>JANAVB010040818.1:30643077-30650577 GCA_029216955.1 Iris pallida
CTGTACTCGCCTGTGGTCCTCTGCTGGTGAAACCGACAGTTGAAACTACTCAATAGCCACAATAGTCAAAACCTGTACAACAGTCCCCGAAAGCTGAAATAAACATTACCAATGTTCTCGAATAGTCAAAATAGCTAGGATTGCCTATCCTTAAGTCCATTCTGGACACAGGGGCAAAAAGGTAATTTCGGGCCAAAACGGTATCCGTCGTTGGACCCGCTTTGCACCGAAAAGCGTGCCAGAGTCAACGGTCTCTAAAGTCGTCAAACTACATGTCTACGGATCCAGTTTTTCGATATGAACCCAACAGTATGTCCAAAGTTGGATTTCGACGGGCCGTGCACAAGATCGCCCGTTGAGTGGGACCGGGGACCGCAAACGAGTACGATTCAACTGTCTCAGAATGTAACAAACTTGGCATACAGGACCAGAAGAACGATACGGTCCTTGGCGCAAGTTCATCTCGATCTGACGAACGTGCACAAAGTAATTGGAGAATTTGCAAAGTGCACGATACGGTGAATTTCGACGGATACGTATCAAATTCGTCACGCACACGCGACCAATTTGAATTCTGTCAAAGCCCACACGACCACGAAGTCGTTACACAGCTTTCGATGTCTTCGGTTCACAACCACGTCGTCCGGATTAGCGTGACGCACGTCGTGTGGAGCGATTTTATTATTTTTAAACAGGTTTTTTGGGAAACTTCGGAATCCGATTTCTCGGCACGTATTCGATGAAATCAAATTCCATAAAAAGAGATTCGAAGCCCTACATGTTGTCAATAAATGCCTTCAAATAGTTTTTCTAACATGATACTAGATCGATCAGAATTGATTGTCAAACTTGGATGATTGGACTGTTATTGGTCCTATTTTCGAGCAGGTTTTTCGTAGATTTCAACTCGATTTAACGGCCAACATAAACCATCTAAATTCATTCTAAAAGAAAGGAAATAATCTCGTATATATTGGGGACATACCCGCAAAATCGGTTCGTGAAACCGATGAGTGTGGAGGGAGAAAACTCGTTGCAAAGTTGCCTATTTGTTGTAACTGCTGCTGTTGCTTGTTGGCTGTCCCGCGCGCGCGAGCGGCCCTAGCCGCCGGCGATGCCCGGCCTGCCACCGGCGATGTACAGCGGCGCGCGAAGGGGCGCGCGGTCGAGGCCCCTGGCGCGCAGGTGGTGGCGGTGGTTGCTCGTTAGGGTTTGATGAATTCTCTTCGTCGATTATACATATGTGGTTCTGTATAATTCCGAAACTGAAGGGGGGTCTCGGTTTATTGTGAGGTTTTGAAGGGGAAAATCGGGCCAGTGGCCTGTTTAGCCAGGGCTAAGCCTGTGAAGATGTAGTGTTGGGTCGGCTGCTATTTCTTTAAGTTTGGTTTTTATTTGTTATTATCCAAAGCTTAATATATATATATATGTATATATATATATATATAAAATATATATATAATATATATATATATATATATATATATATATATATATATATATATATATATATATATATATATATATATATATATATATATATATATATATATATTTTATATATATATATATATATATATATATATATATATATATATATATATATATATATATATATATATATATATATATATATATATACGTTCACGTATATACATATACATACACGTATACTTACCAATATATATATTCACACTCATACACAATATATATTTATAAATACACATATATACCTTGTATATAAATACCATATTCAATCTAAAACATTTAAAATCAATATAAAATATATTTCCAAATAAAATATTAATATATTTATTTCTATATATAATATATCTATTTAAATGTGTACATATACCTATATAATATATATCCATAAAACCTAAATAAAAACCTAATATTATATATTCCTAGAGTAAGGTCTATTCTTATAAATATGAATATATATATTAAATCACATTTATTTGATAATCAAATAAATATAACCAATAATTATAATAATAATATTATATAATAATGACCTCAATAATAATGATAATAATAATACTAATAATAACAAAATTCAATAAACCAAATAAAGGTGTATATACCAATGTGTACAGACTAAAAATCCAAAATATACGAGGGCCTATTTTACACAAAACGTCACTGAATATCATTAATAATAATAGTTATAATATTTAAAATAAGAATATTTAGGAATACTCATTATATCACTAAAATGGAATACGACACAGTCATACCAAAAATACATCAACACGAATGTCATTGGACGTACCGCATGACTACATGGGCTTGGGCTCGGTTCGGGTTCAATTTGACTGGTTCGGTACGACCGGGTCACTTAAACGTCAAATAATATTAATAATGAATATTTTACAATTTATAATGGTCGTGTCACAACTTGGCCTAGTTTTTCTAGTTAGGACATCCCTATGGCTAGGTTTCTCCGGGCATGGCTAGTACACTAGTCAAGGCACACTGCTACATCTCCCGTGCCATAAATCCTAGTCGTCTAGTACTTCAAAACTCAACCATGGCTAAAATCATTTACCATAATAATTAACTAAATAAATATTTATAAAAATCTAAAAATCACTATTTCAATAAAAATAAATAATAATAGAAATATTCCAATTTCTGGGAAGGGCAGCTACAAGAAAACACGTAGCGTATTCGCCTCGGCGGACTGCATTTGCTGCTGTGGCTGTGCTCATATACGCATGCGGGTGAGATTTAGTCGTCGTCCGGTGACTCCACGCGGCGGCACGCGGTCGTGGGGCGCCGCCCAGGCTACGGGGAGGTCGCGCACCGTCAGCCTAGGGTTTCCAACCACTCGTGTTCGCGTGTGTGTGTAGATTTATACAGAGAACGAGAGATACTCGGGTTCAGCTGTGTTTCAGCTCAGGCTCGTTTGGCTGGGTTGCATTGGGCTGATGGGCTGGGTTAGCTCAGGTGGGTTTGGCTGATGGGCCTTTGGGCCTAGCCGGGCTGGGCTGGGCTATGGCTGCTTTGCTATTTCCTATTTCTATTCTTTTAGCAACCTGTATATATATATATATATATGTATATATATATATATATATATATATATATATATATATATATATATATATATATATATATATATACACATATATATTTATATATACACGTACACACATATATATTTATATACTTCTATATATACACACATATATAATATAATTGTATATACTCATATAACTCTCTTTCTCTCTCTCTATATATATATATATATATATATATTTTTTTTTTTATTTTTTATTTTATTTTATGAGTATAATTGTATATACTCATATAACTCTCTCTCTCTCTCTCTCTCTCTCTCTCTCTATATATATATATATATATATATATATATATATATATATATATATATATATATATATATATATATATACACACACATATATTTATATATACACGTACACACATATATATTTATATACTTCTATATATACATACATATATAATATAATTGTATATACTCATATAACTCTATATATATATATATATATATATATATATATATATATATATATATATATATATATATATATATATATATATATATATATATATATATATATATATATATATATTAAAAAAATATAGATATATATACTTTATTTTATAATTAGTACTAAGAGTATATTTACAAATATTTAATAGGCATCCATATATCTTATATATTCTTATACATACATTATAACATTTATTTGATAACGAAATAAATATAACCAAGAATAATACAATAATATTATATAATAATAACCTCACTAATATTGATAATAAAAATAATAATATTAATAATAATAACTAAATTCAATAAATCAATAATGATGTATATATACCATTATGTATAATCTAATAATTTTAAAATGTACAAGGATAACTAAGGAAGCTATTTATCCTATTTTTTTTAAGATAAAAATATCCAACAAAATATTTAATAAATGTATAACACTCATTTATACAATCTCCTGCTAAAACATTAAATAAAATACAACTATACATATATCCAATACATATCTACACGGATGTCTCTGGATGTACCTACCCGACTACGTAGGCTTAGGCTCGGTTCGGGCGCAGTCCGAACTAAATTGGTACAATCGGGTCACCTAAAAGTCAAATAATATTAATAATAAATAATTAAATCATTTATAGTGGTCATGTCGCAACTTGGCCTGGTTTTTCTAGTTGGGGCTCACTTATGGCTTAGCATTCCCCTACCATGGCTAAACACTAGTCAAAGCACGCCACTGCACTATCCGTGCCATAATTCATAGTCGTCTTGTACTCCAAAACTCCACCATGGCTAAAGGCATCTACCGTAATAATTAACTAAATAAACATTCATGAAATTCTAAAATCACTATTTAAATCAAATAAATAATAAAAAATAATTTGAAAAAAGTTCTCCGGGAAGGGAAGCTACAGCAACGATGTTCATTCACCCTAACAGGCTATTCTTCCATCCATCGCCTGTCATCGCTGCTGCTGCTAGCAATTCGATTGGATACTTCTTTTTAGAAGTACTACTCTCGTTTGCTACTATAACGAAATCTTTTTACATTTTCATTATTCAGAATCCTCCAAGGATCTCTGTCAAGCACCTTCTTTGAAGTGTTGCTAGAAATATTATTTTTACAATCGTTTCATTTTCTCAGTTTTCCATCGAAAATTGCGCCCCGGGACTAACAAAAAGTTCAAAGGTAAATGCCACATATGCAAGAAGATGGGACACAATGTTGCAGATTGTCGCAGCCACAAATACAATATTAACAATTAACAACAACATGTTCAGAATATATGCAACACATGAGACAATTTTCACCTTGAAATATGGAGGTAGCTTCTTTATGATGAGCATGCTTCGAACCATCTCTATTATGGTTCTATTCTTCCTTCCCGCAAACAATTCTACTGAGGGGGAGTAGGTCACAGTAATATGATGTACAATTAATGTCATGTTTGTTAAAAAATACCAAAATTTTGGAGAAAACTAGTCTCCGCCTCTGTGGACCTTAACTATGAAGTGTTAGGAGAAAATATTTTAACAACACTGAAATAATTTAAATATGGTCTTGAAAATAATCAAAGTAGACATGTATTAACAAAGAAAACGTGAAGGTATATTTATATATTTTCAAAAAACAGAATGATATATCCTTATAAATGAACAATGTATGATAAGTTGAAGCAGCTTCGGACAACATCCACTATGTTGTCATAATTAGTTGGCCATGAAACGAAACAAGTTTTTAGAAAAATAAACAGCTAGGACAGAATTTACCAAATACAATTATATTAAAATAAGGGAAAAGAAACGAGTTACGTAAGTTGTACCAAAATCCACCTTAAGTGATAATAATCAATATTAACATCAATAACAAAAAAAATGATAGGGCAAAAGCTTATGTGAGTTAAGGAAATATTAAGTTAATGGTTGATGAAGTTCAACTTTGCAAGTTTGCTTAAGAATTATTTTTAGTACCTATGGAATGAGAAATTATTTGTTTCTCTTTAGCCCAATGGATAGATTGCATGTATATGACATTAATCATGATTATAATCAATAACGACATCAAAATCAAAGCCTTTATTCTAAACTTTTAAGGTCAGCTATTTTTTATTTCTTGCATTGAGCTTGCAACATTAAAAAAAAAAATTATACCTGTTTATCATCTCTGTGGTATTAATAAAATATAAACATCGTACCGCTAACTAATATCACTACTATGAAAATGGTTAACAATGACGGCCAAATATGCTAATTAATGATATTTGTCTGGCCGTCATCTGCGTAGGTGTCATCTTTATCATGAAAAAATAATGACAACTCAACAATCGTCATCTTTATTTATAAAAGATAGTATGTATGCGCCATCTTTATTTTTAAAAGATGACTTCTATGTGTTATCTTTATTTACAAAAGATAACTTTTTTGTGAGACAACAATGACAGCTCAACACACGTTCTCTTCCTTTATAAAAGATGACTTTATGCGTCATTGTTATTTACAAAAGATGACTTTCATATATCATCGTTATTTACAAAAGATGACTTTTATGGTGAGACAACAATGACATCTCAACACACGTCATTAATTTTTTATATATATAAAAGATGACTTATATACGTCATCGTTATGTTCAAAAGTTGATTTCTATACGTCATCTGTATTTACTAAAGATGACTTTTATCGTAAGACAATAATGACGACTCAAAACACATCTTCTTTATTTACATAAGATGATCTCTATACGCCATCTTTATTTATAATATATGACTTTTATACATCATTAAATGTTCGTCAACTTTTTATAGTACTCAATTTTGTATATTTATTGTACAATTTATGTTTTTATCTACAATATCCCACAGAAGAAAAACAAAGAAGAAAAAAAAGTAATATGTACCACCAACAAAAATATTTTATTTCATAATTATTCAAATGTACAGTGATCTAAAACAATATTACTTCATTCTTACATACTTCAAAACATAAATTACTAATACTTTCACAATTTCCTTCATGCATTATTTAATTTTTTATATTGTCTCATTAACAGTATGTAAAATAAATTTGCCCATCTCTCCTCTTATTTCATCAAATTCTTTAATGCAATAATCCTTTCTCCCAGCAAACTACAAAATAAACATAAAAATTACCACTTTTTCTAATTTGGTAGTAGAAAGTTAGAATATGTCCTTCATATATTTCATTACGTAGTGACCACATTAAGTAGTTTAGGACACTACATTAGAAAGTAAAAATAGAGTTAGCTATAGATAATCAAGAGAGAATAAAAATCTAAATTAAAACTTACATTCGCACACTTCCATGTTAGACTTTTTTACTTCATCCACTTTTGAGCGACCTATATCTTTAAAGTCCTACAGTAGTAAATGTGACATATAATGGTTCTTAAATGGTAAAGAACTATATATATAATCTTAAATCATCACACGGCTCATGTCCAAGCGCATCAAAAAAGTAAATACTTTGAACATATAGATCGACAACAACCAACATCCAAGATAGTGCCACATGCCAACTTGTCACCCTCATTTCCCGTATTTCCCGTATTTCGTATTTATACTCGTATATGGATTTTGGCATGTATTTTTATTTTTTCTTAACTTGTGGAATTTCGGTATTTCTCGTATTTTGGGTTTTGGCATGGCTCGGTTTTAATCGGCTTGGGTTGGTTTGGTTCGGTTTAATATGTATTGGAACACCTTAGCCTATGCTCCACCCTCAACACACCACATCCCACCCTCTTTAAAACTCCACCAACTTTTTCTCTCTCCTCATAAACCTCCATTAATTTCTTCTTCTCCTTCCTCTACACAACACTCTTCTCCTTCCTCTACATAACACCCACCCTTAGGCAAGTGCACCTTGCCACCACATGAGAACCCTATTTTACTTATCCATTTGATAGATTAGGATATGGTGATCAACATTAGAAC
>JANAVB010040818.1:30655577-30777530 GCA_029216955.1 Iris pallida
TTCTCTGTGGGAGCCATTAATTTTGCTTCTGGCCGCATAAAGCATTTTTGCTTCTGACCGCATGAGCAAAATTGCCTGAGCCGTATGGCCTTAACAATTATTTTCGGCCACATAAGCTATTAATAATTGCTTGGCCATTTTGTTTGCTGACCATTTTGAGTTATGGCCGCATGGACCATCCACTTTGCATTAGCCTTGCACGTGCTTGCATTGCATGGTCCTTGCATTAGCTTAGTATTGTGCTTGCATTTGCATTTGCATTAGCCTTGTATACTTGTAAGACATTGTAGCCGTATGGATACTTATGTTTAAAGCTATTAATAAATTTGCTAGGGATATTGGCCGCATAGGCCTTAGGAGAAAGCTGGAGCCGCATAGGCATTTGTATTATATAATGCATGAAAGCTGGAGCCGCATGGTTGCTTGTATTAAATAAGACATTTGTAGCATGCATTCTTTAATGCAAGTTCACGTATAGGTATAAATGCCTGTAGTTGTATTATATAATGCATTGTTGTATGCATTATTTAAGATAATTGTTAGCGGCATGCATATATATTATATTATATATTATATCATTAGCCTACATTTTGTGCTTTAGTACATGCAGCTCAAGTTGGCCATTGAGCCGCATATGGCTTGCTAATATATTATATGTATTATATATGCTTTAGCCTATATTTAATGAATAAATTGCAATATTAAATGCTTGCATGCACATATTTAAAACTGGCACTTACAACGTGGGCTTGCATACTTATACACAGTACTTGGCCGTATGGCCACATAAATATAATATGTGCATGACCAATAATTCTTGGCCGCATGCATTGTTTGAGTGGCCACTTGTCCCTTTTCTTTTGCTTGAGTGGAAGCTTGCATTTAATTGCGGATTCCTCTCTCCTTGTCTTTTCTGGTTGTATGAATATTTCTTGCGAGCCGCATGGCCCCCTTCAGTTATTTTCTGGCCGCATAAGCTTTGGCTGGCCGCATGGGTGGCCTTCCACTCTCTTGGCCGCATATTTGTTCTCCCACTTTTGGGCCGCATAGGGTCCACTTTGATTGTTTAAATATTTTATTTGCCTGAATTGTGGTCAGAATTTCTTCCCACTCCCAACATGAAAGTTGTAGAGTTTCTCCTTGGCTTCAAGAATATATTATATATATTATTATTTAATTGTGCAAGTTTCTTCCCTCCTTAATAAATGATATGACTTGATAGTGACCCGCCGTGGTGCACTCCTGACAAGATAACTTGATCTGACAAATTTGACATGATAACTTGGCATGATAATTCTTGATAGTGGCCCGCCGTGGCGCACTCTTGACAAGTAAACCTGACATAATATTCCTTAAAAATGTTGTTGCGACGGCTAACTTGACACGACAAGATTGAATAACCTGGACACCGTGGACGATTATGCTTGTACAAATGAACCCGCCTTGTCTTGTATCATGTCTAGGACAAGGACCCCTGAGTACCACGGTCAGGGATACCCACTAAAATTTACTAAGGCTAATAACTAGAATAATCCAGTAGTCATGAGAGATTTCCCCAGTTACAGGCGATCCCGTTATCCCGGCCACAATTGTTGGACTTATAGCCTGCCGACGAGTAGGACATAAGTCTAGACTCACTGATATGTGGAGTAGAACGAGGCATTGTTTAATGAATCCAAGTCGCCTGGATAACCTGGATTAGCTGCAGGGCTTGTGGCTGGAGGAACATCTCATTTCATATTGCTAGTAACTAGGCCTGTGATAACCCTAGTTAGTTAAAGTATCAAGCTGTACTTATTGCTTGGCCGTGAAATGTTGGATGGAGTTTACCAGTCTATTCTTGTCTTGATTCTGTACGAGATTGTTACATGTCCTGATTTCTTATATTTACCTTGCCGATAAATGGTGGGAGAAACCAAGTTCTGTTCAGACGAAGGGTTACAACCCCGGTCCTTGTTTGGTTTACGGGTTGTAACCTGGTTATCTGAATAGTCCCATGGTTATCTCATCGTATATCACCTGTCATGCTTGATACGTTTTACCTTACCAACAAGATTTGGAAGACGGAGTTCTATTCAGGCGAAGGGTTACAACCCCGTTCTTTGTTTGGTTTAAGGGTTGTGACCTGGCTACTTGAATAGTTTTCTTCGTACTCAGTTTGCTGTTGTTATCAAGCCTTTTCATTACTGTCTTTTATGTAATTATATTCTTGCGCTAATTGCTGGTTTTAGTTCCTAAGTGTAGCCTCCTTTGTGGCACTTGCTCTTTCTGGGGTCTGACCCAGCTGGTTTTGTATGGCCAGATTCCGGAGCAACCCCAGGGGATCTACCGACTTTCTAGCCCGATGGTGAACACCATGCGTAACCAGGGCAATGAGTGGGTTTATTTTTGGCTCTCCCACTCTATTGTAAAATTATTCTTTTGAGGCGTTTAGCCGCCGAGCATGTGTTAGCTCGTGTACATTTTACTTACTGTCTGCCTACGGGCTGTAACATGATTGGCAACCTAGGGTTGATCATGTATGACTAAACTCTTACTAGTCCTCACATTTTGTATCGACTAGCTTCATGATCAGCTGAATATGTAATGTTTGGGACGCCTTACTATTGTATATTTGGTGATCTTACATCTTGCAACATTTCCTTACTTGCTTGTGATTAAGACACTAGGCTTGTTATTGACCATAAGAGACTGATGGATTGTAGTTAAACCCTCATATATCTAGACAGCCGTGACCGTATAGTGGAGTGGATTCCATTTCATTATACGTAGCTGGCTATGTCTGTCCCCGCTCTCCAGTGTTCTGGTTCTGGGGCGTGACATGGTTTAAGTGGTGGCCCATGCAGGTCTTGTAAATCAAGATATGTGAGGGTTTACCGAATAGATGTCTCAATCAGCACTCGTCCTTGATCTCTACTCGTACTCTCTGAATCCCTAAAATTCTTGTCCTGATCACATGCTTGTATCGTTGATCTGTCTTGGTCCTTCCTTATTGTTCCCTATGTCGTCTTCTTCAGCGGCATTATTCCTGGACCTGCCGATCAGCAAGGCAAAGTGCCTCCCGTGGACCAGCAGCAACCAGAAGATCAGACCCAGCACTCAGGAGCAGCCTCCCGAGTCATGCCTACCGGGGATTCCGAGCCCCCAGTTCAGCCCATCTAGCCTGCAGAGCCCGATGATGGCACTTTGGTGGGTCTTATCAGGACCTTGTTAGCTTTCCAGGATCGTAGAGGTGATGCCTTGCATCAGGCAGCGGAAGATGCTCTGAGTAGAGGCGGTCGTCATGGGAACAATGTAGCAAACAATTTCAAGCGCCTGAACCCTCCATTCTTCGATGGCAGTGAAGATGCTATCGCTGCTGACGCATGGCTTCAGGACACCGAAGTGATTCTAGAAGCAGCCAGGACCCCAGAAGACGAGAAGGTGGTCGTAGTGCGCCTGCAGTTACTAGATCTTGCCCGCAGTTGGTGGGCAGCGTAGGCCGATGGATTAGTGGCCCCTATTTCATGGACAGTGTTCACAGAGAGATTCCAGACGAAGTATTTTGATGCTGTGGCTCGGTACGACCTACAGACCAAGTTCACCAATCTGAAGCAGATGGGCAGGACGGTCGATGGGTATGCGACCGAGTTTTCTAGGCTCAGTCGGTTTGCTCCCACCTTGGTGGCGACCGAGTTCGACAAAGCCCAGCAGTTCCAGTAGGGGCTCCATCTTGAGATTTTGTTGGCAGTAGAGCAGTTTGAGCATCAGACTTTCGATGCGGTATTGAGGGCAGCTAGGAGGCACGAGTATACCTCCCACAGGATCGTGGACAGGACCGGAGGTCGAAAGCGATCATACAGCCAGATGACCGAATCGACAGCACCAGCCCCGGCAGTCAGGGCTTTGATAATTGGAACTCCGAGGCAGGCGGCCTCACTGACTTCAGTCACGTCCCCTCAGCAACAGAAGCAGAAGCAGTCTTCTACAATGGGCTGCACTCATTGTGGGAAGCCAGGACACGTTGTTTCGGAGTGTCGCAGAGCGCAGGGTTTGTGCTTGGCTTGTGGAGCACCGGACCACAAGATAGGGTCCTGTCCGAATAGAGCCGGTTCCTCCTCATCGGCCCAGACTAGTCCCTCGGTAAGGGGACCAGCACCAGTGCAATAACAACAGCTGTACCAGCCTCCGAGGCCATTGCCGCCTCAGGCTCAAGTCTTCCAGCAACAGAGACCCCAGCAGTATGCCCTGGTCCAAGCTCAGATTCAGAACCGGCAGTGAGGTTTCTAGCAGAATGTTTTCCATTCTTCTTTCTGTCTTCAAATTCCTTGCTTGCATGATTGATTGATTGATTGATTGCTTAGTGTAGCTTGTCCCTGCATCTCTAGCCACTTGATTAAATTCTGAGGACGAAATTCTTTTAAGGTGGATAGGATGTAGTGTCCCAGATTTGTGATACATATTTAGTGTACGTATATGTGTTTTGTGTTGACACAAAGTCACAGTCAACCAAATATTGACAATATTGACTAAATAATATCTGTAATAATTCAATACGACACACGACGTCTGCATTAAGCTCAAGACAGAAGACAGCTCAGCTTCCGTGTCTCAGTTGATTCGAGTCTGTATTTTATACTTTCTTTGAGTCTAGACTAATGTAATCTGAGTCATGCTGAGCTCTTGAAACTTAGACTATAGCCTACCCAAAAATCCCAAAGCTCCACCAAACCAGAAATTCCCAAATGGTCCCCTTTGAACCACTCTGTGCTCTGGAGACAGAGTTCGGGCCGAACTCTGCCTCCACACAGAGTTCGGACCGAACTCTGTCCCCTAGAAATCAGGAACCCTAATTTTAGGGTTAGCTGGTTGCTAGTTGTCCAACGGCCAGATATTTGAATTTTCCTACCCGAATTCTGGCCGAATTCTGCCTATAAAAACACTATAAATAGGGCATGAATTCTCTCATTCCAATCCATCCAATCTTCTCTTCTCTTCTCTCTTGTAGCTGAAATAAGCCATACCCTTCCCATCTACTAGCCACAAGCCACCTAAGTCTCGAGTGCTCAGCATCTCTCAGTTAGGATTCTTGTGCAAGAGTCGAAGAAGTCGCTTGGACAATTCCAAGCAAATTGCCACTGCGATCCTCTGTTAGAAGTTGACGTGCTCTTCTGAAGTAAAGGCACGGTTGTAAACTACTATTTCACAAATAGTGGATTTGAATCCTGAGCTAGAGTTCTCAGGCCTGGACTAGTCCTCCACGAGGGAAACCAGGTTAAAATCGCTGTGTTTGCGTATGCTCTTTTGATCTCCTTTTATTTTCCGTACTTTACTCTGATTATTTATTATTGGTGAAAGAGTTATTTTTAATTGGTCATTTTTCTATATATACTCTATTCACCCCCCTCTAGAGTTGCCAAACTGTTCTTCAATTGGTATCAAAGCTCTGTTCTCTTTATAAAGGACTAACATCCTAAGAGCTGATCCATGGCAACTACACAATCCTTGATTTCCAATCATGGTGAAGGTCAGTCCACTCATAGGCCTCCCATATTTGATGGAACTATCTATACATATTGGAAAACAAGGATGAGCTTCTATCTTAAGTCTCTAGACTTTGACCTGTGGACTGTCGTCACTGACGGTTACAAAAAGCCCGTCAGGATAGTTGTCGATGGTGACCTCATTGAGAAACCACACGACAAATATTCTGTCGAGGAGAAGAAACAGGCAAGTCTAGATGCTAGGGCTATTAATACTTTATTCTGTGCTATAGACAGGAATGAATTCAACAGGGTCTCCACATGCACCACTGCTCATGAAGTATGGAGACTTCTAGAAGTGACGCATGAGGGAACCACACAAGTCAAGGAATCTAAAATAAGCCGTTTCACTCAAGAATACGAAGCCTTCAAGATGAAGTCAAATGAGACGATCACTCAAATGTTTACAAGATTCCTCGACATCATCAATCCTCTATCCTCGCTTGGTAAGCAGTACTCAAACCACGAGAAGATTCGTAAGTTACTCAGAGGGTTGCCAAAGATTTGGAACCCTAAGGTGACGGCCATCATAGAAGGAAACGATCTCACATCAATGTCAATGGAGACCTTGATGGGTAAGCTCATGACTCACGAGCTTGACCACAAGGACTTCGAAGAGCCTGCTCCGAAGACCAGGGAGATCGCACTCAAAGTTCATCGACGAAGGGCTGATCACGATGAGACCGAAGATGATAACTCGGATGATGAAGACCAAGCTCTCATGGTTCGCAACTTCAGAAAATTCCTTCGCTTCAATCGAAGGAAGAAGGATTCACAAGAAGATAATGAAGAAGAGCCAACCTGTTATGGTTGCAAGAAGACTGGACATGTCCGAAAAGACTGCCCATTCTTGAAGAAGAGCAACCGCTATGAGAAGCCATACAAAAAGAATTCATCAAAGAAATATGCCAACACAGGAATTTGGCATGAAAGTGAAGCGAGTGACTCCGAGGAAGAAAAAGGCTCTCCTCAAGATACAGCAAATGTGTGCCTAATGGCAACTTCCAACAAGGTATCTAACGAAACTTTAGATGACTTCTCTTTTGATGAACTTGGCGATGCTTTTACTGATTTACTCGATGATCACAAAAAGGTCATTGGTAAATACAAACATGCCAAGGACAAAATCAAAAGTCTGGAAGATGAGATACAAAGAATTTCTTTACTTTTTGATGATGTTAGAGACACGTCACCCACTGATGCCACTAATGAAGTATCCAAGCTTAAAATAAGCTTACATGATGCTGAAGCACGTATTGAGCAACAAGCTCAAGAAATCACTACTCTCAACACGTTGCTTGCTGAAGAAAAGAGTAGACATAAAATCTCCATGACTAAAATATATGGCTTGAATATTAAGGTTGATGAATTGCAAGCTGCTTCTAAGAGATTAGAAACCAAATTGGGTAAACAGGAGCTTCAACCTCAAACCCAATCACATGGGCACAACACCACTCATGCTAGTCAACCACATTATTCTCATGCAGCACATAACCCTGCATTTATATACACAAACTTTCACAAACCACGTGCACGTAAGAATAATTCTCACTCAGTACACAATTATCATGCACAAAGACACAATCCACATCACTCCACACATAGGAATCATCATGCCATGCCATATAGACAAGATCATCATGCAATGCCATATAGACAAGATCATCATATGCCATATAGACAAAATCATCATGCCATGCCATATAGACAATATCAGCATGTCACACATCATAGACAAAATCATCATGTTATGCCACATAGACACCATCACCATGCCACTCATTCTATGCATAATCATCATAACCATGCTAACTCTTCACATCATGATCATCCACATCCTGCTGCTTACAGATATTACTCTCATGCTCCTAGTATAAATAAAAATGCTATCTGTAGCTACTGTGGATCACATGGACACATCTCACCACAGTGCAGAGTTAGAAGACTGGTAGATAAAAAGATATATGCTTGGTTTCCAAAGACTAACTTTTCAGGACCCTCAAGAACTCCGGTACCAAAGGTCACATCTACTCTTGATGTAGGTTGACCTTCCCTCCTCAACTGAAAGTAAGTGGATTCTCGATAGTGGATGCTCGCGACATATGACGGGAGACGCAAATCTTTTTGCATCACTATCGATGAAGAGAAAAGGATATGTATCCTTCGGTAACAATCTCAAAGGGCACATAATAGGTAATGGTATCATTGGTCATCCTCCTTCTCCTGTAATAAAGGATGTCTGCCTAGTGACCGAGTTAAAGCATAACCTGCTCAGCATTAGTCATCTTGCTGATCATGGATATGATATTAACTTTGGACAAAACAGTTGCTTCATCTATGATAGGTCAACAGGAGACATTGCTTTTGAAGGGAAAAGAGAGGACAACATATATATTTTCTATCTTTCTATAAATACTAACAATGCAGATAGATGTCTATATGCCCACAAAGACGAACGACTACTTTAGCACCAGCGTCTTGGTCATGCCAACATGGATGCTATATCCAGGCTGTCTACCAAGAAGCTAGTGAGAGGATTGCCTGACATCACATTCAAAAAGAACACGATAAGTGCCGAATGTGAACTAAACAAGGCAACTAAATCCTCATTTCACTCCATCAACTCTGTAAGTACTACTAGACCCTTGCAACTACTTCATATGGATTTATTTGGTCCTAGTAGAATAGCTAGCCTTGGTGGCAAACTTTATGCATTTGTTATTGTTGATGATTTTTCGAGATTTACTTGGGTTTTCTTTCTCGCTAATAAAAGCGATGCTATTTCTGTTTTCAAAGTTTTTGTAAAGAAAGTTCAAAACGAAAAAGGCTACATGATTACTCGAATCCGAAGTAATCATGGAGGCAAATTCGTAAATTATGATTTTGAAAATTTTTGTAATGCAAATGGTTTTGATCATGAATTTCTTGTCCTAGAACTCCTCAACAAAATGGTGTTGTGGAGCGGAAGAATAGAACTCTCGACGATATGGCCAGAGTCATGTTGAATAAATTTTCACTTCTGAAATACTTTTGGGCAGAAGCTGTCAGTACAGCATGCCACATTTTGAATAGGGTGCTGATTCGTCCCATTACGAAGAAAACACCCTATGAGCTTTGGTTTGGGAGAACCCCCAATGTTTCTTATTTTAAAGTTTTTGGTTGTAGATGTTTTATCCTTAACACCAAAGACAACTTAGGCAAATTTGATGCCAAAGCTGACAATGGTATCTTTCTTGGTTATGCCGCCAAGAGTAAGGGATATAGAGTTTTTAATAAACGCTCACTTATTGTGGAAGAGTCAACAAATGTGACTTTTGATGAAGATAACAGTGCAGTAAGTACTCTTGATGATGACGTTGAGCCATCAACTTCTACTCCAATGAATACTTCAACCGAAACTGATTCTCTGGAGGGTTTGCCTAAGAAATTCTCTTTCAAACCTTCTCATCCAGAAAATTTAGTAATAGGAGAAGTTTCACGTGGAGTAACTACTAGATCATCACTAAGAGACTCCGTTGCTAGCACTGCCTTCATTTCACAAGTAGAGCCTAAAAACATTTCTGAAGCCTTTAATGATGAATTTTGGATTTCTGCTATATAAGAAGAACTCAACCAATTCGAGAGAAGCCAAGTATGGGAACTCGTTCCTAAACCGGTTAATCACTCGATAATTGGTACTAAATGGGTTTTTAGAAACAAAGTAAATGAAGATGGTTCAGTCACACGTAACAAAGCTCGTCTAGTAGCTCAAGGATACAACCAAGAGGAAGGTATCGACTACGATGAGACGTATGCTCCTGTTGCTAGACTAGAATCCATTCGGATGCTTTGTGCTTTTGCTAATTTTTAAAACTTTAAATTATTTCAAATGGATGTGAAAAGTGCTTTCTTGAATGGTTTTATTAAGGAGGAAGTTTATGTGAAACAACCTCCTGGCTTTGAAAATCATAAATTTCCCGACCACGTATTCAAGCTAAAGAAAGCGCTTTATGGCCTCAAACAAGCCCCCAGAGCTTGGTATGAAAGGCTAAGTAGCTTCTTACTTGAGAAAGATTTTTTAAAAGGGAAAATTGACACTACACTGTTTATAAAATCTTTTAAAGACAATATTCTGTTGATTCAAATCTATGTTGATGATATCATTTTTGGGTCTACTGATGAAACCCTCTGTCAAGAATTTGCCAAGTGTATACAGACGGAATTTGAGATGAGCATGATGGGAGAGCTCAACTACTTTCTTGGCCTGCAAGTGAAACAAATGGCTAATGGAACTTTCATCTGTCAATCGAAGTATACCAAGGACATGCTGAAGAAGTTCGATCTTGACAACGTCAAACCAATCAGCACTCCAATGGCTACTTCAACCAAACTCGAACCAGATGAGAGCGGCAAACCTGTTGATCAACGTAAGTATCGAGGTATGATAGGCACCTTACTTTATTTAACTGCTAGTCGTCCCGATATCATGTTTAGTGTTTGCCTATGTGCTAGATATCAAGCTAATCCTAAGGAATCACACATGACCGCGGTTAAGCGTATCTTTCGATACCTTAAGGGTACGGTTACAGTGGGCCTATGGTATCCCAAGTCCACATCATTTGACCTTATTGGTTACTCTGATGCTGACTTCGCTGGATGCAAGGTCGACCATAAAAGTACGAGCGGCACGTGTCATTTATTAGGCTTTAGTCTCCTGGTTTAGCAAGAAGCAGAACTCTGTCGCACTATCCACAACAGAAGCTGAATACATAGCAGCTGGGCGTTGTTGTGCACAAATTCTGTGGATGAAGCAAACCCTTGAAGACTATAAGTTATCTTTCATGCATATTCCTATATTCTGTGACAACACTAGTGCCATTAATTTGACTAAGAACCCTGTCTGTCACTCACGCACTAAATACATTGAGATCAGACACCACTTTTTGCGTGATCATCAGCAAAATGGCACGATTAACTTAGAGTTTATTGACACTGATCACCAGGTAGCAGATTTTTTTACTAAGCCATTATCCGAAGAGCGCTTCAATTTCCTTTGTCGTGAACTCGGAATTTTGGATGAAGCAGTTATAAGTTGAGACTCACCTGCGTAAATATTGAGTATATTTTGATTCTTTTACGACGAATTTGGTATGGGTACAAGCCGAAAGGGTCCTTCTGACAACAAAGCGTAAAAGCCTAAGCGACACGGTGCACTAGTCCTCAGGACTACCGCTAGCTGGGATCCGGCCCCTGCAGCTAACCCATGGCAAATTCGAAATATTGAATTACAATATATTTCCTTGTTTATTATATGGTTTGTTTCGATTTAATATTGCCTAATTTATTTTTCTAAAGTTCATTCTGACTTTTGTGTACCTCTCTATGTACTTCAATGAATTCATCAAACTTTTATCCTCTCTATTTTTTTTCTTCAACACTTAACCATTTTTTTTCATCTTTTTAGCCTGTTTTCAGTTCTGGACCACTAATCCAGAACTCGGGCCGAACTCTGCCCCTAACAGAGTTCGGGCCGAGTTCGGTCCCTATTGGTCCAGCGTCGGGATCAGCCTCTGTCGTTGGATCAGTTTAGATCATACGGTCAGAATTTCTTCCGACCAACGAAAACCCTCTCTTATATTTTGGGTTTTCATCTCTCTCCTTCACTATTACCTCCTTCCTCACCTCTCCAAACTCTTTCCTTCAAACCCTAACCCTAGTTTTTGATCTAGAGTGCTCTATTGCTCCTCAAAATCAAGGAAAAGGGGTTTCTCATCATTCTCTTCCACTGTTTGTTGTTGATTTCAGGTATATCCCCTTCTTTCTCTCCATTTCAAGTTCTCTATTTTCTTACAAATGGCTCCTCGCTTGCCCAATCGTGGGAAAAGGACTCGAACTGAGGGAGCTTCCTCTTCGAATCCTCCACCTCCAATTGAGCAAGTAGTTGAACAACAACCCATTCATCCGTTGTTCAATCCGCCTTGTCCCCATGATCCGAATACATATGACGAGCGATTATTTGTGTCGCTAGACGCGTCTAATGCATGGTTTAGCGACTTTCGGACTCGTCCGGTGTTCGGGGGACATTCGATAAATTTTACAATCTTTTCTCAATATGAATCATTGTTTCGTGATCTATGTTTGGATGCGTTAGTTGCCTCAAACTTTGTCATTTACCGTAGCGCCATCCAAATGTTTTATTGCAATTTAACTTTCGATGCAACCCACAATTTTTCCCGGGTTGCCGGTATTGACATTGCTTTCAATGATTCTGAGTTGGGGGATTTTCTTGATCTTCTTAATCTCGATGCTTGGGATAAACTTGTGGAAGCTCGTCAACTTCAATTTGTTGGCGATACTTCTCTTGAAGGTTTTAAGGAGGAATTATGTGCTCCTAACATAAGTCCTCGCAAACGTATGGCCAAGCACCTCAACCCATATTTCTATGAACTTCATCGAATCATTTTTAACACTATCTTGCCAAAAGCTGGCTCCACTGATGAAGTTACCTACTTTGAGATATCTGCTTTGTATCACCTTCATTATCGTATCCCCTTCAATCTTCCTAGGACAATAATGGACTGGATGATAAATTGTAGGAAGAAACCAAGAGCATTGGTTTATCCTTTATATCTTCCTATGGTTTTTCGTGCGTTCATTATTCCTATTCATGACTGTCAGTTTTTGCCTGCTCCTGCTTTCCTGTCCAAGGCACGACGTACTCAGGCAGTCGTCGCCCCTCCTGAGGCTTCTGAGCATTCTGATGATGAGGAGCCTGACGCCCCTCCACTCGGTCAGGATGCACCACTTCCACCTGCCACTCTTGAGTCTATTCAGACTATGCTCCGGGATCGTTTTACTCTTGAGGACGATCGCTGGACACAGCTGGACTATCGTACTATTCTGCAGATGAGTGCCCTCGGAAACTCTCTGCATGATATACGGTATTCTCTGTCTCGTCATCTGCACATTCCCATGGAGCGGGATCCTGAGCGCGCGGGCCATCGCATTGATGATCCATGGGTCATGCGTTACATGGATCCGGATGCTGTATTTCTGGACCCCCGTCGCTCCTTCCCTGGTCCTTCAGACCCTCCAGGACCTTCTCGTGCTCCGTGATGGAGATTGGCTAGATCTGCTGCTGCTACTGATGATGATCTTAGTTGATGCTTTTTGATTTCAGTTATTTAGTTTATTATGGATTTATGTACTTGGTTTTATGTACTCAAACTCTGGTTGTGTGTTTGACACTTAGTTTTGTGGATGCCTTTTTATGCTCATTATCATAGTTTTACTTTATGCTAGTGACTCATTTTGTTTAGTCATACACTGTTTCTTCTCTGCTTGGTGTGGTTGCATCACTCTTCATTGTCTATACTGCAGTTTATATGATCTTTTCATTCATATGCAGTCTATATTGCTAACTGCCAAAAGGGGGAGGACTATGTATATTCTGGCTAGATAGTATCATATCTTTCGTTTTCGTATATCTGTGCTTGTTTGTGCTTTTTGGAGATATTATACAGGTTCAATGCATTCTTTACGGGGGAGCTATCTCTTCTAGCTCAGCGCCGTTCACTGATCACGGGGGAGCTCTTATTTCTAGCTCGGCATCGATTATGGGGGAGCTATGTTGCTATGATCAACTGTGTCCAGGTATGAATGTTGAATATACATATATTATTTTGTCAATTATCAATATGGGGGAGATTGTTGACACAAAGTCACAGTCAACCAAATATTGACAATATTGACTAAATAATATCTGTAATAATTCAATACGGCACACGACGTCTGCATTAAGCTCAAGACAGAAGACAGCTCAGCTTTCGTGTCTCAGTTGATTCGAGTCTGTATTTTACACTTTCTTTGAGTCTAGACTAATGTAATCTGAGTCATGCTGAGCTCTTGAAACTTAGACTATAGTCTACCCAAAAATCCCAAAGCTCCACCAAACCAGAAATTCCCAAATGGTCCCTTTTGAACCACTCTGTGCTCTGGAGACAGAGTTCGGGCCGAACTCTGCCTCCACACAGAGTTCGGGCCGAACTCTGTCCCCTAGAAATCAGGAACCCTAATTTTAGGGTTAGCTGGTTGCTAGTTGTCCAACGGCCAAATATTTGAATTTTCCTACCCGAATTCTGGCCGAATTCTGCCTATAAAAACACTATAAATAGGGCATGAATTCTCTCATTCCAATCCATCCAAATCTTCTCTTCTCTTCTCTCTGGTAGCTGAAATAAGCCATACCCTTCCCATCTACTAGCCACAAGCCTCCTAAGTCTCGAGTGCTCAGCATCTCTCAGTTAGGATTCTTGTGCAAGAGTCGAAGAAGTCGCTTGGACAATTCCAAGCAAATCGCCACTGCGATCCTCTGTTAGAAGTTGACGTGCTCTTCTGAAGTAAAGGCACGGTTGTAAACTATTATTTCACAAATAGTAGATTTGAATCCTGAGCTAGAGTTCTCAGGCCTGGACTAGTCCTCCACGAGGGAAACCAGGTTAAAAGGTTAAAATCGCTGTGTTTGCGTATGCTCTTTTGATCTCCTTTTATTTTCCGCACTTTACTCTGATTATTTATTATTGGTGAAAGAGTTATTTTTAATTGGTCATTTTTCTATATATACTCTATTCACCCCCCTCTAGAGTTGCCAAACTGTTCTTCATTTTGGACCCGTATTTTTGTTAATCATGATTAGTTAATTTTGGTTAATTTTGTTTAATTGGCTTATGGTTCATCATGGTAATTGCATTGGCTTGGTTCGGTTCGGTTTATTTGACCTTGTTTGTTTTGGTTTATCCTGTGGAGAACCACTCCCACCTACCACCACTCCCACCATAAATATCAATCCCACTCTCTCTCTTCCATTATTACTCATTATTCATTTCTTCTTCTCCATCTTTACTCTTCACCTACCAGGAGAAAGAGAGAGAGCTTAAGCAAGTGCATCTTGCTTCATGGAGGAAGTCCATTTTTATTGTTCCATTGTCTTCCTCATGTGTTTCTAACCTACTTTAGTACTTAACATTTTTCGTTTCTGTGGTTAGATTCTTGTAGATCTAGTTTTGTGGTATTTTCGGTTTTAAATTTTGATCTATCAAACTTGTATATCTTTGCTAGTTGATGGTTCCATGTTGTAGAGAATTTTATTTTGTCCAAATTTGACCTATGGGAGTCTGGATTTGGGTTCCTATTGTTGTTTGGAGGAGCAAGGAGGCCATGGTATTTTCTATGGACATGTTCTCTGTGGGAGCCATTAATTTTGCTTCTGGCCGCATAAAGCATTTTTGCTTCTGACCGCATGAGCATAATTGCCTGAGCAGCATGGCCTTAACAATTATTTTCGACCGCATAAGCTATTAATAATTGCTTGGCCATTTTGTTTGCTGACCATTTTGAGTTATGGCCGCATGGACCATCCACTTTGTATTAGCCTTGTATACTTGTAAGACATTGTAGCCGCATGGATACTTATGTTTAAAGCTATTAATAAATTTGCTAGGGATATTGGCCGCATAGGCCTTAGGAGAAAGCTGGAGCCGCATAGGCATTTGTATTATATAATGCATGAAAGCTGGAGCCGCATGGTTGCTTGTATTAAATAAGGCATTTGTAGCATGCATTCTTTAATGCAGTTCACGTATAGGTATAAATGCATGTAGTTGCATTATATATAATACATTGTTGCATGCATTATTTAAGATAATTGTTAGTGGCATGCATATATATTATATTATATATTATATCATTAGCCTACATTATGTGCTTTAGTACATGCGGCTCAAGTTGGCCATTGAGCCGCATATGGCTTGCTAATATATTATATGTATTATATATGCTTTAGCCTATATTTAATGAATAAATTGCAATATTAAATGCTTGCATGCACATATTTAAAACTGACACTTACAACGTGGGCTTGCATGCTTATACACAGTACTTGGCCGCATGGCCACATATATATAATATGTGCATGACCAATAATTCTTGGCCGCATGCATTGTTTGAGTGGCCACATGTCCCTTTTCTTTTGCTTGAGTGGAAGCTTGCATTTAATTGCGGGTTCCTCTCTCCTTGTCTTTTCTGGTTGCATGAATATTTCTTGCGAGCCGCATGGCCCCCTTCAGTTATTTTCTGGCCGCATAAGCTTTGGCTGGCCGCATGGGTGGCCTCCCACTCTCTTGGCCGCATATTTGTTCTCCCACTTTTGGGCCGCATGGGGTCCACTTTGATTGTTTAAATGTTTTATTTGCCTGAATTGTGGTCAGAATTTCTTCCCACTCCCAACATGAAAGTTGTAGAGTTTCTCCTTGGATTCAAGAATATATTATATATATATTATTATTTAATTGCACAAGTTTCTTTCCTCCTTGATAAATGACATGACTTGATAGTGACCCGCCGTGGTGCACTCCTGACATGATAACTTGACCTGACAAATTTGACATGATAACTTGGCATGATAATTCTTGATAGTAGCCCGCCGTGGCGCACTCTTGACAAGTAAACCTGACATAATATTCCTTAAAAATGCTGTTGCGTCGGCTAACTTGATATGCCAAGATTGAATAACCTGGACACCGTGGACGATTGTGCTTGTACAAATGAACCCGTCTTGTCTTGCATCATGTCTAGGACAGGGACCCCTGAGTACCACGGTCATGGATATCTACTAAAATTTACTAAGGCTAATAACTAGAATAATCCAGTAGTCATGAGAGATTTCCCCAGTTACAAGCGATCCCGTTATCCCGGCCACAATTGTTGGACTTGTAGCCTGCCGACGAGTAGGGCACAAGTCTAGACTCACTGATATGTGGAGTAGAACGAGGCATTGTTTAATGAATCCAAGTCGCCTGGATAATCCGGATTAGCTGCAGGACTTGTGGCTGGAGGAACATCTCATTGCATATTGCTAGTAACTAGGCCTGTCATAACCCTAGTTAGTTAAAGTATCAAGCCGTACTTATTGCTTGGCCGTGAAATGTTGGATAGAGTTTACCAGTCTATTCTTGTCTTGATTCTGTACGAGATTGTTATATGTCCTGATTTCTTATATTTACCTTGCCGATAAATGGTGGGAGAAACCAAGTTCTGTTCAGACGAAGGGTTACAACCCCGGTCCTTGTTTGGTTTACGGGTTGTAACCTGGTTATCTGAATAGTCCCATGGTTATCTCATCGCATATCACCTGTCATGCTTGATACGTTTTACCTTACCAACATGATTTGGGAGACAGAGTTCTATTCAGGCGAAGGGTTACAACCCCGGTCCTTGTTTGGTTTAACGGTTGTGACCTGGCTACTTGAATGGTTTTCTTCGTACTCAGTTTGCTGTTGTTATTATGCCTTTTCATTACTATCTTTTATGTAATTATATTCTTGTGCTAATTGCTGGTTTTAGTTCCTAAGTGAAGCCTCCTTTGTGGCACTTGCTCTTTCTGGGGTCTGATCCAGCTAGTTTTGTATGGCCAGATTCCGGAGCAACCCCAGGAGATCTACCGACTTTCCAGTCCGATGGTGAACACCAGGCGTAACCAGGGCAACGAGTGGGTTTATTTTTGGCTCTCTCACTCTATTGTAAAATTATTCTTTTGAGGCGTTTAGCCGCCAAGCATGTGTTAGCTCGTGTACATTTTACTTACTGTCTGCCTACGGGCTGTAACATAATTGGCAACCTAGGGTTGATCATGTAAGACTAAACTCTTGCTAGTCCTCACATTTTGTATCGACTAGCTTCATGATCAGTTGAATATGTAATGTTTAGGACGCGTTACTATTGTATATTTGGTAATCTTACATCTTACAACATTTCCTTACTTGCTTGTGATTGAGACACTAGGCTTGTTATTGACCATAAGAGACTGATGGATTATAGTTAAACCCTCATATATCTAGACAGCTGTGACCGTATAGTGGAGTGGATCCCATTTCATTATACGTAGCTGGCTATGTCTGCCCCCGCTCTCCAGTGTTCTGGTTCTGGGGCGTGATACCTTATCATATTGTAATGCCTGTGGTTCGTATTACATATTTTTGGAATACGTGTACGTATTTTATTCTGTATTGCATGATTTCTTGCTTAGCTCTTCCTTCATGACTTGGTTATTCTTGGTTCGGGTTGGCTTGGTTCGGTTGGGATTATTTTTGGTTCATCATGAACCATGGATGAACCCCCTACCTACCACCACCTTTGGTATTTATTACCATTCTTCTTTCTCTCTCTTCATTAATCATCTTCTTCTTCCTCATTTACTTTCTTACCTACCAGAGAGAGGGAGAGAGAGGTCTAGGCAAGTGCAACTTGCTTCATAGAGGAACTCCAATTTTATTGCTTCATTCTCTTCCTTACTGCATTCTAAAGCACTTTAGTACTTGGCATTTTTAATTTCCATGGCTAGATTCTTGTAGATTTAAGTTTATTTTATTTTCGGAATTCTTGGGTTTTGATCTACTTAATCTTGTTATTTCTATGTTTTGATGGTTTCATGTGGTAGAGCATTTCATTCTGCCCCATTTTGACCTATGGAAGTTCGGATTTGGACTCCGGATGAAGGTTTCATGGAGCTTGGAGCATGGATTCTTGGCGTTCTTCTTCTCGAAAGCTTGGAGAAGAAGAACAGTGCTAGACTTGACCGCATGAATACTTCATGCGGCAAGTGATTCCGAGCCGCATGAGCCTTCATACGACGGTCCTGGCCGCATGGGCTTGACTTGACCGCATGAACATTTCATGCGACAAGTGCTCTCTCAGCCGCATGAACTTTTTCTCCGCAAGCCGCATAGGCCCTGATCCTAGAGCTGCATGAGAACCCCCAGACCCAGCCGCATGGACTTCTTAGTCCGGGCCGTATGACCCTGATTAATCCCAGCCGCATATGCATCCTTTATTTCCTGAGCCGCATGGGCTTCTACTAAACCGCATGCGCCTGGCCCTATCCAGCCGCATGGACTTCTCTTCCGCTAGCCGCATGAGACCCACCTAATTGGGCCGCATGCGCCCTCGTCCCCCTGAGCCGCATGCGCCCCTCTTGCCTTGGCCGCATGGGTTCCAGTGACCCTGGCCGCATGCGCTCACCTAATTGAGCCGCATGTGTCTTATCCTCCCCTGGCCGCATAGGCCTGAGCCGCATGACTTTCTAATAACCCTGTGTATTATTATTTATCATTAATTACCCATGTTTTGTAACTCCTTATTGTATATTTTTATGCCCATTTTATATCCTTACGCCTTTTGTCCTGAACTTGATAAATCACGATTTGATTGACATGATTGAAACAGTTGTACATGACACGGTGTGATAAGTAACATGACCTGACATGATAGTGGTCCGTTGTGGCACACTCTTAACCAGTACACTTGACATGATAACCTGACATGATAGTGGCCCGCCGTGGCGTACTCCTGACAAAGTACACTTGACATGAAAACCTGGCATGATATATCTGATAAGCTGTTGCGACGGCTACCTGACATGACATGACCTGTATAATTAATCCTGGACACCGTGGGCGTTTGTGCTTGTACAAATAATCCAGTCCTGTCTTGCATCATGTCTAGGAGGGGACTCCTGAGTACCACGGTCAGGAGTACCTATTGAAATGGGCTGTAGCCAGTATGCAGTAATCGCCAGTATAATAGAGCCGACCAACTCAACTCGCCCTCCGAATGACAGGACTTGTGATTGCCATCCCTCCAGTTTGCTATTGACGTATCGGACCAGTCCTGCACAGTCAGTATCTTTTATATAATTAACCGACAATGGGAGCCCCAGGTATCGGACTGGAAGTTGTCCCCTCTCTACTCCCAACTGATTAGCCCAATAGATTGGTTGAGAGCAATTTTTGTTGAAGTAGGCATGGGATTTATTCTTATTGAGCTCCAATCCTGTTACTCGGCCAAATTTCTCGAAGATCTTGATTAGCCTTTGCACTCCTCTATCAGTCGGGACCATGAATACTAAGAGGTCGTCTGCGTATATAAGATGGGATATAATTGGGTTAACTTGTCGGTAGAGAGGTGCGATGTGCTTCCTGTGGATTGCCATGTCCATTAAGCAGGTGAACTGCTCCATCACTATGGTAAATAAATATGGCGATAGTGGATCACCCTGACGGAGACCCCTATTGCTCCCGAAATACACAGTTGGTTGGCCATTGATGATGATGGAGAAGTTTGACGTGGATATACATTCCTCGACCTGGTCCACCCACCATTTGTCGAACCCCATACTTCTTATAGCTGTGCAGACGAATTTTCTATTAACCATATCATAAGCTTTGCGGAGATCAAGTTTGATGCAGCTTTTATTTCCCCCTGGTTTATTGAACTCTCTCACAAGTTCATGAGCAAGTTGACAATTTTCAGCTATGGATCTCCCCTTGACGAAGGCGGATTGATTGAGTGAGATGAGACCCGTCATAATATCTTGCATTCTACTACACAACAGCTGTGTGATGATTTTGTACAAAAAATTGCAACATGCTATTGGCCTGAAGTCTCCCAACTCCGTAGCGCCTTCATTCTTTGGAATTAAGGTAAGAAAAGTGTGATTCACTTCCTTCAAAATCTTTCCAGTTTGAAGGAATTCGTGAACGACCTGGTATACCTGCCACTTGATTTGTCCCCAGTGTTGCTTATAGAACTTTGCGTTGAATCCATCTGGTGCTGGCATTTTATTAGGGTCGGCCTCGTTTATAATTGCTTCTAGTTCCTGCATAGTGACTTGTTTACGGAGGATTCTGTTTCCTTCCTCCGTAACAAGACGCTTAAAGATAAGGTTAGGAAATTCATCACAGTAATTTACCTGATTGTACAGGCCATAGTAATATTGAACGGCCGCTTGTTGTATAGTATGTTCATCACGAATAGCTTTCCCATCGTCGCCAATTAGTGCAGAAAGGAAAAACTTATAAAAGAGCCTCGAAAGGTTACAAATATAAGGGTTTAGGATCGGGATCCAATACAATTACCTCCAATAAGTGGTTGAAAGACAGAACCACCAAAATTAGCACATACACCTATACCATATACAACATCCTAAAAACAAAATAATGTTATTAAGAAAACTGGGGCGGCGATGTGTGTGAGGTAGAAGAATATTTTTTTGTTCTGTTCTAGATGTGTTGTATACGCATGGAACAAACTACCATATTATCCTCTAGTATCCTGCACCAAACATCTCAATGAATAAAAATAAAATGATTAAGTCTATTTTTTTCTTCTGTAATTAGTAGGTTAGCTATTTTCAGCTAATTCAAAAATCACATTTCTATATAAATAGCATTTTACATACTTGATGTCTAATGTCAGAACAACCAACTAAAGATTAACAAAACGCAAAACAACAAATACTGTCGACATAAATTTCAGAAACCTAATTATACCCAACTAGTGCAAGAGACGAGGCTTGGCACTCGAGATGCCAGATCAACTGGCAGAAATTGCCCCCCAATAGAATGAGGTAATGATGCATAAGTTTTGACACACCCAGAATATACACTAACAGGAAGCTCATGGCACTAGGCGCCCTTTGCATCTTTATGGAATATAAAAATGATAATCTTCAAATGAATGTCCATATAGTGCAATATTATCAAAGATTGCCTGGAGAGAAAATATATAATTTTTAAAATAAATCTTAATCGCTATCTAAATTAAGACAATATTATCAAATGAATGTCCTTCGGCGGGGCTCACTTTCCGTTGTTCTTCTAGAAAGTTTCGGAGGCTTCCAACATAACCTAGCTCCGTGTAGAGTTACGCAAGTCCATCTCGATGGCATGGGGCACAAACTTTCGGGCATGACAACATGGTCCAAATCAAACAAAGGCAAACTGGCACGTAATGAGAGTTTGGAAGTCATGAGTTACAACTTATTCTTTGTGTTCTACCAATTAACCTATGAAAGTTTTCCTTTGTACACCAAGATAAATATTGAAGTACCAAAAGCCTTGGATTTGTTATTTTGTATATTTCTTTACCTATATTTGTATTCCTTTTTTTTGCATTCATAGCTGATTTATGTGTATATGTTCCTCACATATCCTATTGGTATCCAAAATTCCAAACCTAATTTTGCCACATATGGATCGTCTTTTCTTATTTCAAACTATAACGGTATCTATATCCATGATGTGAAAGTATCTGTAATCTTCAAAAGAATCAATTTTCCACCATATAAGGTGCACAAACAATTAGAGCTTGGATCCTCGATAGCACCAATGCACAGTTCTCTATTGCACCTATTCACATGTTAAAAAAACTATATAAGCCATCCATATCCTTTCAAGAATGTATGATCTAGTATGTGTCCATTTTTGTTCACTCACCAATGTTGGAGATGTAAACCAAATTTTTCATGCATGGATGTATCTAGAATGTCAAATTCATTAGGAAGAGTCAAAGTTCATTGTTGCATGCATAAATGAATCTAGAAAACCTAAGAGTCATGTTCATTGTCGTTAATGCATCTTGATGTATCTTGAGTCCTATAAATAGCTATGTAAGCAAATGGTTGGTGTGTGAAAAAAATCAAGCAAGAAAATAAAGTTGTTTATTCAGTCCACTAAATCAAATATCCTTCTTTTGTGATATCATCCTCTTTGTATCCTACAAAGTGGTATCAGAGCCAAGAAAAAATATCCACCTCAAATAACAACCTTGTCTCTCATGTGCCTCGCTTCAATGGAGAAAAGTACGACTATTGGAGCAATCTCGTGAAGCTATGCCTTGAATCTCAAGATCTATGGAGTGTCGTTGAAGGAGTGGAGCAACCAGCAAATGAAAGCCAACTATCTGTTTCACTTAACAAAAATGCCAGGAAAATTGGCTTTTGAAAATAAAATAAGAAAAAGTACAAGAAGTACAAATTTAATTCTGGAAAAGTATTGCTATGGAAGTCTGATCTGTAAATGATCACTTTGTTCCTTGGACCATATGATGATGATGAAGATCACTGCTTGAAGTAGAACAACTTGGAAGAACTAAGTCACCAGAAAGGTATCGACGCACTTGGGCACTGATGGCGAGGCCGAATGCTTTCCTGCTTTGCTTCACTCTGTTCTGAAAGAAAAGTTGAAGAAGAATGCTCTGGAGAATCAAAATCTCGAAGTTCTGATCTCTGTATTCTCCCCTGTCTCTCTGTGTCCGTCTTATGAGAAAAATAAGTCTATTTATAGACTTGGGCTCTGGTGCGTAAAAACTCAGCGAAAGTTCCACCTTTACGCTAACAACCGCCACCCACGATCAAAGTCATCCTCTGTATATGTTGACGTGTGTCCCATCACTTCAGTAAGGATAGGATGCATGTACACACGTTCTTGGAGAAGAGTGGCATGAAAGCCACGTAAGCAAACCACGTTCCAAACTGGTGGAAAAGAATAGGGCATAAAAATAGCCCAATGTACTCTGAGCGTAAAGCAGTAGGTTGGGCGTAAAGTAGCCCCGACATAGACTTCCCGCGTAAAGTGGTTGTTAAGTAACCTTGAGCGTAAAAGATAGCTCAAATAGACTTTACGTACACGTCAACTGTTGAGCGTAAAAGCTCGTATAGTCCTCGTGCGTAAAAGAAGCCGTAGTGTGAGCGTAAAGTAGCTCAATCCACACACTAAACGACAACATTGGTCTCTGTGTAAAACAAATCCCTTTGAATTCTGTGATATATGCCATCATTAATATCTTCATGTCAGAGTTTGCATTAAATGCGAGATTTGACAGCTTTGTCCAGCGTAAAAGTGGCTGCTCTGTCCTTGGCGTAAAATCATGGGTGTAGACCCGAGCGTAAAATGATCAGCCTTCTTAGGCGTAAATTGATTAGCCTAGTCTTGGGCGTAAAGAAATTACCCGTTCTGCTAAGCGTAAAGCAGATCACTTATGAATGAGATGACTCTTTCTTTGAAGCACTTTTTACGCTCCTACAAGACCCCCTTCAAAGTTTTCAAATATCTCCAAAATTTGGAACACTTTGAACAGAAGCGTAAAAGTTGAGATTTGATCAGTCAGCGTAAAATTTGGGATACGTAACAGTCATCCGCGTAAAAGCGGGGATATCCAACAGTCGGCGTACTTTTCAAAAGAAAATTAATGTCGATCAATACTTAACCGTCACAATAAATTTTTTTCTCAAAACTTTTGAATGTCTCTTCATCTTCCCGAGTAAGCAGTTTTCAACGAGGAATGTGAAGAATTGCTTTGGTTTGTATAAATAAGGACAAATTCTTTATTCTTGACATTCATCCTTGTTTTGTCATGGCGCCGAAGAACGAGATTACCAACAAAGAGGCTTCGAGCTCCAGGCTTGATTTCGAGCGAGCGTGCAACCTTTTAGAGTGTTTTGGAGTGACTCCTGCAGTCTTTAGTCGCATTGATGGTGGTCTTCCAACTGCGTACGAAGGGCCAGGAGATGTCGAAGCGTTTCTTAATCTGATGCGCCGCTCCGGGATTCACAATATGCATGAACTAGGTGTCTCCCTTCGTCAGCCCAACGAAGGAGAGAAAAAATGACGTTTTTATGTATTGTGAATCTCTTATCTATAGGGGTCCACTTCCCCCTTTATAAATAAAATTTTGCTGTTGACCTCATCTATTGATGCGTACTTCTTTTGACTGCTTCTGTGGCTGTTAATTCCCAAGAAACAAACCAACACGTGGCATTTGTCTTGTGGTTACGAGAGCTTTTAAATAGGATCTTCTCCCGAAATAGACTTATCCCAACAGTTTTTTTTTTAGTCTTTATAAATAGCCGAGAATGTTTCATATACTCTCGTACTCATTCCTCTGAAGATAACTTTCTGCGATGTTGTTCTTCAACAAATGACAATAGCGAAGCTTTCCAACAGCGTTCCTTTGTATGCCCAGTCATTAGACGCAGATTCAACCACCATTAGAGCCAAACCATTCGACTCAAGTGGTAAGTCCGATCGTAAGCAAATATCTGTCTTCGAATTTTTTTTTGTTTGAAAACAGCTATTTTACGAGCGTAAAGCCTTGTTGAAGCACTGGCGTAAAAACCTTGCTGAAGCACTGGCGTAAAAAGTCTTGCTGAAGCAAATGGCGTAAAAGCCTTGTCATATCGCTGGCATAAAAGCATTTGTGAAGCGCCGGCGTAAAAGCCTTGCTGAAGCAAATAGCGTAAAAGCCTTGTTGAAGCACTGGCGTGAAAGCCTCGCCATCTGTTTTTAGTTAGCGTTTAATACGCATCTGATGATACTTCTGTCTAAAACACTTTTTCTTCGTTGTTTTCTGCAGAAGCTTGGCTGAAAAGCTTTTTCAGAACTGGCATTGGTGACTTTGATGCTGTGAAGAGCGTTCTTCTGATATCAACATCAGGGAGCTCATGCGCTTTTGACGCGCAAATCAGACAACTCAGAACTCTTCGTGGGATAGAAGGGTCTTTCTCTATTGGTAGGAAGAGCCTTTATACACGGAGAGTTGGATGGTGGAGTCAACTCTACCCCGAGAAATCGGGTAGTAGAGTTCCTTTCACGGCAGAACTAGGAATCGTATCCCAATGCTGGATACATTCCTATCTCCTTTAAGGTGTCGCCACTAATCCACCAATTGTATTGGCAGCAACACGTCTTCGGGTTGCCATACTCTGGGTTCTCCTCTTGTCTGAGAGAGAAGACCAGAGTTTGATTCCTGCTGTTCCGGTTGCCACTGGAGCTCAGACAGTCAGGAATTGCCACCAACAACGAATCCGTCAAAGAAGATCAAAGAAGAAATAGATCTCTATTAGGTTATCGTTGTGTGTATAGAATGAAAATCTTAGATATAATAGATTTCCATTGTAAAGAAAAGTCTAAGAAATGTAATAGACTTTTATGGTGATATGAGAGTGGAAATGATAATTCTTCTATGCTCAATAATTTGTATCTATCTGGATGTAATATGGACATGATAGATAATGAAACCTTCTTTTCTGATTTAGAGTACACAATACTATCAGAGGTAATATGGACATGACAGTGTGTGAGAACTCGAAAGAAAATTAGATTAATTTCTATGCAGAGGTCAAAATGGAAAATGATCGATAAGTAGGTAGATTTGGCATTTATCCAGAGGTTATGAAAACATGATAAATAACGAATCCCACTTTTTAATCAATTGATAGAAGATTTAAAATCCCTCTTCCAAGAGACAAGAAGTCAGCTTAACCAAACCTTGGTAGCTGGGGAATAAGAAGACAGATATTGTGAGCATATACGTCAAAACGGTGGACGAATCAACGTATTTCTTGGGAACAGAAAGGACGATTCAAATCCATAATTAAATGGATGAACCTGGTAACATGGACGGACGAGTCTTTTCGGAAATGAAAAGTCGTTTTCAATTTCAGAGACTAGTTCATTAGTAATCCTCCTCTATAAATAGGTGAGAATTCTCTGTAATCATTTCATTCTTATTCCTACTCCTCTATTGGAAATGTCTTCCGAGGATGTACAGCAAAAGAATGAAGTCTTCAGGAACATTGAGGACGTCATTGAGACATGCCCTGCTGAGCCAATAGTGACGGGTCCGACCGAAGTAGACAATAGTTCTTCTACGCCCAAGCCACCCCAAGACACCTTTGCTTTCTTAGTAGAGCCAGAAAAAACTCCTGAAGAAGAAGCATTGAGGATGACCGTCTGTAAAATTTTTATGGGTTCAGGAAACGATGCCTTCTATGCATTGGCTGACTATGTATTCAATAAGGAAGGGAGTGGCCCTCGTCCTTAATCTTTTATCTTGAACAAAAATAACAATAAAAGAAGTTTTATTTTTGTTCTGTCTTCTCTTTTTATACATAGTATTTCTTAAGAAATTTGCCATTGATCGGCAGCATGAGTAGATCTCCATTGGGTTTTGACAACCGATAGGCACCATTGGAGAACACGGACTCAATTACACACGGGCCTTCCCATTTCGCTAGGAATTTTCCTTTGCTTTTGTGAGTCATCACCATTGGTCTCCGAACAGCTAATACAAGCTCGCCAACTTTGAATACCCTCTTCTTGACTTTACGATTAAAAGTTCGAGATATACGGGCTTGATATAGCTCAATATGCTGTTGTACTTGAAGACGCTTCTCGTCCAATCTTTCAAGTTTTTGGAGTCGTAAGCGATCATTATTTTCTGTAGTTAGCTCATTAGCAATAGCAATTCGAAGAGAAGGGATCTGGATTTCCAATGGGAGGACAGCTTCACATCCATAAACCAGTAAAAATGGTGTAAAACCAGTAGGAGTCCGGACCGTTGTTCGATATGCCCATAAACATTCTCCAAGCTTCTCATTCCAATCTCTTTTATTAGAAGAGACAAACTTTTTGAGAAGTTTGATGATCGTTTTGTTGAAGGCTTCAGCTAAACCATTAGCAGCTGGATTATAAGCCGTAGAAGCCAGATTTTGAATTCGATTTTTGTCACAGAACCGATAAAATGCTTGACTGGCAAATTGTGGTCCATTATCATGAATTATTCGTCGAGGAATCCCAAAGCGATAAATGACATGATGTTTAATGAAGCTGATTACATTAGATGTTTTCACTTCAGCAAAGGAAATTGCTTCTGCCCACTTTGAAAAGTAATCGGTTATAGCTAGTATAAACCGATGTCCTTTGACAGAAGGAGGGTTAATAGGACCAATGATGTCCATACCCCAAGCTTCGAAGGGCCAGGAGGCTGCTGTAGGATATAGAAATTCAGGCGGCTGATGAATAAAGTCAGCATGAATCTGACATGCTTTATATCTTCTGGCATAGTCTACAGCATCTGCTATCATAGAAGGCCAATAATACCCCATTCTTCGAATGCGATCTTGCAACTTTGGACCCGGTTGATGAGCACCACAGACACCATCATGAGCCTCACGCAGTGTTTGTTTGGCTTCACTTTCTGAGAGACAGCGCAGCAAGAGTCCGTCATATGAACGACGATATAGCATATGTAAAGACGAATCATAATAGAATTGAAACGATCGTCTCTTAATTGATGCAGCTTCTTTAGGATCTTCAGGCAAAATCCCATGAACTGCATAATCAATGAATGGAGTTCTCCAATCTTTCTGCTGGGAACTTGCCTCTGTAACATAACTTTGTTCAATATGCAGATTACTCTTCACACAGAACAAGTCTCGGTCCAACAAAGTAATTGTATTTTGCCTTCGGATTGGGACAGCCAAGTCTGTAGCTAAGCTGGCAAGAGCATCAGCCTCCACATTATGAGAACGTGGTACAAATTCAATGAAAAATCCTTTGAATGATAGGACCAACTCGACTACCACCTGATGATAGGGGATGAGATCAGGATTTCTGACTTCATAAGTCCCTCTAACTTGATTAACGATCAATTGAGAATCTCCATAAGCCTCTAAGAATTCAATATCCAATTGTTTTGCTACTTGGAGACCAATCAATAGAGCATTATATTCTGCTACATTGTTAGAGCATAGCTCATTAAGAGAATAGGCACGGTATATGACCATTTTGTCAGAAGAAACCAAGACAATTCCTACTCCAGAGACAATATTGCCTTTAGGTCCCACTCGTGATGCTCCATCAAAATATAATTGCCATATATCATTCTTCAAAGTCATGTTACAATCCACTACTTCGTCTGGAATGTCTTTATATAACTTTGAAGTTTCAGGTATAGGATGAGCAGCTAAGAAATCAGCTAACGCTTGGCCGTTCACTGATTTTTGAGGCACATAAACCATGTCATAAGGAGTGAGCAACATCGTCCAGGTAGCTAACCTGGAATTAAGAATGCTCGGTTTTCTCATCAATACCCAGATGGAATTTATTCTGGAGATGACATGAATAGTCTGTCCAGTGACATAATGCCTTATCTTTTGGACGGCAAAAACTAAAGCTAGACATTCCTTTTCCACAGGAGTATATCTGTGTTCAGCTCCGACCAACATTTTGCTCAGATAATATATTGCTTGTTCATGACCCATATCACTTTTTTGTGCCAGAAGAGCGCCAAGTGAATGATCCAAGGCTCGAATATATAGCAAAAATGGTCTTCCTATCACCGAAGGTACCAGAACAGGTGGGTTTGTAAGATATTGCTTAATGTCATTGAAGGCTTTTTGACACGCTTCATCCCAGACGAAAGATACCCCCTTCTTTAATAGACGGAAGAAAGGTTGACATCTCCCAGAAAGATTAGATATAAATCTTCTGATGTAAGCAATACGGCCCTGAAAGCCACGGAGTTCTTTCAGATTACGAGGAGGACATATTTCAAGAATTGCTTTAACCTTATCAGGATCAACATGGATACCTTGAGAGGTAATGACAAACCCTAAAAACTTGCCACTAGAAACCCCTAAAAAAGACTTAGTAGGGTTCATTTTCAATTGATGTTGGCGTATCAATTCAAATACTGTCTTCAAGTCCTGAATGTGATCATTCTTTGACCGACTTTTAACAGCAATGTCATCTACGTAGCATTCAACTATTTTCCGTAGATGTTCTTCAAAGATATTGCTCATAGCCCGTTGATATGTGGCACCGGCATTTTTAAGACCAAACGGCATAACCGTATAGCAGTAAACCCCAAGGGGTGTTCAAAAAGATGTATGCTTCTCATCTTCTGGATGTATCTTGATCTGATTGTATCCTGAGAATCCGTCCATGAAAGACATACGTTCAAAACCGCATGTATTGTCTATCATGACATCAGTAATGGGAAGTAGAAATTTGTCCTTTGGACAAGCCGTATTAAGATCTCGGTAATCTATACAAACTCGGACTTTTCCGTTCTTCTTCATAACATGAACAATATTGGCCATCCAATCTGGGTGTTGTTCTTCACGAACAAAGCCACATGTAATCAGCTTTTTTACTTCTGCTTCAATTGCATCCATCATATCTGGTCTGAAGCGTCGTTGCTGTTGTTTTACAGGCTTGACATTAGGCAAAATATTGAGTTTATGAGTAGCAACTTTAGGATCTAGCCCTGGCATATCCTCATAACTCCATGTAAAGATGTCAATGTAATCTTTGATAAGTTTTATCAGCTCTTCCTTTTCATCTTCAGAAAGATTCTTACTGATGAATATTGGTTTGGACGTAATTCCATCTCCAACATCAATCTGGATAACCTCATCTTCTATAGGTGGCTGTCGCTGTTCAAAACGAAGTTCCTATTGAGTATCCATCTGTTGAGCCCAAGGATCATTCTCAAATGGCTCTGATTCATCATCGGCTTGAACCATATTGACTGAGAATATTTGCCCAGATTCACAATATGAGGAACGAGACATATCGGATTCGATGAATAGAATTTCTTCCGAATCTGATGATTGCGAAGAGCTAGAAGAGAATTCTTCTTGTATATCGTCATTAAACATGTAGGACGGATCATACCCCAACCCATGATGAGTCTTCTGGTAAAACGAATCACCGCATAATGGTAGTCGTCTACCCTTGCCTTCATTAAGACCTTGCATAGTCTTCAAATCATATCCCATATTCTGGATAATCTTGATAGATTGTTGACTATATTTGTCAATTCGGATTCTTTCTTTATCTTTATCTTTCAAATCATCTATCTGAGCAACAGAGATATTTCTAGCCAGACCAAACACAATTTGACGCTTGTTTTTCTTATCAGATGGACCCACAAAATAGGATTCTTCGTGATGTTTGAAAGTTATGCAAGCTTATGATGAAGCGGCTACAGGAAGTAGATAGGAAGAAGATGTTAGGAACCTTTGAGCATAAGGTCCAACATCTACGTGAGGAGGGAAAGAATTTTCCTTATGATCGATGTATAAAGTTTCTTCTGGCTCGATGTCGTCTTTATATTGATGACTTTGATTATCAGAAGATAAAGTCATTCTTTCGATAAACTTGACAGCCATATACGCGAACGGGAAATCTTCACTGATATCAAAAAGTACAGAATGTTCAATATTTACATCATTTACAATCTGATTGCTACGCTTCGGATTAATCAACAGTGGACCATCATCCGTTTTCTGCGTAGATTTGCCAAGATTGACAATCAATGGTAATTCTGGATCATTCGTACAAGAAGTACGCCCTTTGACCTTGATCATAAAAGGTTGAACTTGGCTCTTAGTAGGAATATTTATTGATTCCTCGGATGAAGTTTGAGTTTTTTCCTTTAATCTTGATTATCAGAGGTTGATCATTGACAGGTTGGAATTGGATTCGTCCCTTGACTATGATCTTCAAAGGTTGCTCCTCTGGCGGATCTTCGTTAATAGACTGATCCTCAGATGATGATTGATCTTCAGCCATGTCTGATATCTCTTTTACATGCTCTTGTTTATAAAGTCTTGAATCAGAGAAGTAGGCTTCGACACCCCTGAACGGATTAATATCAGCGAACTCACTTTTCACAACTCCTTGGGAGTCCACATATTTGAAACATTGGTGAAGAGTTGAAGGCACAATATTGTGCTCATGAATCCACGGTCTTCCAAGAAAAATATTGTAGGATACGTCCGAGTTGATAACTTAGAAAGTTACCATAGTTCGAAGATCACTAATCTGAATCTGCAGACGAATCTTCCCCAGTGGTTTGCTCTTGCCAGAGTTAAAACCGACTATCGTAGTACTAGTGTAAGTCAGCTCACTAGTAGGAATCCTCAGGGGTCTTAGCATACTCTGAAGAATTATACTAATTGAAGACCCAGGATCAATGTAAATCCTGTCAATTTCAGTGGATCCGATATATCCAGTGTAGCACAGAGGCCTATCATGTTTGTTGTGTTTCAATAGCATATCCTCTTGTATAAAGGTGATGTTGGGAATTGCTTCCATCATACTATGACATTGCGGACATGACACTGGTATATTATCGGGAGCCTTGAGTTGAGCCAAGCATGAATCTGCTTGAAGTAAAGCTTCGCTCAAAGTCTCTCTGCTTTCTCTGGAAAGGCGAAGCAGTTCAAATATAGATAGTCTAGCCGGAGTATTGGCTAACTGAGCTAGAATGTCAAACTTGTAAGGCTTCATCACCACCCCCTGGCTGGAAGCAGACTTCAATGGGATATCAAAGCGTACTGCCTTCTGTTTCCCCTTTTCAACCACAGACAGTTTAGCAGGAACAAGAGAAGGTTGAACTGGTAGGGTTTCCACTACATCTTCTGCTTCTTTGGAGGATCCCTTATAGTCTTTGTGGTACTCTTTTCCAGATCTTGTACCAGCAAAAGTTTCTTCTTCAGACTCAGGAGAAAAAAGTACCATATTACAGGATTTAGTCTTTCTTCCCTTAGCCTTCTTCTTGTGAGGGTTGTTACGAGGAACTTCAGAACCTAATCCAGCAGTGGAATTCTAATTTTGAATTTGTAAAGGAAGACGTATTCCTTTATCATAATTCAAACCTTCTGTCTTTTAAAAGTCGTAACCCATCTTTCTCATGAGAAGGACAGATTGCTGACTATACAAGTGGATAGGCAGTGAGCTTTGGACAGGTGTTTCAGCACAGGAAGAGGAAGAAACCTCTGCAACTACAGGAGAATGAAGCATAGACATCTCTGTAGTTAAGGGAGGAGAAGGATTCGGGATACGAGGAGAAATCCCTGTTGGAGCTTTTTTATAAGCAGTAAAAACTTATTGTGCCCGATATAAAGGAACATTATTCATGGCTAGCCACTGCTGATGAGTAAGCTTGAGCTTGGTAGGAGGAGCTAGACTTGGAGGACAGATGTTTAGTCCTTTCAGTCTATCTTCTAGAGGAAGGCCATCCCATAGATGATCCAAGTCATCAGGATTCGGAATAACATGAGAAATCATGTTGCAGGTTTTGACTTTCTTACCTTTCTTGGATTTTAAAGTTTTACCTTCATTTTCCAACTCAGGTACTAAGTCAGGATGTACCCACATGATTTCACCATTCTTCAATGTGAGCGGCAGCAATCCTGTATTTTCTTCCCTGGCAGGCGGGATATTCACGATCTTCATCGTCGCCTTCGGAATTGGAATAATTCCATCTGGGACTTGCTGTGGAGAAAAATCCCCAAACTAAAGAGAAACCATATTGGTCGTAACCGTATGGTCATCATTGGTTAAAGCGATAGCGCCACCATTTATCAGCTCTTGGATCTTCTTTTTCAAGACATAGCAAGTACTGGTAGCATGATTAATGTATCTATGATAGATACAATATTTGGGATTGTCAGTCAGATTCACCTCATTAGGCCTTTTTGGCTCTGGAATCTGAAGTTTACCACTTTTCACCAGACATTGAAATATCCCTGGATATCACTTTCGTCAAAAGAGTATTCTTCCTTTGGCCTGGAAGATTCCTGATTATTTGGCGTCGTTTTGTTCTTAGAAAGATTGACCATAAGAGTATCTTTTCCTTTCACATTACGATTGCCAGGATTATTACCAGGATTACTTTTCTTTCCTTTATCTTCTGAAGCGAAAATTATCCCGTGTTCACGAGCCAACCTACCATTGGTCTCGGCAGAAACTGCTGCTATGATAAACGAAGCCCAATCTGTGAATTGGGAACCTATAAAGACAGCAATGGATGGTCGCAGATTCATCTTGCATGTATCAATCAGCGCTGAATCTGGCATACCAAGAGGCATCTTTAGAGTAGCCTGTCGGAAACGTTCAATGAACGTCCGAGTATCTTTTTTCTCCTCTTGTTTGATTTCAATCAAGGAGGACATGTTCATGTCCATACCTCCTTCATAGAAGCGGGAGAGAAACATTGCCTTGAATTCGTCAAAAGACGAAATAGAGTTATCGGGTAAGCTACGATACCAGTCGTAAGCTGAAACCGTTAGGCACCCGATGAAAACTCGAGTGAGAAGAGCATCATTTTTCTGCAAGTGTACAGTCATAATATCAAAGTAATTGATATATTGACTGGGAGATGCTTTTCCATCGAATAAGACCATGGATTGCGGCTTGAACTTGTAACACCCAGTTTTCCAAATGAGGGTATTTTGGTCATTTTCAAAATTTTATAATTTAATTTGAATTATTATTATTATTTATAATTAATGTGATTTTTGAGTGATTTTTTTAGAATAATTATTTTTGGTGTTTTAGAGACTTTGACTTAAGTCGACCTTGTAGACTAACCTAGTAGAAAACCTAGGTCTTGACTTAGTGATTAGGATTTGAAAACCTAGGTTGACTTAAGTTCATGAGGATGAACTCATTGGGATTAATTTGGTGAAATTAGGAATTAGTTTGGTCTAAGAATGGCTTGTGAAGTCACATGTCATAATCATGACTTAAACCAATTAGGACTCAACCAACTAGCCAAAACCCTAGTCCTAGGCCCTATGGCCAGCCAAGAGACAGCCCTCCCCTCTATAAATATTCTCCCAAATTTTAGGGCTAGCCTCTTTCTTAAGGTTTATCCAAGTTTTTAGAAAGGGGTAAGTTCCATCTTCATAAATTCATAATAAATTCATTTCAAGTCCTTTTTCCCTCAAACAAATTGCAATAGGCTCTAAATCTTGTGTTCTTGCTGTTGGTAATAAATTTTGACAGGGAGAAAATAATTTGGAGAGCTTTCGGTGGTTTGAAGGATCCTTCTCTTTGGAGTTTTTGGGAGATTGAACACCTATAGGTAAAATCCTATCCATAGCTCCAAAATTCCGATAAAAATCATTTTTAGGAAGCCCTAGCCCTCACCCAACTATAGGGTAGGCTAACCCTAGGTTTTGGACTCTTTTCGTGTCCGTATCGGACACGTATCAGAGAGTGAACAAGGTGTTCGACGAAATGTCTCAAAGGACATTTCGTTCGAGTTTTTCGATTCTAATTGAATGAAAAGCTAGCCCTAGGTGTCGTTTAGGGTTTCCCAGTGTCGTGTGGTGTATTGTGTGTCGTGTCGAGTCGGGGGGAACATGGGACACGCGAGTGCGGGTGCGAGCGCGCGGGCACAGTGCGTGCCCTGCTGCTCGGGGGCTACTGCGCGCTCGTTTCTCCACTTCGACCCTTGATTTTTGACCAGTGGTTAGGGGCAGTGACTGACACGAGGCTCGCAAAGTTTCGTGAGTCCTCGTGTTGTGTCGGACACAGTATTCAGGGTGCACGGGGCAGCTGTGTGTGCGTGCGTGTGCTGTGTATATTTTTGTTATTTAATCATTTTTAAATGATTCTAAAATAGGATTTAATGATTGAATGGATCCTAATGATCATGTGTGGTTCCTGTTTGCATTGGTTGACATGTTAGATTAGGTTGTTCAAGAGTTTTGATTCGAACATGGGATGTTTTATGGGATACTCTGTTGCATATTCTGATACATTGCTTCTAGTTCTTTTTCCCAACTGTTAATCATGATTTAAATGCTAGTATCATTGTTTAAATTATTCCTACATATTAGGTAGTATATATTGATGAACATTTGAATTCATGAAGGCTTTTGGAAGGTGTAGAATGGGATTTTAGTATTCATGTTGAGTAGTTTTCCTGTGTTATAAAAACTGAAAGAAGAATCTGAATGTTTAATGTATTTCAACTGAGTTTTCCTCCTCATTATATTGTATAGGCTGTTAACTGTAATCTGAGATTAGCTCTTAACTAAATTGTTTCTTGTTTGTTGAACTGATACAAAAACCTGGGAATCAATGCATTTCCTGGGTTTGTGTTCTTCACAAAACCTGAGATTGTTGGTTTATATTGTTAGGCTATACATTGATTTCCTTCTTGTTTATTTTGACAGAAATCTGAGCCTGTGAGCTTTTGGACTGTTTTTCCCTTTCCATTATATTGTTCTTTTAAACCCAAGTTGTTCCCAGGTTCCTTAACTATCTATACTTGAGTCTTTTCCCTCCATTGAATTTGAAAATCTGAGATTTTTAGAGAAGGACTGAACTGAGTTATTTGTAACTGTTTTGGGACTCTTGGTGAACTGATAACTGTGTTCCCTAATGTATTTTAACCTGGACATTTGTTGGACATCTTGATAAATTGTTTTTTGAACTAAATTTGGGGTTTATTGATGTGTTTTGAGTTCAATTACTGATATTTAAATGAGGGGACTGAACTGGGTTATTTATGAATTGTTTGAACTGTTTGGGGTTTTCTTTTGAATCAAATAAGTGAATGCAGTATTGCATTTTACCTGGGATCATGTTGGACTGACCTGGTGTTTGATCCCAGTCTCTTCACTGTGTTCACTCAGCCTAGCACTAACTGAGTTGCTTGCACACCATGTCACACTTTCTTCTCACTGTTTTGCCCACACCCTTTCACATGTTGCACCTTAGCAACACTTGACACATGTTCCTCACCCTCTCCTACTCACTGTCACACTGTTTTGCCTTGACACCATGTTCACTCACATCACTTCATGCTCACTGTTTTGCACACAAGCCTAACACTCTAATACACACACACACACATACATTGTTCTCATGAGTTTACCCTCCTTTTGTATTATTGATTGAAGTTGTGTTTCATCATAAAAACCTGAATTGTGTGTTAAAACTGATTTCCTTCCTCTCCCTTCCTGTCACAATGCACACACCCTGTTTTTCTTAAACATGTATACACTGTTTTGTGCCTAAAGCAATCACTGCTTAGGATTCACTCACCCACATACACTTGTGTTACACTCTCTTGTATATAGATATATTATAATACATGTTTGTAGTGATATTTAGTTCCCTAGATATATTAGTTATATATATAATATGTGTAATGTATAGATCTACTTGGTACTTGTGTTATGATATATATATATATATATATATATATATATGGGTTAAAAAAAAAAAATGTATTATGGATTATGACATAGAGTTTAGGGATGGTGTATAGATAATTCATTGGTCATGTGTGTATAGGTGGGCTTGACATGGTATTGCCTAAATTAGCCTAGTGAACCTAGAATAGTCTTGCTAGACCTAGATTAGACTAGTTTGACCTAGATTAGACTAGTTTGACCTAGTTTGACTTCTAGGATTGACCAGAGTTGACCAAGAGTTGACTTTGGCCTAGATTGACCTAGATTCATGTAGAATGCATTGATTTGCATCTTATCATCATTGTAGACTCATAGTGTCTTGTGCTGTTCTAATAGGAGACAGACACCACTCCTCGGACAGTCTATATTCTCTCAGATTCATCGGTTACAGGCGAGTACATTCTCTGATCATTTTATATCTTGTTTAGGATTATATTTCCTGCTTTAGATTACTTTACATGATGCTGACACGTTGGAAACACGGATTAGTACTATATGGATCTGGTTGTGCGATGTTATCCCCTTAGCGGATACATCGGGTATTCGTATTCGTGTACTTTATCGGGAACATCGTGTACTCTTTGTATTTGTTACATTCGTGTACGAAACGTGTAAATCATGTATAATCATGTATTCACATGACCTTCGTGTACAATAACATAACGTAGCTGGATCCTTGTGTATTGATTGGGGCGGGAGAGTAGAAGTGGTTATGTATTCAATCCAGTAGATTACTCGTGTACAAACCTCTGTAGATTACTCGTGTACAACATTCGTGCCGTCTACATAACCATCTTGTGCTCTGAATCACTAGCACTGTTAGTTCTCTATATATTGTAGCTATTTACTTACAGTCTCTCTTTTGTTATCATATTATTTTTTCAGATCCTGTATCTTACTCTCTAGCATGTTTATATTTCCTAACCAGTTATGATTTTGTTGAGATGTACTGTACTCGCTCCTGTCCTGACAGGACCTGTTGAAAATTTTACAGTGAATGATGAGGCTCTGCTGTCTATCCCTCTTGGTGCAGCATTAGACATCACTAGTGACTTGGACCTGCTAGCAGTAGATGATACTTCTCTAGATTAGGGTTGTCTTTACTTCTGGATCACTGTATTAGACTTGAGATATTCTGAGATGTATTTATTTTTAGTCACTTAGAATTCTGGATTTGTATCTCTGTGATGTTACATTCCTGGTTGTTATCTATCTTTATCTTTCTATCTCATTCCTGTTCTATCCTAGATGTGGTTGAGTTATATTGTGTTATGTCACCCCATTCGGGGAGTATAACTGTATATTATCCTTATCTGTTAGATGTTATGACCTAGGACAGCGTTCTACCGCCGATACTGCGGCATAGGCTGGACGTACCCACGTCACGTGCCCTTATTCTAGGGTGCGGATCGTGACACGTTTTTAGTGGTGGCCCATGCAGGTCGAGTTTATGTAGTGGTATTCGAACTAGAGTATCACTACAGCCTGCAGTAGGATTAAGATATATTTTTAAGGGTACTCAATCACAGTTAGGATTTCTTGAAAGATTCCTGGGATGACCCTTGAGAATCTTATTAAACTTCAATTTGAAATCCTTCCCCTTGTTTTGTTCACTCTCACTCCTTGATTATTGAATTTGATGAATCGTTGTTGATTTGATTTTCCTATCGAGATGAATTTTATGGCCTGAGTTACGTTACCTTCTGATAACATATGTTGACGGAATAACGGGGATAATAAACGTCTACTTGGTTATGGAACCTAGAGTTTATCGCAGCTATATTAGCTGGCGTGGCGGAAACATAGAGACCGACTTCGGATGTACGTATCTTGGTTATGAGATTTGGAATTTCTCGCAGCTATACTAGTCGGCATAGCGAGAATTCCAGACGACATGATTATAGAGGTGCATGCCCCTGTTATGGAATCTACCGTTTATCGCAGCCTTGCTTACTAGCGTGACAAGAATTCTGAGTATCATGATTTTGGACAGACGCATATGACTATCAGATTGTATCTTGGAAAGGTTCTTAAATATATCGTCTCTACCTTCATTCCAGTTTTTATAAATTGTTTCCGTCATCTTTTAACTTATGAGTAGGAGTAGCTTAGCTGTTGTTATGAACCTTGTGTAACTTCTTGCAATAAATTCTTCCTAATACAATGAATTGGTGATTTTGCTAGACCTTGACTTAGATTTGATATTGTAGCTCTGATTTCAAAATGGTTCCTTCCTTTAAACAGATAAGCAGAATGGATTTTATCATTGTTTCCTTCTTGCCATTATATCTTGTATTACCTTAAATATATATATAGTGGACACAGATACTTGCCTGACACGTATGCATACTACACTTGTTTACCAACCTATCTAAATGCATGTTAATATGATTAATGTTAAGTTCTCAAAATCCTAGTATTCTATTGTAGTACAGTATCAGTGACTAGTTCTATGTTTCTCCATATTAAATTCGTAATTTAAATTTAAATTTCATGTTATTAGTTTTGCTTACATCACTACACATGTATGTTATATACAGGGCTTATTTCAAAAAAAAAATTGGTTGTGTGTTGTGTTGAATTGTCAAATCTGAGACTGTGTACATAGTAAACCCTTAACCTTGGATTCTAAGTGTTTAGTTCAAATTGCAGTTTTAAATTGTAATGTTTTGATGCAGTATACATGGTTGTGTGCAGGTATATAATGATAGGTTCATACTCTTACATGTTAGGTTGTGGTTGTGGTAAACATTGAGTTGGTTTTGATGTTCGAATTCTCCAAAATTTTGAAAACTGAATACATGATAACATTTTTTTATTGCTTTCAAATGCGTAGTTCAATTTCAGATCTAATATGTAATGTTGAGCTAGCTGAATGATTGAACCCTACATTTCAAGTCTTAACCCATGTGCACATGACACTCTACACTAATGTACACAACTGCCATGAAAACCTAACCTTTCATCTCTATGTTATGATCATATAGCTATATAGATATATATATAGTTCTGTAAACATGTTATAATGTATGTAGATGCATAATTAAATCTTTTACCTCTCCATACATATATACACGGTTAGCCATACATGTTAGGAGTAATAGCTTGTGCCTTGTAGATTGCTTAACTAATATGCCATGAATAGTGTAACTTGATAGCTATAGTTGAGACCCAAATCCTCCTATAACACCTTCATGTATATGCCACAAACCACATGACCCTTGCATAATGTTAGCTTTTCCCTCTAACACTCTCTCTTCTATATATATTAGATTGTGATTGAATTCAATGCTATTGACTTTTGTTCCTTAAACTTTTGGTTATGATTTTTTTCTTAAATAGTACCCTTTATAGATGATTGGTAGTTATTTTATTTTCTTGATAAATACTAGTTTTACAGATAGGATGGTAGACTGCTGTACAGCCTTAATGATTGTTGTGTTTTATCCTTTCCAGTATGGCACCCATGACCCGAGCCTGTCGCCTGAGAGCAGCTGCAGCTACTGACAGTGTGCTTCCACCTCCTATTGCTCAGGAGGTAGTGACCCCTCAGACTGACCCAAAGGTAGTGGCACCTCCCGCCATCGAGGAGGTATTAGCATCCTCACCAGAGAAATCCCCTCCACCACCTGTTACTCAGGAGAGAGTGGCAGTCTCATCTAGGACCGAGAGTCCTTCCCCTTTTCCTCCTCTGCCTCCAGGAGCAGTACCCCCTACCATACCCTCGGCAGGTTTGCTTCCTGACGGAGCTCAGATATCCAGACTTCTCCGGGATGTGTTAGAGACACAGAGAGTTCAGGCTGAGATCCTGAAGGAGCATGGTCGTGGAATCCAACTGCTGTAGGATTTGGTACATTCAGGAGGGGAGCCTAGTTCTAAGAAGCCGAGGAGCAGTGTATACCCAGAGCCCCATGAGCACCCAGACTATCAGCCTAGACCAGCCTACCCAGTCCAGACTCCTGTTCAGCAGAGGCCAGCTGAGAGAGTGCCTACCTGCACCTTCTGTAAGAAGCCTGGACACGTGTGGGACATCTGTAGGAAGAGAAGAGGAGTGTGCATGTTGTGTGGGTCAGCTGCACACAGGCTACGAGACTGTCCTGCTGCACTTATCCCAGCCAGAACTCCGCCTTCGGGAGGGAGTTCCAGCCACCAGACCTAGTTGGAGGTAAGTCTTGACCTATATCTTAGCCAGTCTTTGAAATTGATACACTCTACTATATTGTTGTATGTTTTAATACCTTGGGATTGCCTAGTACTGTAGCATGTTGGTGTAACTAGATGAGACCCCAAACTGATATTACATACCACGAACCCATAGGTTACATTTTCCAACTGGATGATTTAAATAGGTTTCTGAGACTTTAATTGTGGGGGTTTGACCTAGAAGGGGTACGATCATCTTAATTTCGAGGACGAAATTTTTCTAAGGTGGGTAGGATTGTAACACCCAGTTTTCCAAATGAGGGTATTTTGGTCATTTTCAAAATTTTAGAATTTAATTTGAATTATTATTATTATTTATAATTAATGTGATTTTTTAGTGATTTTTTTAGAATAATTGTTTTTGGTGTTTAAGAGACTTTGACTTAAGTCGACCTTGTAGACTAACCTAGTAGAAAACCTAGGTCTTGACTTAGTGATTAGGATTTAAAAACCTAGGTTGACTTAAGTTCATGAGGATGAACTCATTGGGATTAATTTGGTGAAATTAGGAATTAGTTTGGTCTAAGAATGGCTTGTGAAGTCACATGTCATAATCATGACTTAAACCAATTAGGACTCAACCAACTAGCCAAAACCCTAGTCCTAGGCCCTATGGCCAGCCAAGAGACAGCCCTCCCCTCTATAAATATTCTCCCAAATTTTAGGGCTAGCCTCTTTCTTAAGGTTTATCCAAGTTTTTAGAAAGGGGTAAGTTCCATCTTCATAAATTCATAATAAATTTATTTCAAGTCCTTTTTCCCTCAAACAAATTGCAATAGGCTCTAAATCTTGTGTTCTTGCTGTTGGTAATAAATTTTGACAGGGAGAAAACAATTTGGAGAGCTTTTGGTGGTTTGAAGGATCCTTCTCTTTGGAGTTTTTGGGAGATTGAACACCTATAGGTAAAATCCTATCCATAGCTCCTAAATTCCAGTAAAAATCATTTTTAGGAAGCCCTAGCCCTCACCCAACTGTAGGGTAGGCTAACCCTAGGTTTTGGACTCTTTTCGTGCCCGTATCGGACACGTATCAGAGAGTGAACAAGGTGTTTGACGAAATGTCTCAAAGGACATTTCGTTCGAGTTTTTCGATTCTAATTGAATGAAAAGCTAGCCCTAGGTGTCGTTTAGGGTTTCCCAGTGTCGTGTGGTGTATTGTGTGTCGTGTTGAGTCAGGGGGAACACGGGACACGCGAGTGCGGGTGCGAGCGCGCGGGCACAGTGCGTGCCCTGCTGCTCGGGGGCTACTACGCGCTCGTTTCTCCACTTCGACCCTTGATTTTTGACCAGTGGCTAGGGGCAGTGACTGACACGAGGCTCGCAAAGTTTTGCGAGTCCTCGTGTTGTGTCGGACACGGTATTCAGGGTGCACGGGGCAGCTGTGTGTGCGTGCGTGTGCTGTATATGTTTTTGTTATTTAATCGTTTTTAAATGATTCTAAAATAGGTTTTAATGATTGAATGGATCCTAATGATCATGTGTGGTTCCTGTTTACATTGGTTGACGTGTTAGATTAGGTTGTTCAAGAGTTTTGATTCGAACATGGGATGTTTTATGGGATACTCTGTTGCATATTCTGATACATTGCTTCTAGTTCTTTTTTCCAATTGTTAATCATGATTTAAATGCTAGTATCATTATTTAAATTATTCCTACATATTAGGTAGTATATATTGATGAACATTTGAATTCATGAAGGCTTTTGGAAGGTGTAGAATGGGATTTTAGTATTCATGTTGAGTGGTTTTCCTGTGTTATAAAAACTGAAAGGAGAATCTGAATGTTTAATGTATTTCAACTGAGTTTTCCTCCTCATTATATTGTATAGGCTGTTAACTGTAATCTGAGATTAGCTCTTAACTAAATTGTTTCCTGTTTGTTGAACTGATACAAAAACCTGGGAATCAATGCATTTCCTGGGTTTGTGTTCTTCACAAAACCTGAGATTGTTGGTTTATATTGTTAGGCTATACATTGATTTCCTTCTTTTTTATTTTGACAAAAATCTGAGCCTGTAAGCTTTTGGACTGTTTTTCCCTTTCCATTATATTGTTCTTTTAAACCCAAGTTGTTCCCAGGTTCCTTAACTATCTATACTTGAGTCTTTTCCCTCCATTGAATTTGAAAATCTGAGATTTTTAGAGGACTGAACTGAGTTATTTGTAACTGTTTTGGGACTCTTGGTGAACTGATAACTGTGTTCCTAATGTATTTTAACCTGGACATTTGTTGGACATCTTGATAAATTGTTTCTTGAACTAAATTTGGGGTTTGTTGATGTGTTTTGAGTTCAATTACTGATATTTAAATGAGGGGACTGAACTGGGTTATTTATGAATTGTTTGAACTGTTTGGGGTTTTCTTTTGAATCAAATAAGTGAATGCAGTGTTACATTTTACCTGGGATCATGTTGGACTGACCTGGTGTTTGATCCCAGTCTCTTCACTGTGTTCACTCAGCCTAGCACTCACTGAGTTGCTTGCACACCATGTCACACTTTCTTTTTACTGTTTTGCCCACACCCTTTCAAATGTTGCACCTTAGCAACACTTGACACATGTTTCTCACCCTCTCCTACTCACTGTCACACTGTTTTTCCTTGACACCATGTTCACTCACATCACTTCATGCTCACTGTTTTGCACACAAGCCTAACACTCTAATACACACACACACATACATTGTTCTCATGAGTTTACCCTCCTTTTGTATTATTGATTGAAGTTGTGTTTCATCATAAAAACCTGAATTGTGTGTTAAAACTAATTTCCTTCCTCTCCCTTCCTGTCACAATGCACACACCCTGTTTTTCTTAAACATGTATACACTGTTTTGTGCCTAAAGCAATCACTGCTTTGGATTCACTCACCCACATACACTTGTGTTACACTCTCTTGTATATAGATATATTACAATACATGTTTGGAGTGATATTTAGTTCTCTAGATATATTAGTTATATATATATATATAATATGTGTAATGTATAGATGTACTTGGTACTTGTGTTATGATATATATATATATGGGTTAATGTATTATGGATTATGACATAGAGTTTAGGGATAGTGTATAGATAGTTCATTGGTCATGTGTGTATAGGTGGGCTTGACATGGTATTGCCTAAATTAGCCTAGTGAACCTAGAATAGTCTTGCTAGACCTAGATTAGACTAGTTTGACCTAGTTTGACTTCCAGGGTTGACCAGAGTTGACCAAGAGTTGACTTTGGCCTAGATTGACCTAGATTCATGTAGAATGCATTGATTTGCATCTTATCATCATTGTAGACTCATAGTGTCTTGTTCTGTTCTAATAGGAGACAGATACCACTCCTCGGACAGTCTATATTCTCTCAGATTCATCGGTTACAGGCGAGTACATTCTCTGATCATTTCATATCTTGTTTAGGATTATATTTCCTGCTTTAGATTACTTTACATGATGCTGACTCGTTGGAAACACGGATTAGTACTATATGGATCTGGTTGTGCGATGTTATCCCCTTAGCGGATACATCGGGTATTCGTGTTCGTGTACTTTATCGGGAATATCGTGTACTCTTTGTATTTGTTACATTCGTGTACGAAACGTGTGAATCGTGTATAATCATGTATTCACATGACCTTCGTGTACAATAACATAACGTAGCTGGATCCTTGTGTATTGATTGGGGCGGGGGAGTAGAAGTGGTTATGTATTCAATCCAGTAGATTACTCGTGTACAAACCTCTGTAGATTACTCGTGTATAACATTCGTGCCGTCTACATAACCATCTTGTGCTCTGAATCACTAGCACTTTTAGTTCTCTATATATTGTAGCTATTTACTTACAGTCTCTCTTTTGTTATCATATTATTTCTTCAGATCCTGTATCTTACTCTCTAGCATGTTTATATTTCCTAACCAGTTATGATTTTGTTGAGATGTACTGTACTCGCTCCTGTCCTGACTGGACCTGTTGAAAATTTTACAGTGAATGATGATGCTCTGCTGTCTATCCCTCTTGGTGCAGCATTAGACATCACTAGTGACTTGGACCTGCTAGCAGTGGATGATACTTCTCTAGATTAGGGTTGTCTTTACTTCTGGATCACTGTATTAGACTTGAGATATTCTGAGATGTATTTATTTTTAGTCACTTAGAATTCTGGATTTGTATCTCTGTGATGTTACATTCCTGGTTGTTATCTATCTTTATCTTTCTATCTCATTCCTGTTCTATCCTAGATGTGGTTGAGTTATATTGTGTTATGTCACCCTATTCGGGGAGTATAACTGTATATTATCCTTATCTGTTAGATGTTATGACCTAGGACAGCGTTCTACCGCCGATACTGCGGCGTAGGCTGGACGTACCCACGTCACGTGCCCTTATTCTAGGGTGCGGGTCATGACAGAACTTCGGTGGAACGGGTACATCATTCCAATGAGGAGGATAAGGTTGCTTAATCCCTAACCTCTGGAGCTGATCTTTGTGCCTCAAAACTTCAAACTGTGCTTTGAGTTCACGTATTGCTTGAATGGCTTCACTGGTTTGAGGAAGCACATTTGATTGAATAGTCGTTGGATGTACCGTAACCCCCACTGGAGGTGGTACATCTTCTGGAATGATGGGATCTGGAGATGCAGAATTTTGATTAACAGCAGGCTCTTGAATATTCAAAGGTATATCAGCCCCTTGACTATCTTGAGTTTGTGTTGCTACTGGTACCGGAGTTATTACTGTAGGTTGAGCAGTTTGCTGATTCAAAATTATCTGATGCATGCTTTGCTCCATGTTAAGCATGTCTTTCAATGATTGCTCCACGGCAGTGAGATGTTGTTCCGTATTAGCAGAAGACGTCTCTGGTTCATCTCCAACAGCGTAGGATTCAACCTCTCTTGAAGATATAGAGGGATTAGTATAGAAGTATGAATCCACACTATCGGTATCATACTCAAAGGATTGAGTACCCCCAACTTCTGAATCAGAAATCTGCAATTGTCTTTGTCTTCTTGATCGAGTATTCTGATATACTCCTTCAAAGGAATCAAGAAGCCTGTTGAACTATTATTGACCTGGGGTTTGGGACATATTCCATCTTGGATGTCGTCCTCTGTTAGTATGAGATGCCATGTTGACTAACACATATGACAGTTCATGTTCTTGGTCTTCAGCTTGATGTTGAGGCGAGTTAAAACTTAAACGATCAAAAACTGACCGTTTTGAAGCCGAACAACAACAGTTGATCACAACCTGGTGATATTCACAATGATGTTTTTCTTGGGGGAATGTTACCGGAGATTGTCTGTTCTTACGTTTTTGCATTAGCAATTCACGTAAATCAGAAGGAACAGATGGAGTATTCTTCTTTATTATATTTGGGGTAGAAAAACGTTTAGTCCCTTGTGTATAAAGAAGATTACTGGCTGCATTCGCAGAACCAAACTGTACATTTTTACGCGTTTGGAGTTGTGTGCGTAAATCTTGAGATTTAGCACGAAGGACTCCATTTTCTTGGCGTGTAATTTGTAAGTTTGGTACTTTGTGTAAAGCAGTATAAGAAGGTTGTTGGTGTAGGACAGAAGCTTTACCAACGACATTTTTACGCTGCACACGTTTAGGTACATTCACATTAGATGTGCAAACATCGTTATGAATTTTATCTACACTGTCAAAGACAGAAGACTTACCTTTACGCGTGGAGCGTAAAAATTGATTATCTACCACGTCACAGACGAGAGATTTTGCTTTACGCGAGGAGCGTAATTTATTTGGGCCTACCACGTCACCGACGGGAGACTGATTCTTACACTCAGAAGCATAAACTTTAGAGTCTGCCCCATTACGAATGGGAGATTCATTCTTATGTACTGAGCATAAAATTTGGTTCTTACCCACTGAGCGTAAAACTTGATTCTTACGCAGTGGGCATGAAACCTGATTATCTTCACCGTTACAAACGGGAGATAAATCATCACACTTTGAGTGCAACTCTGAAGTAAGGACTGCCTCGTTACGAACGGGAGCCCCTACGACAGGAGTGGGAAGAATTCCCTTATCATCAGAAGCAACAGAGAGATCATAAACCACTTTGGATTTGGGAATCCAAACTTTTCGTGCTTTGCGAGACTTTCGAACTTTGGAGTGGCGAGAACCACCCTCAGTTCGGAGCATTTCTTCATAGGCAGTCTGGTCGAAGTGCAAAACCAGAGTCTTCTTGGTCGAACCGACCGAAACATCACCATATTGAGCAATCGCCTCCTCGTTAGAGGAGAAGGTAGTCCCCAGTAGAGTCGCCATTTTGTTTCACTTAACAAAAATGCCAGGAAAATTGGCTTTTGAAAATAAAACGAGAAAAAGTACAATAAGTACAAATTTGATTCTGGAAAAGTATTGCTATGGAAGTCTGATCTGTAAATGATCACTTTGTTCCTTGGACCATATGATGATAATGAAGATCACTGCTTGAAGTAGAACAACTTGGAAGAACTAAGTCACCAGAAAGGTATCGACGCACTTGGGCACTGATGGCAAGGCCGAATGCTTTCCTGCTTTGCTTCACTCTGTTCTGAAAGAAAAGTTGATGAAGAATGCTCTGGAGAATCAAAATCTCGAAGTTCTGATCTCTGTATTCTCCCTTGTCTCTCTATGTCCGTCTTATGAGAAAAATAAGTCTATTTATAGACTTGGGCTCTGGTGCGTAAAAACTCAACGAAAGTTCCGCCTTTACGCTAACAACCGCCACCCACGATCAAAGTCATCCTCTGTATATGTTGACGTGTGTCCCATCACTTCAGTAAGGATAGGATGCATGTACACACGTTCTTGGAGAAGAGTGGCATGAAAGCCATGTAAGCAAACCACGTTCCAAACTGGTGGAAAAGAATAGGGCGTAAAAATAGCCCAATGTACTCTGAGCATAAAGCAGTAGGTTGGGCGTAAAGTAGCCCCGACATAGACTTCCCGCTTAAAGTGGTTGTTAAGTAACCTTGAGCGTAAAAGATAGTTCAAATAGACTTTACGCACACGTCAACTGTTGAGCGTAAAAGCTCGTATAGTCCTCGTGCGTAAAAGAAGCCGTAGTGTGGGCGTAAAGTAGCTCAATCCACACACTAAACGACAACATTGGTCTCTGTGTAAAACAAATCCCTTTGAATTCTGTGATATATGCCATCATTAATATCTTCATGTCAGAGTTTGTATTAAATACGAGATTTGACAACTTTGTCCAGCGTAAAAGTGGCTGCTCTGTCCTTGACGTAAAATCATGGGTGTAGACCCGAGCGTAAAATGATCAGCCTTCTTAGGCGTAAATTGATTAGCCTAGTCTTGGGCGTAAAGAAATTACCCGTTCTACTAAGCGTAAAGCAGGTCACTTATGAATGAGATGACTCTTTCTTTGAAGTACTTTTTACGCTCCTACACTATCCAAAGCACAAAAAAAAGGTGTTGAAGGATAAGAGACAAAAGGACAAGAAGGCGCTCTTCCAAATCTATCAAGCAATTGAAATTCCAGTTTACGAGAGAATATCCAAGGCAAAAAGCTCCCATGAGGCGTGGACAATTCTTGAGACAGCATATTCTGGCCATGATCAAGTAAAAAAAGTACGCTTGCAAGCTCTAAGGGCTGAATTTGAGAAGCTAGAAATGAAAGATAATGAAAAGATTCAAGAATATTTTACAAAAGTGAACTCTATTATGAATCAAATGAGTTCAAATGGAGAAATTTTAGAAACTCAAAAAGTTGTTGAAAAAGTTCTTCGAAGTCTACCAAGTAAATATGATCATGTTGTAGTTGCTATTGAAGAAAATAAAGATCTTGCATCTCTGTCTTTGGAAAGTTTACAAGGAAAATTAGAAGCTCATGAATTTCGGATTAACAAAAGATGTCCGCAAAGTGTTTCTTCTTAGCCCGATCAAGCTCTCAAGTCCAATGTCGCGTCTACGGGAGGCCGTGGCTCTTCTCAGAACCGTGGACGCGGAAGAGGCAATAATTTTTGAGGATGAAGTACAAATTTTCATGGCAAAGGAAGAGGTTATTCCAATAATAACCAAAATGAAGAAGAAGACAACTTCAACTCCAGATACTTACATAGAGGCTCACAAAGAGGACGAGGTCATGGTCATCAAAGAGGAAGAGGTCGTGGCTACTTTGAATGCTATCATTGCCACAAACCAGGCCACACTATCAATGAATGCTGGAAAAAAAAAGCAGGCTACGTTCATGAAGCACAAGGTAACCATCAAGACACTTTGTTGCTTGCTTGTCATGGTGATAACCTGGATAATTTGTGGTATCTTGATAGCGGTGCTAGCAAACATATGACAGGAAATAAGAATTTATTTCCAAGCTTAACAAAAGCTGACCGTGGCCAAGTAAAGAGTGGTGATGATAGAGCATACAAAATAGAAGGCGTTGGTGAAATTGCTTTCAAAACAAGATCTGGAAGTATCGAAAAGATGGGTGATGTATACTACATCCCAGGACTAAAAAGCAATCTTCTAAGTACAGGTAATCTCTTAAGAAAAGGGTTTGATATTTACTTCAGAAACAATGCTTGTTTCTTGTCGAAGAACAGTCAACTTGTTACAAAGATTGCTATTACAGAAAATAATATGTTTCCTCTAACACTACAGACCACTAACTTGTCATGTTTCAGTAGCATTGATGGTAGAAGCTCCAAACTATGGCATGACAGGTTTGGTCATTTGAATTATGGAAGCTTGATGCAGTTAGTGGCAAAGAAGATGGTCAAAGGGGTGCCTCAAATCTATTCCTCGGATGATGTTTGTGAAGATTGTCAAATTGGGAAGCTTCATATATCTATATTTCCGTTGCAATCCACTTGTCGAGCCAAGAAACCACTTCAAATTGTTCACTCAGACTTATGTGGACCAATGTAAGTTACATCTCATGGAGGTAATCGATATTTCATCTCCTTCATTGATGATTACTCAAGAAAAGTATGGACATATTTTCTCAAAAAAAAATCTGAGGCTTTTCAAGCCTTTAAAGATTTCAAAGTTGAAGTTGAAAATTTTTCTGGCCTTCATATACAAACTTTAAGAACTGATCATGGTGGTGAATATATTTTAAATGAATTTGAAAAGTTCTGTAGAGATCATGGAATAAAGTATAAACTAACTGCCAGATATACACCATAACAAAATGTTGTTTGTGAAAGAAAGAATCGCACCATTATGGACATGATGAGATGCATGCTCAGTAGAAAGAAGGTGGACAAAGTTCTTTGGACAGAAGCTGTTTCGTATGCTGTTTACTTAATAAACAGATCACCTACGATGAGTTTACAGAACATCACACCTCATGAAGCATGGTACGGAGTAAAGCCAAGTGTTCAACACTTAAGAATCTTTGGGAGCATTGCCTATGCACACTTTCCTAATGCTATAAGGTCCAAGCTCGATGACAAAGCAAAAAAGTGTATATTTGTTGGCTATAGTGAAAGAAGCAAAGCCTACAAGTTTTACAATCCAGCAACAAAGAAGATTGTAATCAGTCGAGATGTTCGATTTGAGGAAGCTTCAACCTATGAAGGTGATATATGTACAACTCATACTCTTATAGAAGGCGGTGAAGAAGTTGGCTCTCAAACCGAAAGTGCATCCCCAACTCCACCAAGAGAAGATGTACATCAAAGACCTCCTAAAAAATGAGAAGTATACAAGAACTTTATGACTCAACTGAGCAAGTAGAATCAAATGATACTGTCTATTTTGCTTTCTTTGTAGGAGAAGATCCAATTTCATTTGAAGATGCAAACAAGAAAGAAACTTGGAGGCAAGCAATAAAGAAGGAGATAAAGTCTATTGAGAAGAATAATACGTGGAAGCTCACAGATCTTCCACCACACAAGTTACCCATTGGTGTGAAATGGGTGTACAAACTCAAGAAGAATCCCGATGGCTCAACCAACAAGTATAAAGCAAGGCTTGTAGCAAAAGGATACAAGCAGAAGGAAGGAGAAGACTACACAGAAGTCTTTGAACCTGTTTCAAGAATTGAAATCGTTAGACTAATAATTTCTCTTGCAGCTCAAAACAATTGGAAAATATTCCAAATGGATGTGAAGTCGGCATTCTTAAATGGCATCCTTGAAGAAGAGGTTTATCTTGAGCAACCTCTTGGTTTTTGAAGAAAGGAGAAGAAGACAAAGTCTACAAATTGAAGAAAGCATTATATGGCCTTAAACAATCTCCAAGGGCTTGGTACAGTCGTATCAACTTATACTTTGAGAAGCATGGATTTCAGAAGTGTCCATATGAGCACACTCTTTACACAAAAGAAAGATCAGATGGAAGCTTTATTATAGTAAGTCTTTATGTTGATGATCTTATCTTCACAGGAAATAATATGGAAATGCTGAAGGAATTTAAGCTTTCCATGATGAAAGAATTTGAAATGACTGATTTGGGAGAACTACACCATTTCCTTGGTATTGAGGCTCATCAATACAAGAAATGTATCTTCATTTCACAAGAAAGTTATGCAAAAGAAATCTTAAAGAAGTTTAAGATGGAGAATGCAAATCCAGTATCCTCTCCATGCCTAGCAGGAATAAAATTAAGTAAAGATGGTGAAGGCAAGCTTGTTAATTCCACTATGTTTCGAAGTTTAGTTGAAAATTTGATGTACTTGACTGCCACAAGACCAGATATTGTGTGTGCAGTAAGTATGGTAAGTCGATTCATGGAGAAGCCTTATTCTAATTATTGGGAAACGGCCAAAAGAATATTACAGTATGTCAAGAGAACTATTGACTATGGTATTTTCTATCAAGCTAATGTTCCTGTCAAACTTGTCGGTTATACTGACAGTGATTTGGGAGGAAGTATTGATGATTCTCGGAGTACTTCTGGTTATATCTTCAACCTTGGCAGCGGAAGCAACCAATTGTGGCACTTTCTACCACAGAAGCGGAGTATATTGCTGCATCTTCTACAACTTGCCAAAATATTTGGCTAAAAGGTGTTCTAGAAAGAATGAAGTTCAAGCAAGAAGGGCCAACAACAATTTATTGTGATAATAAATCTTCTATCTCTGTCTCAAAGGATCCAGTACTACATGGAAGGACAAAACACATTCGCATGCGATTTTACTTCCTAAGGGAGCTTGTTCATGAAGGAGAAATTAACATTGAATATTACAGAACTAAAGAACAACTTGCAGATGTGTTTACAAAATCTCTAGGAGGACAAGACTTCAAGAAAAATATCGATGCTTTAGGAGTCAAAAGCAAATTTGGTTTACGGGAGGCATTATAGGAGATGTAAACCAAATTTGTCATGCATGGATTGTCACGACCCGCACCCTACAGTAAGGGCACGAGAAGTGGGTACGTCCAGCATACGTCGCAGTGTCGGCGGTAGAACGCTTTCCTAGGTCAATCATCTAACAATATATAAGGTACCTGTACAGTATATACACTCCGAATAGAGGTGACATAGCAAATACAGTCTCAATCACATCTAAGGTAGAATACGATAAAAGATAGATAGATATGAAATGAAATAAAACCTGTAACGCCCCAGAACCGGAATACTGGAGAGCGGGGGCGTACATAGCTAGCTACGTATATTGAAGTGTAACCCACCTCGCTATACGGTCACGGCTGTCTAGGTACATGAGGGTTTAACTAAAAGCCAGCAGTCTCCTATGGTCATGAACAAGCCTATTGTCTCAATCTCAAGCAAGCAATAATAGTTACAAGATGTCAGAGCACCAAATATATAATAGCAAGGCGTCCCATATATTACATATTGGATGACCATGAAGCTAGTCGTACAAAATGTCAAGACTAGCAAGAGTTCAGTCATACATGATCAACCCTAGGATCTGTCAATCATGTTACAGCCCGTAGGCAGACAGTAAATAAAGGTGCAATACGAGCTAACACGTGCTCGTCGGCTAAACGCCTCAAAAGAATAATTTCACAATAAAGTGGAAGGACAAAAAGAAACCCACTCGTTGCCAGGGTTACGCCTGGTGGTCACCATCTGGCTGGAAGACAGGTGGATCCTCTGGTGCTGCTCCGATATCTGGCCACACAAAACCAGCTGGGTCAGACCCCAGAAAGAGCAAGTGCCACAAAGGAGGCTTCACTTAGGAACTAAAACCAACATATCACAATAGAATATTAAAGATGATAAATAAAGAACTGATAATAATAGAGATAACAACAGTAAACTGAGTACGAGGAAACCATTCAAGTAGCCAGGTCACAACCTTTAAACAAAACAAGGACCCGGGTTGTAACCCTTCACCTGAATAGAAACCCGTCTCAAATACTATTGGTACAGTGAAGACAATAAACGAAGAGAGGCCACAGAACTCCTCCGGGAGCCAGGTTACAACCCTTAAACCAAACAAGGACCAGGGTTGTAATCCTTCGCCTGAACAGAACTGGACCCCTGATCTTTCTTGCTAAGGCCAGTATAAATAATCATGGTATTGAGGTAATGTAAAACATGACGAACATGGCATGGGGTTGCAATAAGACAATAAACGAAGAGAGGACACAGAACTGCTCCGGGAGCTAGGTTACAACCCTTAAACCAAACAAGGACCAGGGTTGTAACCCTTCGCCTGAACAGAACTGGACCCCCGATCGTTATTGTTAAGGCAAGCGTCAATAATCATGTCATGTCATAATCTTTCACATGATCAGGATAAGACTAAGCTGGAATAAACTCCATCCAATCAATCACGGCCAATCAAGAGTACGACTTGATACTTTTAACTAACTAGGGTTATCATAGGCCTAGTTACTAGCAAGATGCAATAAGATTATCCCAACAGCCACAAGCCCTGCAGACCATCCGGTTATCCAGGTCGAATGTCCGTTTATCAAGAATGCAACATGTGGCTGTGTGATGGAAATGTGCCCTACTCGTCGGTAGGCTACAAGTCCACTTAATGCGCCCAGATAACGGGATTACCTGTAGCTGAAAAATCTCTTCATGTCTACTGAATTATTCTAGTTTATTAGCCTTAGTCAATTACTGTAGGTATCCCTAACCGTGGTACTCAGGGATCCCTATCCTAGACATGATGCAAGACAGTACTGGTTTATTTGTACAAACATAATCGCCCACGGTGTCCAGGTCATTCATACTTGTCATGTCAGGCTAGTTGTCGTGTTCTAAAATATACCCTGCCATGAGGGTTGCCGCAAAAGACTGGCCGCATGAGTTGCCGCAAAAAGCTGGCTGCATGAGTTGCCGCAAAAAGCTGGCCGCATGAGTTGCCGCATAAAGCTGGCCGCATGAGTTGTCGTAAAAAGCTGGCCGTATGAGTTGCCGCAAAAAGCTGGCCGCATGAGTTGCCTCAAAAAGCTGGCCGCATGAGTTGCCGTAAAAAACTGGCCGCATGAGTTGCCGTAAAAAGCTGGCCGCATGAGTTGCCTCATGAGTTGTCGCATAAAACTGGCCGCATGAGTTGCCACAAAAAGCTGGCCGCATGAGTTGCCACAAAAAGCTCGCCGCATGAGTTGCATGAGTTGCCGCATAAAGCTGGCCGCATGAGTTGCCGTAAAAAGCTGGCCGCATGAGTTGCTGCAAAAAGCTGGCCGCATGAGTTGCCGCAAAAAGCTGGCCGCATGAGTTGCCGCAAAAAGCTGTTCTTCTTCTCCAAGATCCGAGAAGAAGAACCATGGCTTCAAAGCTCCATTAATCCTTCATTTAAAGTCAAAATCAGGACTTCCATAGGTCAAAATGGGGTAGAACAAAATTTCCTACAACATGGAACCATCAAAACTTGGAAATAACAATGTTAAGTAGATCAAAACCCAAGAAATTCGAAAATACTATAAACTTAGATCTACACAAATTGAGCCATAGAAATTAAAAATGCTAAGTACTAATGTGTGTTAAAATCTCGAGAGGAAGAGAATGGAACAATAAAAACAAAGTTCCTCCATGAAGCAAGCTACACTTTCCTAAGCTCTCTCTCTCTCTCTCTCTCCTGGTGGTTGAAGTAGTAATGGTGGAGAAGAAGTAAATGAAGAGAGAGAATAAGGAAATGGGTTAATAAAGGATGATGGTGGTGGTAGGTAAGGGTTCACCCCTTGGTTCATGATGAACCAAGGCAACCCAAGCCTAGCCGAACCAACCCAAAATAGACCAAGCCATGTAATGCCAAGATAAGCCAAGCAAGAAATCATGCAATACAAGATAAAATATGTACACGTATTTCAAAATACGTAATACGAACTATAGGCATTACAACTCTACCCACCTTAAAAGAATTTCGTCCTCGGAATTTAACTAAGAGGCTAGAGGGACAAGAACAAGCTATACTATTCATAGGCAAGCTATACTAATCAAGCAATCAAGTAATTATTCATGCAAGCAAGGAATTAAAGCATAAGGCATAAAAAGACATTATACCTCATGAGTCAAACATATGTGGATATCGCGATCGGATATCATCCTCACGCTCCCACGTTGACTCACCCAAAGAGTGATGACCCCAAGTAACGCGGACTAGCTTAATAGTCTTGTTCTTGAGTGCATTCTCTCTTTGGTCTAATATAAATACGGGCCTTTCCTCATACGAAAGGTTGGTACCAACAACCAATTTCGAATGATCAAGGATATGGCTCGGATCCGGGATATACCGTTCTAATTGGGATACATAGAATACGTCATGTACCTCACGCAACGACGGTGGAAGAGCGAGACGATAGGACACATCGCCTACTCGCTCGAGAATGTCGAACGGTCCTATATACCTAGGACTAAGCTTTCCCCGTACGCCGAAACGAATGACGCCACGGTTAGGCAAAATCCTTAGGAATACGTGGTCGCCGATAGAGAACTCAAGTGGACGCCGATGAAAATCGGCCCAATGACGCTGACGATCTTGTGCAACTCGAAGATGATCTCGGACTCTTCTGACCACCTCAACTGTCTGAGCAATCATTTCTGGATCGAGCATCTGCCTCTCCCCAACATGATCCCAAGCTAGCGGGGATCTGCACTTCCTGCCATACAGTGCCTTGAACGGTGCCATCTGGATACTAGCTTGGAAACTATTGTTGTACGAGAACTCCACCAGGTGTAGGTGATATTCCCACGAACCACCGAAGTCGAGTGTACATGACCGCAACATATCTTCAAGAGTCTGGATCGTACGTTCCGACTGGCCATCTGTCTGTGGGTGATAAGCTAAGCTGAACTGGAGGTGAGTTCCCAAACTCTCTTGCAAGCTGCGCCAAAAGTGTGACATAAACCTTGAATTTCGGTCCGAGATGATACTGACTGGTACTCCATGCATCCTGACTACCTGTCTGAGGTACATCTCTGCCAGCTGAGCCGTCGACTGACCAACTCTGAACGGGGGAAAGTGGGCCACCTTCGTGAGCCGGTCAACTATAACCCAAATAGCATCTCGACCAGCTGGGGATCTAGGCAATCCAGTCATGAAATCTACGGTTACATGCTTCCACTTCCATTCTGGAATTGGCAAGGGCTGAAGAAGTCCAACTGGCCTCTGATGTTCAGCTTTAACTTGTTGGCAAACCAAACATCGAGAGACAAACCGGGCTATCTCCCTCTTCATGCCATTCCACCAAAAGTGCTGACGGATATCACGGTACATCTTCGTACCGCCGGGATAGATGAAATATTGAGAACTGTGAGCTTCTGCCATGATCTCCTGTCTGATATCTCTACTGGGTACACAAAGACGCCTTTCATGCCTAAGTGTACCGTCTTCATGGATACATAACTCTGGTCTTTGTCCTACCTCACACTCTGCTCTGAGTCACTGAAGCTTGGAATCTGCTGACTGTGCCATCCGGATCCTCTCGACTATAGTAGACTGAACCTGCATACTGGCCATCAATGCCAACTGGAAGGGAGAACAACTTCTATACCCATCTTCTGAAGATCTGCTAACAGCTCTGGTTTCACTGTTAGGAAATAAACTCCGGCTCTCCTGCTCAATGCATCCGCAACAACATTGGCCTTCCCAGGATGATACTACAGGTTGACATCATAATCCACAAGTAGCTCCAGCAACCTCCTCTGACGCATGTTAAGATCCTTCTGGGTGAAAACATACTTCAGGCTCTTGTGGTCGGTGAAGATCTCCACCCTATCTCCGTACAAGTAGTGCCTCCACAACTTAAGTACAAATACTACTGCTTTCAGCTCCAAGTCATAGGTTGGGTAATTCCTCTCATGATCACGAAGTTGTCGTGACGTATATGCTATTACCTTCCCATGCTGCATCAAAACACACCTTAGACCTCTTCCTGAAGCATCGCAATATACTGAGAATCCTCCGGTTCCATCTGGAAGCGTGAGAATGGGAGCCGTCATCAAGCCTCGCTTTAACTTCTCAAAAGAATCCTGGCACTCTACTGTCCAAGCAAACTGCACATCCTTGCGGGTCAACTGGGTCAATGGTGCTGAGATCCGAGCAAAGTCTGAAAAAAATTGCCGGTAGTAACCGGTCAATCCAAGAAAACTACGGACTTCTGCAACTGTGCTGGGCACTGGCCACGACTCAATAGCCACGATCTTCTAGGGATCCACTTCTACTCCTCCTCTGGTGATGATATGACCCAAGTACGAAATGCGATCGAGCCAGAACTCATATTTACTAAACTTGGCATACAGCTGATACTCTCTGAGAATCTGGAGGACAACTCGGAGATGCTGCTCATGCTCCGCTTCACTCTTGATATAGACCAGGATGTCATCTAGGAACACAATCACGAACTGATCCAAATAAGGCATGAAGATACGATTCATGAGGTCCATGAATACAGCTGGTGCATTGGTTGCTCCAAATGGCATCACAAGGAACTCCCAATGCCCATATCTCGATCTAAAAGTTGTCTTCGGGATGTCCTGCTCTCTGACTCTGATCTGATGATATCTGGAGCGCAAGTCGATCTTCGAAAACACTACTGCCCCTTGGAGTTGATCAAACAAGTCATCTATCCTCGGGAGAGGGTATCTGTTCTTGATTGTCACTGAGTTCAAGGTACGATAATCTACACATAATCTGGACGTACCATCTTTCTTTTTCACAAGAAGCATCGGGACTCCCCAAGGTGATCCACTAGCACGAATGAATCCCTTGGTTCTAAGTTCTTCAATCATCTTGTACAATATCTCTAGCTCTGATGGCGCCATCCTGTAGACTCTCTCTGACACTGGTGCTGTCCCGGGAATCAAGTCGATGGTGAACTCGATCTCCCGCTCTGGCGGCTCCCTGGAAGCTCTTCTGGGAAAACATCTGGAAATTCTTCAACTATCTGGGGAAACTGCATTGCTGCTACTGCCATCCGCAACACTGGAGGAGAAGGTTCAACGTCGCCTCGGGAGAAAGAAAACTTTGGCTCGCCTGGAATGCTAAAAACAACCCTGCCAATGTGGCAGTCTATCCTAGCATACTGGTCCCTCAACCAATCCATCCCTAAGACCACATCATAATCGGCCATCGGGAACTCTATCAATCCAGCGGGAAACTCTCTACCGCTAACTACGATCCGACACGAGGAAAACACCCTATCTACTCCCACAAGTCCATTACCAGTAAGTATATTGAGCCTTACAGATAATGACTCGGGCTCCAGTCCTATCCGTGTCGTAAATCGTGCAGACATAAATGAATGCGAGGTACCAGAATCAAATAATACTGAAGCTGGAAAGGTGTTGATGAGAATAGTACCTGTCACTACCTCACCTGGTGCTATTCCTTCTTCTCCCATGGTCAAAGCCAGCACTAGACCATGTCCTCTGGGTGCGGGTCCCCTCTGCTAAAAATTCCTCTGTCTACTCTGGATCAGGGCTTGGGCTTGGACATACTGCTGCGGCCTCTGCTGCTGGAATGCCTGGGCCTACGTCGACAATGGCCTCGGGAACGGGTACTGCAGCTGCTGCTGCTGCTGAACTGGTGTTGGTCCTCTAACTGAAAGACTAGAGAAGGCCGATAAACTCCTCCTGTTCGGGAAGTTCCCAATCCTGTGGTCCGGGGCACCACAAACCAAGCACAAACCCTGTGCTCTGCGATACTCTAATACCACATGCCCTGGCTTCCCGCAATGTGAACATCCCACTATGGAAGACTGCTTCTACTTCTGCTGCTGAGGGTGCGTCGGGGTGGAATGCTGAACCGACGTCACTGAGGCCGCCCGCCTCGGAGCTCTAATGGTCAAAGCCCTGGCTGCCGGGGCTGGTGCTGAAGACTGATTCATCTGGCTGTGGGATCGCTTCCGACCCCCGGTCCTATCCACGATCCTCTGGGAGGTATACTCGTGCCTTCGAGTTGCTCTCAATACTGCATCAAAAGTCTGATGCTCAAACTGCTCAACTGCCAATAAAATCTCCAGGTGGAGCCCCTGCTGGAATCGCTGGGCTCTATCGAACTCGTTTGCTACCAGGGTGGAAGCAAACCGACTAAGCCTGGAAAACTCGGTCGCATATCCGTCGACCGTCCTGCCCATCTGCTTCAGATTGGTGAACCTCGTATGTAGATCGTACCGAGCTACAACATATCAAAATACTTGGTCTGGAATCTCTCCCTGAATATGGCCCATGAAATAGGGGCTACTAATCCATCGACCTGCGTTGCCCACCAGCTGCGGGCAAGATCTAGTAACTGTAGGCGCACTACGGCCACCTTCTCGTTCTCTGGAGTCCTGGCTGCTTCTAGAATAACCTCTGTGTCCTAAAGCCAAGCATTTGCAGCGATCGCATCTTCACTGCCATCGAAGAAGGGAGGGTTCAAGCGCTTGAAGCTGTTGGCGGCGCTGTTACCCTGATAACCCCCTCTGGTCAAAGCATCTACCACCGCCTGGTGCAAGGCATCTCCGCGACGATCCTGGGAAGCTAATAGGGACCTGATGAGACCTACCAAAGTGCCATCATCAGGCTCTGCAGGCCGGACGGGCTGAATTGGTGGTTCTCCTCCGGTAGGCACGACTCTGGAGGCTACTCCTGAATGCTGGGCTTGATCTCCAGGTTGAGGCTGGTCCACGGAAGGTGCTCCGCCGTGCTGATCGGCAGGTCCAGAAACAATGCCGCTGAAGAAGACGACATAGGGAACAATAAGAAAGGACCATGACAGATCAACGATACAAGCATGTGATCAGGTCAAGATTCTCAGGGATTTGAAGATACGAGCAGAGATCAAGGCGAATACTGATTGAGACATCTATTCGGTAAACCCTCACATATCTTGATTTACAAGACTTGCATGGGCCACCACTTAAACCATGTAATGCCCCAGAACCAGAATACTGGAGAGCGGAGGCGTACATAGCCAGCTACGTATATTGAAGTGTAACCCACCTCGCTATATGGTCACGGCTGTCTAGATACATGAGGGTTTAACTACAAGCCAATAGTCTCCTATGGTCATGAACAAGCCTATTGTCTCAATCTCAAGCAAGCAATAATAGTTACAAGATGTCAGAGAACCAAATATATAATAGTAAGGCATCCCATATATTACATATTGGGTGATCATGAAGCTAGTCATATAAAATGTCAAGACTAGCAAGAGTTCAGTCATACACGATCAACCCTAGGATCTGTCAATCATGTTACAGCCCGTAGGCAGATAGTAAATAAAGGTGCAATACGAGCTAACACGTGCTCGCCGGCTAAACGCCTCAAAAGAATAATTTTACAATAAAGTGGGAGGACAAAAAGAAACCCACTCGTTGCCAGGGTTACGCCTGGTGGTCACCATCTGGTTGGAAGAAAGGTGGATCCTCTGGTGCTGCTCCGATATCTGGCCACACAAAACCAGCTGGGTCAGACCCCAGAAAGAGCAAGTGCCACAAAGGAGGCTTCACTTAGGAACTAAAACCAGCATATCACAATAGAATATTAAAGATGATAAATAAAGAACTGATAATAATAGAGATAACAACAGTAAACTGAGTACGAGAAAACTATTCAAGTAGCCAGGTCACAACCCTTAAACCAAACAAGGACCGGGGTTGTAACCCTTCACCTGAATAGAAACCCGTCTCAAATACTATTGGTACAGTGAAGACAATAAATGAAGAGAGGACACAGAACTCCTCCGGAAGCCAGGTTACAACCCTTAAACCAAACAAGGATCAGGGTTGTAATCCTTCGCCTGAACAGAACTGGACCCCTGATCTTTATTGCTAAGGCCAGTATAAATAATCATAGTATTGAGGTAATATAAAACATGACGAACATGGCATGGGGTTGCAATAAGACAATAAACGAAGAGAGGACATAGAACTGCTCCAGGAGCCAGGTTACAACCCTTAAACCAAACAAGGACCAGGGTTGTAACCCTTCGCCTGAACAGAACTGGACCTCCGATCGTTATTGTTAAGGCAAGCATCAATAATCATGTCATGTCATAATCTTGCAGATGATCAGGATAAGACTAAGATGGAATAAACTCCATCCAATCAATCACGGCCAATCAAGAGTACGGCTTGATACTTTTAACTAACTAGGTTATCACAGGCCTAGTTACTAACAAGATGTAATGAGATTATCCCAACAGCCACAAGCCCTGCAGACCATCCGGTTATCCAGGTCGAATGTCCGTTTATGAAGAATGCAACATGTGGCTGTGTGCTGGAAATGTGCCCTACTCGTCGGTAGGCTACAAGTCCACTTAATGCGCCCAGATAACTGGATTGCCTGTAGCTGGAAAATCTTTTTATGTCTACTGAATTATTCTAGTTTATAAGCCTTAGTCAATTACTGTAGGTATCCCTGACCGTGGTACTCAGGGATCCCTATCCTAGACATGATGCAAGACAGTACTGGTTTATTTGTACAAACACAATCGCCCACGGTGTCCAGGTCATTCATACTTGTCATGTCAGGCTAGCTGTCGTGTTCCAAAATATAACCCAGCCTTGAGGGTTCCGCAAAAGACTGGCCGCATGAGTTGCCGTAAAAAGCTGGCCGCATGAGTTGCCGTAAAAAGCTGGCCGCATGAGTTGCCGTAAAAAGCTGGTCGCATGAGTTGCCGCAAAAAGCTGGCCGTATGAGTTGCCGTAAAAAGCTGGTCGCATGAGTTGCCGCAAAAAGCTGGCCGCATGAGTTGCCGCATAAAGCTGGCCGCATGAGTTGCCACAAAAAGCTGGCCGCATGAGTTGTCGCATAAAGCTGGCCGCATGAGTTGCCGCAAAAAGCTGGCCGCATGAGTTGCCGCAAAAAGTGTTCTTCTTCTCCAAGATCCGAGAAGAACCATGGCTTTAAAGCTCCATTAATCCTTCATTTAAAGTCAAAATCAGGACTTCCATAGGTCAAAATAGGGTAGAACGAAATTCCCTACAACATGGAACCATCAAAACTTGGAAATAACAATATTAAGTAGATCAAAACCCAAGAAATTCGAAAATACTATAAACTTAGATCTACACAAATTGAGCCATGGAAATTAGAAATGCTAAGTACTAAGGTGTATTAAAATCTCGAAAGGAAGAGAATGGAACAATAAAAACGAAGTTCCTCCATGAAGCAAGCTACACTTGCCTAAGCTCTCTCTCTCTCCTGGTGGTTGAAGAAGTAATGGTGGAGAAGAAGAAGTAAATGAAGAGAGAGAATGGGAGAATGGGTTAATAAAGGATGATGGTGGTGGTAGGTAAGGGTTCACCCCTTGGTTCATGATGAACCAAGACAACCCAAGCCTAGCCGAACCAACCCAAAATAGACCAAGACATGTAATGCCAAGATAAGCCAAGCAAGAAATCATGTAATACAAGATAAAATATGTACACGCATTTCAAAATACGTAATACGAACTATAGGCATTACAAAACCACAGAGATACAACCAGATAGAGTTCTAAGTGTCTAAGATAACAAAAATCCAGAAACATCCCAAATCTCAAATACAGTAATCCAGAGAATAAATACAACTGAAAATGACTAATCTAAACTAATGGTGTCTCATCCACTACTAATGGATCATAATGGAGATCCAGGGGTAATGTCTCATCAAACTCTATCCTGGCTATACCCGTAAAAGGTAGAGCAATCAGCTAACATGTACTCTGTAAACATCAACGGTTATCCTGTCAGGAAAATGAGCAAGTACAAATACTAACAGTAGTTCCATATGAACTGACAAATTCTATAAGAGACAGTATAATGAAATACAAGACAAAGATATGGGAAGACTTGGGAGCTATTCGGAAGCCGAGTTACAACCCTTAAACCAAACAAGGACCGGGGTTGTAACCCTTCTCCCGAACAGAACTTAGCCTCCAATCAAGGTATAGCATAAGAGCATGTAGAACATGTGAAATACAAGACAAAAACAAACATGAAATATATAACAGGATGTGAGTACTGAATAGGACGACAATACATAGGATGACTTGGGAACTATTCGGAAACTAAGTTACAACCCTTAAACCAAACAAGGACCGGGATTGTAACCCTTTTTCTGAACAGAACTTAGCCTCCTATGATAAGTAAATATAAAATGTGCCTTGAATTATTAGAGCGTTATGTGATAGGCTTGGAAAATATTACAGGACAGGCTATCCATTTGGCCCGACAATCACATGAAAATCACTGGAAAGGGTCATGCCGGCCAAACTGGATAACGAGCACATGAATAAGATCTCGCTACACCCTACGTGAGGTGAAATTGGCGCAAGCACATGAATATAGTGACAGGGTGGCTTTGATCACATAGCCCATAATAATTCCCCATCCCCGAATAGTATAATAGATCTGGATATGACACTTCCTGACACGGGATTCCATAAGAGGGTAGCAAGTCCCCTTAGAAATCGGTGTCTATATAAGTACAGGGAACAAGACAGGAAATGTACCAATATACCAAGAAAATCTAGGAACAACATCTCATGTCATGATCCAACATATACTAGTCCGTGAACTATCGTGACTGGAAATTGAGTAAGACACTACAACTGAATCGGATATAGCAGATATCAAGACAATGAAAACTATCAGTAAATGTACTCGCCTGCGGTCCTGAGCTGTCAAATGGGGTCGATGCTCAGAGTGATGCCACAAACCTAAAGATGAGATATATATATAAGCTAATTATGGTTCAACAGTGTTAGGCAGTATTATATAGTATAAGCTATGTAATCTAGGTCAATCTCAGTCCAACTAAGTCAAACTAGGTCACACTGAGTCACACTAGGTCAAACTAGGTCACAGGAAGTCAAACCAAGTCAAACTAGGCTAATGTTGACTAACAGTTGACTTTTGGTCAACTGGTCAACTATGGTCAAGTTCTAAACATTTCTAGGCTAAGTGTTGAATGATAGTTGACTTTTGGTCAAAGCAGTCAAACTTGGTCAACCGAGGTCAAAACTAGCCTAAGCATACTATTCCTAAACATTACCAACTAAGATACCATATATCTTGGTCAAACAGGATCAACTCTAATTTAAGAATTAAAATATCAAGTTGTACCTCGTTATTCGTACATCAAAACCTACGACACGCAAATCGAGATAAGATACTCAACGGTATAGTTAATAATCTTATCACAGTGATCCGCATGATCACCTTGCCAATTTCAGCGATGTGAGATCACTGGAATCGACTGATCTCAGTTTTGTTGTACTAATTCCGAAATACAAACTTAATAAGAATTAATTATAATAAAAGGTAATACACGGAGAAAATATATACAAATATTATCGGATGATGAAACAAACATCACCAACGTGTCCAGAATGGTCAAATCAGCTAGGATAGTCTATCCATAAGTCCAATTTGGACACAGGGGCAAAAAGATAATTTTGGGTCAAAACGGTGTCCGTGTTGGACCCGCTTTGTACCGAAAAATGTGCAAGAATACTAGTCTACCAAAACTAACAAATTATATGTCCACTAATCCAGAAGGACGATACGAACCCAACGGTATATCCAGAATTGAATTCCGTTGACCCGATCTCAAATTGGTCCGTTGACCAGGATATTAAAATTCCGATTTGTACGAAAAAGCTTGTCGGAGCCAACGTCCTCAAAACTCAGCAAATTATATGTCAACGAGTCCAGAATGATGATACGAACTCAACGGTATGTCCAGAATTGGATTCCGATGAGCCGATCTCAAAATGACTCGTTGACCCGGATATTGGTATCCGACTTGCACCGAAATACGTGCTGGGACCAATGTCCACTAAAACCTAGCAAATTATATGTCAACGAGTCTAGAATGACGATAAGAACTCAACGGTATATCCGGATTTGGATTCTGATGAGCCGGCATAAAAAAGTCATGTTGACCCGGACTTTGGGACCAGCTTTGCACCGAAATGCGTGTCAGGGCCCACGTCCTCTAAATCTACCAAACTATATATGAAAACGTGCCAGAACGACGCCACAAGTCTACTGGTGGTGTCAGAAATTGAATCCGAAGTCCCGGGTTCAAAAATGAAATTTTACAACTTGGAAATTACGAATTTGGACGGTCAACTTTGGCGTCGAATTCAACCAATCAAACGTACTCACAATGAAACAAAACTTAAGGGGTAGGAAGAGGGTTATACCAGCTGCGTATAGGAACTAGTAGCACGCCAGATGGAGCTGCGATGGAGGAGATACAAAACGACGAAGTTGGCTCCACAAAACTGTCCAAAAATAACACAATTTAAACGGTCAACTTGGTGGCCGGTTTTGATGTATCAAACGACAAAATTAACGGACGAAAATTGAGAGGAGTGAAGAGCTATATACCGAGATTGAGAAGGAGCAAAGAAATTACCGATCTAATGGTCGAATTTCTCGAAAAATATGCGCAAAGTTGCTGCGACGAGGCGCCATTTCTGGATCTCGTTCGCGCGCGCGTCGACGGGATTCCGTACAAAATGCACGAATCGCCTAGACGGCTCGTCCCGGAGGACGATGGCCGCTACGGGAAGGTGCGTCCAGGTGCGCCCGACCAAGGGGGATCACCGCGACGGTGACGGCCGCGGCGGCGTACGGCTGTCGGTGTGCGCTCGCGGCTGTGCATACTCTGCTGCTGCAGCTGCTGTTGTGGCTGTACATACTACTGCCATCCATGGCGGCGGCGACGGCGAAGTCAGGGGGTACGGCGGTTTGGTGGAGTAGTGTTGATGGTTGAAGTGGTGGTGGTGTGTGGTGTTAGATGATGATGGTGATGAATGATGTGATGAAGAAAAGAAGGAGAAGAGGAGGAATAGAGGAGGCTCGGGTTGCTGGTGGTGGCGCTTGGCCAGGGAGAAGGAGGAGGAGGAGAAGGTGGTTCGGGTGGTGGAGGTAGGTGGTGGTGTTAATGGTGATGATGATGTAGATGATGGTGGTGGTTGATGGAGAGTAGGAGGAGATATTGAAGAAGAAGAAGAAGAGAAGGAGGAGGAATGAGGCTCTGCATGGTCGGCCATAGGGGAGTAGGGGGTCGGCCATGGAGGAGCTTGATGTTGCTGTTGTTGGTGATAGTGTGTTATAAACTAAAAGAGGAGAGAGCGATAGAGTTATTAGTTGTGTGTGTGTATATAATAAATGAGAGAGGGAGAGAGAGAAAAAGAGATTCTCTACCTAGAATTTAGGGCCGGCCATTATGTTGGGTGGGGGGATGTGTGTATGAGTTTGTGGGAATAAGTGGTGTGGATTGGTAGAGAGGAATCCAAGGGCTAGGATTAAATGGGGATTAGATTATTTCTTTAGGGATTTAATTCAAGGGGTTCTCCATTAAATATTAAAAATAGGTAGACTAGGTATTTAATATTTATAGGAAAATGAGTATGTGGATATTCATGAGGGGGTAACATGGAGCTTGGGTTGGGTTCGATTGAGCCGGGTCGTGTCAAAATCGGACATGATGTAATAAATGAATTAATTTTAGTTATTTATGATCATGGGTAAATAGGTAACCTGTGGGGACTCAAATAAATGGGACACAAGTGTCAGGCGGGTAGTAGGCTTCGTATGGGCCATATCCATATTTTGGGTCGACTAGGTTGGGTCGATGTCGGGTCCCGAAATTAAATTGGAAGCCAGGTCACATTCTACGGTGGATAATTAATTAGCCTAAATTGACCCAAAAGTTGTGCGAAGCAGATGAAGCACAAGATGGTGTGTCTGAGTGGACCACGAAGGTCATGGGTGTAGGGCGTCTCGAGTAGATCATGCATGAGGAGTTGGTTTCAAGAAAATGACTAGCCTTGTGCACCTAAATTAAAAGTCACGGTAACGTGCATATGATGATCAAAGATAAAAGTGGAAAAATCAATAAATAATTAATTAATGATCAAATAGTCTAAATTGACCCGAAGTTGTGTGAAGCAAAAAGAGTACAAGGAAACAAGTTTGGATGGGACATGATATATCAACATAAAGGTAATCTTGTCTACTATACACTGATGAAAAGAGTTTCCAGAGATTGGCATCCCTGACGCTCCAGAAGTCAAAGTCACGGGAAAAAACATTTAATCAAATAATAATATATATTCAAAATAATTGATTTATAAAATTGAAAAAAAATAAGCCCTAAATTCAGGGGGCTTACATGGATGTATCTGGAATGTCAAATTCATTAGGAAGAGTCAAAGTTCATTGTTGCATGCATAAATAAATCTAGAAAATCTAAGAGTCATGTTCGTTGTTGTTAATGCATCTTGATGTATCTTGAGTCCTATAAATAGCTATGTAAGCAAATGGTTGGTGTGTGAAAAAATAAAGCAAGAAAACAAAGTTGTTTATTCAGTCCACTAAATCAAATATCCTTCTTTTGTGATATCATCCTCTTTGTATCCTACAACCAATACCATGGTGTTTGTTCACCCCCCAATCATATGGATACATGTGGCAAATAAAACTACTTTAAGAGTGGTTTTGTACACTCTCTAAAATAGGTTTGTGGTTTTATTTGTCATATGTCTTCATTTGATTGAGGGGTGAACAAACACCATGGTATTGGCGGGTGAACAAAAATAGACTCAAAAGGGTTAGTACTGGGTAATACTTGTCGGAACTTATATAATAGTTATATCACCCCCACATAGACTGATATCAGAAAACAAATTGAGTGATAAATACATAAATCGAAAGGATCATTGCAATTAATATATTTGACTATCTTTACTACAACAACAAAATTTTACAAATTTTTGGGGTTGACAACTTTAATATTTTTTTCTGCCAGCTGGAGTCTTCTGTAACATCATCTATCTTACACTGGATTTACAGGATGACAAGGATCCTATAGAAAAGAATCAGTTTCCCATTTGTCATTTCATCTTCTCTTCAAAACTGAAAACATTAGTAGCCAGGAACGAAATATTTGGAGCAAAAGAATCATAAAACAACAAAGGGTTTGAAGAAGTTAAAAGTGATTTTTTTATGGGTCCACATGGTAACAATGATCATAAATTTGTTTTTTACAAATCTAACATATAGAGAATTTTCTACTGCGAAAATGGATGCCATTAGGCAGAATTGATCAAGTCTAGCTTTTTATATGCATCATGAAGCTGTCACCAAGTTCATAGGCATCTTAGGTTCTTTTTTTCTTTGGTTTATTAAAGGAGGCTTGGAGAGAAAACTCAATCAATACCCTTAAATTGATATATGATTGTTATAGTATATATGTTATCGCTGCAAAGAAGGGTGGCCTTGAACAAGGCACAACAAAGATAAATCCAAGAAATCAGAGAACACCTCAGAGAAAATTTACAATCTCAAAGACAATAATTTATGTGGTTCAGCTGAGATGTCTACTTCCACGGACGAGGGTGATTCAGTTCCACTATGAAAAAAAAAATTCACACTCTCAAATATCTTTATTGGTTTATGTTGTTAGCTAGATGAGACTTTAGATTGAAATTGTCTGCATCCGGCTCATCAGAAACTATGTTCAAGTTTTTCCTCGTGTGTTTGTTTGTATTTGCTTTTGTCGAGGTTATATAATATACTACAATAATTCCTGAGATCTTCAAATGTTTCCCTTTCTTAAAGAAACATTATAAACTTTACAAAAAAAATTCATATAGGGTAAAGAATTATATATAAATTGTAAAAAAAAGTGATAAGTTTAGGAAATTTGTATATGGAGTAGTGAAACGACAGTGAAGATGGCGCGTTCGATGGAAGAAACGAGGGAGGGGGGAGACGCACTAGCGTCCATGGCGCGTATGGGGATGACGCTCCACCATGGATGGCGCGCGGGTAGGATGCGCCAGAGCCCATGGCACGCGGCAGGTGGACGCGCCATCCCCCATGGCGCACGCTCTGGATGGGTGGGTTGATTCCCGAAGAGGTCAGGAAGACCCCTTCCAATGGCTACTTATTTTAACGTCTATATCCCAACGGCTACATTTCAACGTCTCCTTTCTTTTCTTATTTAATGCTAAGTTTAACTCTCTCTCTCTCTCTCTTTCCCCACACAAATATATTACTTTCTCCATCTCTCACAGAAGCAATTCTTTGAAGCTTGGAAGCTCTATCTCCTCACGGAAGCTAGTCTCTCCCTCTTACAAGCTCTCGCTCCTTGTAATGCAACTCTCTATTAGCTAAACATTCTCAAGCTACTTCTTTTTTCTCATGGATCATAATATTAAAATAGTATGTTCACATGGAGGTAGAGTAAATGGGTTATCTTACGAAGGAGGTGACACCCAATTTTTTACAACTTATCGTCATATTACTTTAGAAAATTTCTACGCATTTTTCTATTAGTTACCAATTTATTTTAAAGTCTATTTTTGGTTCCACATGTTTATTGATAGATGGTGAAGAAGCATAGAATTTTATACTTGAGATTAATTCGCAATCACCGTATATTAGTTTATATGTTACTCAAGTATCATCATTTGCTAATAGAACTAATGATGAATTTATTTCTATTTACCAACATGTTAACAAGGGTTCTAGTTCTTCTTCTCAAACAATTGCTCCCTTGCTAGAAGAACATGATGATGAAGATGATGAGGATAATGAAAATAGTGACGATTTAATTGAGAATACCGGTTATGAGATATATGATGATGATATTGATAATTCTAACACTCCTGAATTATTTGTAGGACAAACATTCGACAGTCGTTCAAAATTTAAAAGTTTTGTAAGTAGTTTAGCAATTTAGCATAATTTTAGTTGTTCAGCTAGTGCTATGAATAATTCCCATGGAATTATATATACTTGTGATCAACGGAATTGTAATTGGAGAGTATATGCCAAATCCATAGGAAAATGACAAATAGTTAAAGTTAGTACACTAGAAAGTCGTCATTATTGTTTAAGTGGACTTACGACATGACGTCATCGACTAGCTATCGCTGCATGGGTTAAGACAAGAATAGTTGATTTAATTAGAGATAATCAGTCATATAGTGCGTCACAATTGTGAAGGATATATTCAAGGAACATCGTATACTTATTACATACTCTAAAGCATGGAGAGCCCGGAAGATGGCATTATGTGAAATAAATGATAGTTATATTGAGGCATATGCTGGCCTTGAGGAATATGATTTTAGAATTGTGGAATCGAATACAGGTAGTCGATGTTTCCTTAAGACTTCCGAAAGCAACAAATTTGAAAGAATGTTTATTTGCTTCAAGGTGTGCATTGATGGATTTTTAAAGGGTTGTTTACCTATTATTATACACTACTAAAATTTGCTCAATTGGCGACATAAATTTAGCGACATTCGATTAACGTCGCTAAATTGTTTTCATTAGCGATCTTTTACTGAAACGTCGCTAATAGTCGCTACTAGTGACGAAATAAACGACGTAACAACGACTTATATTAATTACATGAGCTAGTCATCGCGAAACGTCGCTCTGATGTCGCTAATAGCGACTAATTTAGCGACGGTAGTATTAGCGTCGCTAAATTCTAATTATATTCCCCCCACCGATTCATTTCTCCCTATTTTACTCTCTCACTATCTCTCCTCCCTCCCCTCCGGCGCTCTCACTCTCTCCGGCGACCCTCCTCCCTATCCGGCGAGTCTCCGGCGACTCTCCTCCCTCTTCGGTACATGACTCTCCCCCTCCCTCTCTCTCTTTCTCCGGCTATTTTGGTTGTTGGTGGTTGGGGAGGTGCGGGTGGCCCGGGGGAAGGGGCAGGGGGATGCGGGTGGTTGGGGGGTGGCTGGGGGGTGGGGCAGGGGAGACGAGGGTGGCTAGGGGAGGGGAGCTAGGGTTAGGGTTCGGGTTAGGGATGGGTATGTAGGGGCGAGGGGGTAGGGGCGGCTGGAGGAGGGGAGCAGGGGGGTAGGGGAAGCTGTGGGAGGGGAGCAGGGAGGGTGGGGGCGGCTGGAGGAGGGGAGCAGGGGGTGGGGGCAGCTGGAGGAGGGGAGCAGGGGGTGGGGTCAGCTGGGAGGGAGCAGGGGGTGGGGCGGCTGGGGGAGGGGAGGGTTAGGGTTCGGGTTAGGGGTGGGTATGTGTTGGTGGGGGGGAGGGGAGAGGTGGGGTGGGGGAGGGAAGCAGGCGGGAGGGGAGGGTTTGGGTTCGGGGTGGTGTAGAGGGGAGGAGGGGGGCTTAGTTAGGGGTACCGATAGTGCCAAAAAATCTGATAATTTAGTAATAATTATTTTTTTTTTCGACACCAAAAAATGTGATGCTCCGATTCGAATGCACCGATAGTGCCGATGTTTGTAACAAGTAGTTTTGTTGGTTGGTTAATTGGTAACATGGTGATCGGGACATATAGTCCCTGTAGCCATTCGACTGGCGAGGCAAAAACTATGGTACGACATGGTGATCAGGACATAGTCCCTGGAGCCATTCGACTGGCGAGGCAGAATCTATGTAGCCTTAGATAAAGTTGACTGTCCTCCGACCCTCATCCCTCGGCAATGATGATATGACAACCTATCACTATATCTTATATAGTAGTAGATGATGTCTTAGTATTACATTATGTGATTCATCTTGATTCTGTTACATTCTTCAGATACTAGATACGATAAGAACATATACTACACCATATGTATAGAACATACATGATTCACACTAATGTATGCTAGAATGAATTTTGGGTTGTGTTCTGAGCCATCCGTTCTCACACTTGACAAAAAATCGAATTTTCTGTATTTTATCTGCTTTTAAAAATGTACTCAAACGAGATGATGGTTCCTTTAGTTAGCTTGCTTATGTTACAATTATATTATTTGTTAATATCGATCTTACCAGATAGCACCCATGACCTGAGAAGCGGCACGTCGTTTGAGGGAAACAGTGAATGCTGAGGTGGCTCCTCCTACTGTTAAGAAGGAAGTGGCACCGGTAGCTAGTGAGACCGGGAGTTCTATTCATCCAGCACCGGTAGCTAGTGAGACCGGAAGTTCTATTCATCCAACACTTGTAATGGACTACATCTCTCCTGTCGCCGTCGATCCCACTTATTCGAGGTGGTTGCGTGATCGTATCACTGAGCGTTTGCGTGAGCTGCGTGGTTCTCATTAGCTATTAGTACTTATTTGTATTAGACTATTTGTATTGGGTTGTTTTTGTATTAGACTATTTGTATTGGACTACATATATGAATTAGTACTGTGTCAATCTCTGGATTGTATTGGACTACGACATGGTGATCAGGACATAGTCCTTGCAGCCATTCGACCGGCGAGGCAGAAACTATGTAGCCGTAGATAAAGTTGACTGTCCTTCGACCCTCGTCCCTCGTCAATGATGATATGACAACCTATCACTATATCTTATATAGTAGTAGATGATGTTTTAGTATTACATTATGTGAGTTCATCTTGATTCTGTTACATTCTTCAGATACTAGATACGATAAGAATATATACTACACCATATGTACAGAACATAGGTGATCAGGACATAGTCCCTACAGCCGTTCAACTGGCGAGGCAGAAACTATGTAGCCGTAGATAAAGTTGACTGTCCTTCGACCCTCATCCCTTGACAATGATGATATGACAACCTATCACTATATCTTATATAGTAGTAGATGATGTCTTAGTATTACATTATGTGAGTTCATCTTGATTCTGTTACATTCTTCAGATACTAGATACGATAAGAACATATACTACACCATATGTACAGAACATAAATGATTCACACTAATGTATGCTAGAATGAATTTTGGGTTGTGTTCTGAGCCATTCATCCCCATACTTGGCAATTAAGCATGTGAAATATATCATTGAAGGACATAAAACTTATGGTCGTTACTACAGAAAGTACAGACTGACATGAACTGACGCACGAAAAGCAGAAGATCAAAGCTGTAACAAGTAAAGTTGTATTTTGGATGTTCTACTCTTGTAAGCTCTTTGTTCACAAAGCAAGATATAATGAATACAGAACAAGTATCGAGTTTATAACTCTTTTAAGCTCTATACTTGAGTTATAAACTCGATACTTGTTCTTTATTATTTAATTATAGCTTGCTTTGTGAACAAAGAGTTTATAAGAGTTCTTTTTCCAAAGCATAACTTTTCTTGTTCCAGCTTAGAGCTCCTCATTTTCGTGCGTCAGTTCATGTCGGTCTTCACTTTCTGCAGTAACTTCCTCCAATTAACCTCTCTCCCTTGGCAATGATGATACGACAACCTATCTTGATTCTGTTATTATAGTAGATGATGTCTTAGTATTACATTATGTGGGTTCATCTTAATTCTGTTATATCCTTCAGATACTAGATTCGATAAGAACATATACTACACCATATGTACATAACATAATGATCCACACTAATGTATGCTAGAATGAATTTTGGTTGTGTTCTGAGCCATCCGTTTTCACACTTAAAATAGATATGAATTAGTACTATGAGAGCGCCGGAGAGAGTGAGAGCGCCGGAGGGGGGGACGAGAGAGAGTGAGAGAGTAAAATGGTGGGAAATGAATTGGTGGAGGGAATATAATTAGAATTTAGCGACGTTTATACTAACGTCGCTAAATTAGTCACTATTAGCGACGTCATAGCAACGTTTTGCGACGACTAGCTCATGTAACTATGTAGCCGTAGATGAAGTTGACTGTCCTCCGACCTTCATCCCTCGGCAATGATGATACGACAACCTATCACTATATCTTATATAGTAGTAGATGATGTTTTAGTATTACATTGTGTGAGTTCATCTTGATTCTGTTACATTCTTCAGATGTCACGACCCGTACCCGCTTTTCGGACGCGAGAGCGTGAGCAAGTCCAGCTACGTATCGATCGGACTCCAGCCCGACTCGAATATGTAAATGCTGTCAAGGCTGTGGTATACTGCCAAATCATGGCAAACAAATCTATATCTCAACCCACAATAAGAATATGGAACATGAATGAACAAGTATGGGTCGTGGTCTGCAGCCCACTAGCATATATGTCCGATTAGACTCTAAAAAATGATATGAGTCTATAAATGTAACTAACAAGAAAAGTATATCATGATAAGGAACATAAGGCATGAGCGGATAATAAATATGATAACGATACCTGAATCCCGCAAGAACCGCAAATCCTCTGCCATCCAGAACTACTAGCTAACTCCATGCAATCGCTAAACCTGAAGAGATCATCAGGTCCTCAGAGGACATAGCAAGATACATAATATACATGCCTATCTAACAGTTTTATCATGCGCAAGAAATAAACAAGAAAGAACAAGGACAAGATAAATGACTACGAACACGAACACGAATGCGAATACGAACACACGAACACTAGAACAACTACGTATAAATGAACTGCCGGATGAACGATAATCACGAGATCAATGGAAGAAACCAAACCCTCATCCCGAGTGTGGACTCACAGGTTTGAACTAAACACTAACCCTTATCCCGAGTGTGGACTCTCTGGTTAGTCCTAACCCTCGTCCCGAGTGTGGACTCTCTGGTTAGTTCACGGCAAGGCACCCTCGTCACGAGTGTGGACTCTCTGGTGCAAATACTACATCCTCGTCCCGTGTGTGGACTCTCTGATGTAAACACCCTCGTCCCGAGCATGGACTCTCTGGTACAAGTCAAGTCAAGTCAAGTCTACACCCTCGTCCCGAGCGTGGACTCTTTGGTGCAAATAATCGACATCCTAGTCCCTAGCGTGGACTCACGGATGTAAACAGATCAAGAAAAACACCCTCGTTCCGAGTGTGGACTCTCTGGTGCCAAGGAAACAATGTCAAGGATTTAGCAGTTCACTTACACATACTCGTTCTATGACACGACTCAAGCAAGGTACTGACAAAAACTCCAAATGTGAAACACAAGGCCAAAACATGAACATGGCTATAAACAATAAAAACAACTCCACAGAAAATAACACGAAAAGCACATGTCCATAAATAATCAAATGACTGAAAAACGAAAGAAAATGTATGTAATTAAAACTGTAGAGGAAGGCAAGGTATACTTGCCTGGAGGTTGCACGGAGAACCAACAATGTATCGCCAATCAACAAGTCAGAAAATCCAAGTCATCATAACTGTCTCCGAAAGCTGAAATAAACATTACCAATGTTCTCAGAATAGTCAAATTAGCTAGGATTGCCTGTCCTTAAGTCTAATTCTGGACACAGGGGCAAAACGGAAATTTCAGGCAAAAACGATGTCTGCCGTTGGACTAGCTTTGCACCGAAAAGCGTACCAGAGTCAATGGTCTCTAAAGTCATCAAACTACATGTCTACGGATCCGGTTTTCCGATACGAACACAACTGTATGTCCAAAGTTGGATTTCAGCAGACCGTGCACAAAATCGCCCGTTGAGTGGGACCGTAGGGCCTACAAAACGGTGATTTTATCAACAGTCTCAGAATCAGACCAAACTTGGCATACAGGACCAGAAAAACGATACGGTTCTGTTGGCGTAAGTTTCGTCTCGATCTAACGAGCGTGCACAAAGTAATTGGAGAATTTGCAAAGTGTACGATACGGTGAATTTCGACGGATACGTATCAAATTTGTCGCGCACACGCGACCAATTTGAATTCCGCCAAAGCCCACACGACCACAAAACCGTTATGCAGCTTTCGATGCTTACGGTGCGCGACCACGTCGCCCGAAATGGTGGGACGCACGTCGTGTGGATTGATTTTTCCTATTTTCTATATTTTGAAATCAGTTTTTCGTCAAAATTGGGAAGCGGAATTCTCGACACTCGGTCGATGAATTTGAATTCCGTAAAAAGGGTTTGGCAGCCCTATAGGTTGTCTAAAGGTTTCATCAGTTACTTCTGGAAAAAGTCGACACAGTTGACGGAAATCGATTGCTAAACTCGGGTGTTTGGGCACAGTCTTGAAACTGTCGAAAACTGATTTTTCGGGTTTTTCGAGTCGCTTTTGGGAATCGATGGTTCGACCATATTAGATTCTACGTGAAGGGAAATAATCTGGTATAAGTTGGGGACATACCCGAGAAAGCAGCTCGACAAACGGTCGACCGATCGTTGCGAAATCTCCGTGCGAAGTCAGCCCTCTCCACCGTCATTCACTGTTGTTGGTTCATGTTTTGTCCGCACGCGTGCTGTGGTCCCCGCGCTTGGCCGGCCGGCGGTGGCCCGCGGTCGCGTGCGCACACGTCGGGGAGGTAGGCGCGCAGGCGTGGGTGGTGGCAAGCGTTGGTTTAGGGTTTTGTGAATTGCTCTTCTCTCTTGCTCTCTCGCATATATATACTCTGTTGTGTTCTCGGAGGGGGTCGGGTTGCTCGGGTTTAGCTAAGAGCTGTTTCGTTACAGCTGAGTTCGGGGGAAGCTTGGGCCAGGCTGGGCTCGGCTGGGCCGGGCCTGGCCTGAGCTCTTGGGTTTTATTATTTTGTTATTAGTGTATTTATGTATATATATATATATATATATATATATATATATATATATATATATATATATATATATATATATATATATATATATATATACACACACATAATACCCATATATATATACATAATTATATATACACAAGTATACATATATAGGTAATATATATTTAATATATAAATACACATATACACCTGTACAATATATATATATATATATATATATATATATATATATATATATATATATATATATATATATATATATATATATATATATATATATATTTATATATACATACACACATAATTATATAATATATTTATATATACAAACAAATACACATATTTATATAATGTATTTGTATACACAAACAAATACACATATTTATACAATGTATTTATATTTTCATACAAATACACCCATATAATATATATTTATATATATATCCATATACATATATACCTTATATATTTATATATCAATAACTACTCAATTAACAAATAATAATATCTAATAGCAATAATATATTTATTTAATCACCACCGAATAATAAAATAATACTAAAATAATTAAATGGTGGTATGGTGAATCTATACTATTCACCTTTGTCTAGGTCCAGAAAATCGTACAAATATTGTAAAATAATATTTAATAATAAAATACCAGTTTTGTACAAATATTCAAATAGTTAAAAATGTACCTCAATACCTAAAATAATTTAGGAAATATTTTTACACACATAAAATATGACTACATGGCTGTCCCTGGTCTCACTACATGCCCACATAGGCTTGGATTCGGTTCGGGCCCAGTTCGGGCTAAGTTGGTACAATCGGGTCATCTAAAATTAATATATTTAATTAATAAATAAGTAGTTCTTCGGTGGGAGTTAAGTCGCAACTTAATCTGGTTTTCCTAGTTAGGACACTCATATGGCTTTGCATTCCCCTACCATGGCTAAACACTAGTCAAAGCACGCTACTGCACTATCCGTGCCATGATTCCTAGCCGTCTTGCACTTTAAAACTCAACCATGATTAAAATCATCTACCGTAATAATTAACTAAATAATTATTTATAAAAACAAATTTTAAAATCACTATTTAAATCAAAATAAATAATAAAAAAATATTTCAAAATTTTTAGGAAGGGAGGCTACATCAGATACTAGATACTAGATTCGATAAGAACATATACTATACTAAATGTACAGAACATAGATGATTCACACTAATGTATGCTAGAATGAATTTTGGGTTATGTTCTGAGCCATCCGTTCTCACACTTAAAACACATATGAATTAGTACTGTGTGTCAATCTTTGTTTTTGTATTTTCGGTGAACCCAGGGATTGGATTCTGTATTTTGTATTTTGGATTCTGTATTTTGGCTCCAGCTCCAGCTCCAGCTCCATTTGTATTAATCTACAGCACGACATGGTGATCAGGACATAGTCCCTGCAGCCATTCGACTGGCGAGGCAGAAACTATGTAGCCGTAGATAAAGTTGACTGTCCTTCGACCCTCATCCCTCGGCAATGATGATATGACAACCTATCACTTAATCTTATATAGTAGTAGATGATGTCTTAGTATTACAATATGTGAGTTCATCTTGATTCTGTTACATTCTTCAGATACTAGATACGATAAGAACATATACTACACCATATGTACAGAACATACATGATTCATACTAATGTATGCTAGAATGAATTTTGGGTTGTGTTCTGAGCCATCCATTCTCACACTTGGCAAAAAATTGAATTTTCTGTATTTTATCTGCTTTCGAAAATGTACTCAAACGAGATGGCACCCGTTCTCACATATGGCACCTAAGACCCGAGGATCTCGCTTGAGGGAGGCACAGATAACTGTGAAAGAGGAGGTGGTTCCAGCTCCAGAGGGCAGTTCCACCGAGAGAGCTGCTCCAGAAGTAATTCCTAAAGCCGATGGAGCTGTGAAGGAGGAGGTGGCACCACAGGGCAGTTCCACCGGGAGTTCCAGTCATCCATCTCCTCTGGAAATTGATCTGGCTGCCGCGGATCCTACTTATACGCGCTGGCTGAGGGAGTTCTATCTGCCCCAGCATAGACGACAGTAGATACATATATTGACTGGATTTGTTTTGATGGATATATCTCATCTGGATATTGTGATGGATATTTGTTTTGATGGATATATCTCCTTTTGGATATTGTGATAGATATTTGTTTTCTTGTGTGTGAAGTATATTGGTATAGCTTGCTGTGTGATGCATATTGTGATGTATATTTGTTTGTGTGATGTGTGATGCATATTGTGATGTTCCGAAAGGCTTGAGGAGACGACCAATTATTTTTGGTCTATTCTGGATTGTATTGTGCGGGCCGGTGTTGAGTGTTCCACCAAAGGTATCGACGAACCCAGGGATTAGATTCTGTATTTTGGATTGTATATTTGCATTCTGGATTCTTTTTTTTAATTTTTTTCAATTTAGCGACGTTTTTAGCGACATTTATATTCGTCGCTAAAATTTAGCGACGAATATAAAGGTCGCTAAAAACGTCGCTAAATTGTTGACGTGGCAAATAATCTGATGCCACCACATCGTCGCAAGAACGTCGCTAATGTGTCGCTAATTGGCGACCACTTGAAAACGTCGCAAATTAGCGACGTTATAAACATCGCTAACTAACATCGCCCTAGCGACGTTTTGCGACGTTTTCTTAAGTAGCGACACACTTTTTTCTGTCGTTTATTAAACGTCGTTAATTTAGTTTAGCGACGTTTTGGCCGAGTTTAGCGACGTTTTGGAACGTCGCTAATCTGATAAATTTTTGTAGTGTTAGCACTGATGCCACTTTTCTTTCATCCAAATATTAAGGTATTTTATTTATTTTTTGTGCTCATGATCCTAATTGTCAATTGTATCCTATTGCTTATGCTGTTGCTGAAGGTAAAAATACTGATTCTTGGTCTTGGTTTTTAAATGTTGTCAAAATATCATTTGAAAGTTATTTTAATGATTGGAGGAGAATTTTATTTATATCTGATAAACAAAAATAATTAATACATGCTATGCGAGATATTTTTCCAGAATCGTCTCATTTTTTTGCATTCAACATTTTAAGCAGAATATGAAGTTTATTGTGAAAGAAAAAAATTTTATCGATTGTTAGACTCGCTTGCTAGATCGTATAATCAAACAGATGCACAGTACTTGATTGAAATAATTAAAGCTGAGAACATGACGATGTACAATTGGCTTGTTCATACAAATGATGAAAATTTTCATTTTGTACATTGGATTATAACATATGCTCCTTGTCCTAGATTAGATATTAACACTTCTAATCTTGCTGAATGTTTTAGCAATTGGATTAAGAGCTTACGTGATAAACTAATAACTACACTTCTCGATGGTATTATAACCAAGATTATAACACTTCATGACAAAAACAGAAACCATGCTAAGAATTTAGACACGACTTATTGTCCAAAGATGTTGAAGACTATGACATCTATTACCAACGAGAGACATCAACTTCAGATATTACGAATTGATAGTTATTTGTTTAAAATATTAGACCGTGCATCAAGTAGGATATATGTTGTACGGTTAGATGAAAGATCTTGTTCATATTTAAGGTGGTATCATACTTACATACCATATATACATGCATGTTTTGCTTGCCAATATTGTAGTCATGATATTGAAGGTTATGATCCGATAATATTTTCTACTGACAGATTGAGAAGTGTGTACGAGCCACAGATGGAACCAATTCCAGTTCCTTACAACATTCAAGCTGCTTTGGTTAGGGGAGAAATTCGAGTTCCAAAGATCAGGCGCAAAGCTGGAAGGCCCAAGAAAAACCGTATCAAACCACGTGAATCATCGACAAGAGAACTTCGTTGCGGCAATTGTGGTTTGATGGAACACAACATAAGAAAATGTACAAGTCAACAAAGAGAGTAAAACATTGTAGTACCAACATTCATGTCAACTTTTAAATATTCCATAATAAAATTTTATTTCATTACAAACAATGTTTCATCTGCGGGTAATTCGTTTGTAATACCTTTGTTCTACCTGTCTGAGGCCTGGTCGGGCTCTTCTTTGTTCTGTGGTCTCCCCCACTCTTCTTGCATCCTCTTCCACTCCTCTTTCGTCTCTATTTTCTTCCTCGACCTCCTGAGTAGGCACCGCGGCTGACGGAGACGTAATTAAATTTCCTCCTGTAGAGTGAAACATCCTTGTGTAAATTATGATGCGGGTCCACTACATTTGTGGCCCATCGCGTAGCAAGCGAAAAAATTTCAACATCACCTGTAATGCTGGTTACATGTCGGCCAATAAAGAAATGCTCATAGCACCATAGCTACGACAGAAATAATATGGTATTAAAAAATGTATATAATTGAAACGAATTTAGGTATTAATTTTCCATTACCTGAACCAGAGTCATGCACCCACACAAATTTTTTTGAACCATTCGATCTAGCAAATTCTGTGTCCAAGTGCGTCAATAGTGAAGCAAAGCAGGAAAGTATTCGGCCTCGCCATCAGTGTCCAAGTGCGTCAATACCTTTCTGGTGACTTAGTTCTTCCGGCTGTTCATCTTCTAGCAGTGATCTTCATCATCATCGTATGGTCCAAGGAACAAAGTGATCGCTTTCAGATCAGACTTCCATAGCAATACTTCCCAGAACAATTTGTACTTCTTGTACTTTTTCTCGTTTTATTTTCAAAAGCTAATATTCTGGCATTTTGTTAAGTGAAACAAAATGGCGACTCTGCTGGGGACGACCTTCTCCTCTGACGAGGAGGCAATTGCTCAATAAGAAGATGTGTCGATTGGATCGACAAAGAAGACTCTGGTTGTACACTTCGACCAGACTACTTATGAAGAGATACTCCGAACTGGGGGTGGTTCTCGCTGTTCCAATGTTCAAAAATCTCGCAAAGCACGAAAAGTTTGGATTCCTAAATCCAAAATAGCTTCTGATCTCTCTGTTGCTTCTGATGGCAAGGGAATTCTTCCCATTCCTGTCATAGGGGCTTCCGTTCGTAACGAGGCAGTCCTTACTTCAGTATTGCACTTTAAGTGTGGCAATTTATCTCTCGTCTATGACGGTGAAGATAATCAGGTTTCACGCCCACTTCGTAAAAACCAAGTTTTACGCCCAGTGGGTAAAAACCAAATTTTACGCTCGGTGCATAAGAATGAGTCTCCCATTTGTAATGAGGCAGACTTTAATGCTTGTGCTTCTGAGTGTAAGAATATGTCTCCCGTCTCCGATGTGGTAGACACACATAAATTACGCTCTTCGCATAAAATCTTTCGTCTGTGACGTGGTAGATAATCAATTTTTACGCTCTACGCGTAAAGGTAAGTCTCTTGTCTGTGACAGTGTACATAAAATTCACAACGATGTTTTTACCTCTAATGTGAATATACCTAAATGTATACAGCGTAAAAATGTTGTTGGTAAAGCTTCCGTTCTACACCAACAACCTTATTATACTGCTCTACGCAAAGTACCAAACCTACAAATTACACGCAATAAAAATGGAGTCCTTCGTGCTCAAAAATCTCAATATTTACGCACACAACTCCAAACGCGTAAAAATATACAGTTTGGTTCTGCGAATGCAGCCAGTAATCTTCTTTATACACAAGGGACTAAACGTTTTTCTACCCCAAATGTAATAAAGAAGACTACTCCCTCTACTCCTTCTGATTTACGTGAATTGCTAATGCAAAAGCGTAAGAACAGACAATCTTCGGTGACATTCCCCCAAAAAAAACACCATTGTGAATATCACCAGGTTGTAATCAACTGTTGTTGTTCAGCTTCAAAATGGTCAGTTTTTGATCGATTGAGTTTTAATGTGCCTCAACAACAAGCTGATGACCAAGAACATGAGCCGTCATATGTGTCAGTCAACATGGCATCTCATACTAACAGAGGACGACGTCCGAGACAGAATACGTCCCAAACTCCAGGTCAACAACAGTTCAACAGACTTCTTGATTCCTTTGAAGGAGTATATCAGAATACTCGATCAAGAAGACAAAGACAATTGCAGACTTCTGATTCAGAAGCTGGGGGTACTCAATCTTTTGAGTCCGAAACTGATAGTGTCGATTCATACTTCTATATTAATCCTTATATATCTTCAAGAGAGGTTGAATTCTACGCTATTGGAGATGAACCAGAGACGTCATCTGCTAATACAGAACAACGTCTCACTGCCGTTGAGCAATCACTGAAAGACATGCTTAACATGGTGCAAAGCATGCATCAAATAATATTGACTCAGTAAACTACTCAGCCGGCAGTAATAACACCGGTACCAGTAGTAGCACAAACTCAAGATAGTCAAGGGGCTGATATACCTTTGAATATTCAAGAGCCTGTTGTTAATCAAAATTTTGCATCTCCAGATCCCATTATTCTAGAAGATGTACCATCTCCGGTGGGGATTACGGTACATCCAACAACCATTCAATCAAATGTGCTTCCACAAACTAGTGAAGCCATTCAAGCAGTACGTGAGCTCAAAGCACAGTTTGAAGTTTTGAAGCACAAGGATCAACTCCAAAGGTTAGGGATTAAGCAACCTTATCCTCCTCATTGGAATGATGTACCCGTTCTACCGAAATTCAAGCCACAATCAATGGTATTGTTTGATGGAAGGGCTTCTCCTAGTCAATATATCAATTACTTTGATATTATGACTGTACATTTGCAGAAAAATGATGCTCTTCTCACTCGAGTATTCATTGGGTGCTTGACAAGTTCAGCTTACGACTGGTATCGTAGTTTACCTGACAATTGTATTTCGTCTTTTGACGAATTTAAGGCAATGTTTCTCTCCCGCTTCTATGAAGGACGTATGGACATGAACATGTCCTCCTTAATAGAAATCAAACAAAAGGAGAAGGAGGATACTCGGACGTTCATTAAACGTTTCCGACATGCTACTCTAAAGATGCCTCCTGGTATGCCAGATTCAGCGTTAATTGATACATGCAAGATGAATCTGTGACCATCTATTGCTATCTTCACGGGTTTCCAATTCACAGATTGGGCTTCGTTTATCATAGCAGCAGTTTCTGCCGAGACCAATGGTAGGTTGGCTCGTGAACATGGGATGATTTTCGCCTCAGAGGATAAAGGAAAGAAAAGTAATCCTGGTAATAATTCTAGTAATCGTAATGTGAAAGGAAAAGATACCCTCATGGTCAATCTTTCCAAGAATAAAATGACGCCGAATAATCAAGAATCTTCCAGGCCAAAAGAAGAATACTCTTTTGACGAAAGTGATATCCCAGGGATATTCCAATGTCTGGTGAAGAGTGGCAAACTCCAGATTTTGGAGCCAAAGAGGCCTAATGAGGTGAATCTGACTGACAATCCCAAATATTGTATCTATCATAGATACATTAATCATCCTACCAATGCTTGCTATGTCTTGAAAAAGAAAATCCAAGAGCTGATAAATGGTGGTGCTATCGCTTTAACCAATGATGACCATACGATTACAACCAATATGGTTTCTCTTCAATTCGGAGATTTTCCTCCACAGCAAGTTCCAGATGGAATTATCCCAATCCCGAAGGCAACGATGAAGATTGTGAATATCCCGCCTGCTAGAGAGGAAAATAAAGGATTGTTGCCTCTCACATTAAAAAATGGTGAAATTATGTGGGTACATCCTGACTTAGCACCTGAGTTGGAAAATGAAGGTAAAACTTCAAAATCCAAGAAAAGTAAGAAAGTCAAAATCTGCAACATGATTTCTCATGTTATTCCAGATCCTGACGATTCGGATCATCTATGGGATGGCCTTCCTTTAGAAGACAGACTGAAAGGACTGAATATATGTCCTCTAAGTCTAACTCCTTCTACCAAGCTCAAGCTTACTCATCAGCAGTGGCTAGCCATGAATAGTGTTCCCTTATACCGGGCACAACAAGTCTTCGCTGGTTATGAAAAAGCTCCTACAGGGATTTTTTCTCGTATCCCGAATCCTTCTCCTCCCGTAGCTACAGAGACGTCTATTCCTCATTCTCCTATAGTTACAGAGATCTCTTCTTCTTCCTCTATGGAACCACCTGTTGAAAGTCCACTGCCTATTCATTTATACAGTCAGCAATCAATCCTTCTCATGAAGAAGATGGGCTATGACTTTCAGAAGGCAGAAGGTTTGAATTATAATAAAGGAATACGACTTCCTTTACAAATTCAAAATAAAAAATCTACTGTTGGATTGGGTTCTGAAGTTCCTCATAACAATCCTTACAAGAAGAAGGCTAAAGGAGGGAAGACTAAATCCTGTAATATGGTACTTCCTTCTCCTGAGTCCGAAGAAGAAACTTTTGCTGGTATAAGATCTGGGAAAGAGTACCACAAAGATTATGAGGGATCTTCCAAAGAAGCAGAAGACGTAGTGAAAACACTACCAATTCAATTGTCTCCTGTTCCTGCTGTGATTGAAAAGGGGAAACAGAAAGCAATACGCTTTGACGTCCCATTGAAGCCTGCTTCTAGTCAGGGGGTGGTGATGAAACCCTATAAATTTAATATTCTAGCTCAGTTAGCCAATACTCCGGCTAGACTATCTATATTTGAGCTGTTTCGTCTTTCTAAAGAAAGCAGGGAGACTTTGAGTGAAGCTTTACTTCAAGCAGATTCATGCTTGGCTCAACTCAAGACTCCTGATAATACACCAGTGTCATGTCCACAATGTCATAGTGTGATGGAAGCAATTCCCAACATCACCTTTAAACAAGAAGATATGCTGTTAAAGCATAACAAGCATGACAGGCCTCTATGCTACACTAGGTATATTGAATCTATTGAAGTTGACAGAATCTATATTGATCCTGGGTCTTCCATTAGCATAATTCTTCAAAGCATGCTAAGACCGTTGAGGATTCCTACTAGTGACTTGACTTACACTAGTACCACAAAAGTTGGTTTTAACTCTGGCAAGAGTAAACCACTGGAAAAAATTTGTCTAAAGATTCAGATTGGTGATCTTCGATATATGGCAACCTTCTATGTTATCAACTCAGACGTATCCTACAATATTCTTCTTGGAAGACCGTGGTTACATGAGCATAATATCGTGCCTTCAACTCTCCATCAATGCTTCAAGTATGTGGATTCCCAAGGGGTTGTAAAGACTGAGTTTGCTGATATCAATCCTTTCAAGGGTGTTGAAGCCTATTTTTCTGATTCAAGGCTTTACAAACAAGAGCATGTGAAAGAGATAACAGATATAGCTGAAGATCAATCATCTGCTGAAGATCAGTCTATTAATGAAGATCCTCCAGAAGTATAACCTTTGAAAATCAAGGTCAAAGGTCGAATTCAGCCCCAATCTGTCAATGATCAACCTCTGGTGATCAAGGTTAAAGGAAGAACTCAAGCTTCATCTGAGGAATCAGTAAATGTTCCTGCTAAGAGCCAAGTTCAACCTTTTATGATCAAAGTCAAAGGGTGTACTTCTTGTACGAATGATCCAGAACCACCATTGATTATCAATCTTGGCAAATCTACGCAGAAGACGGATGATGGTCCACTAGTGATTAATCCGAAGCGTAGCAATCAGATTGTAAATGATGTAAATATTGATCATTCTGTACTTTTTGATATCAATGAAGATTTTCTTTTCGAGTATATGGCTGTCAAGTTTATTGAAAGAATGACTTTATCTTCTGATAATCAAAGTCATCAATATAAAGATGACATAGAACCAGAGGAAACATTATACATTGGTCATAAGGAAAATTCCCTTCCTCCTCATGTCGATGTTGGACCTTATGTTCAAAAGTTTTTAACATCTTCTCCCTATCTTCTTCCTGTAGTTGCTCCATCGCAAGCTTGTGTAACTTATAGACGTCACGAAGAATCTTATTTCGTGGTTCCGTCTGATAAGAAAAACAAGCGCCAAATTGTGTTTGGCTTGGCTAGAAATATCCTTGTTGCTCAAACAGATGATTTGAAAGATAAAGATAAAGGAAGAATCCGAATTGACAAATATAGTCAACAATCTATCAAAATTATCCAGAATATGGGATATGATTTGAAGACTATGTAAGGTCTCAATCAAGGCAAGGGTAGATGACTACCATTATGTGGTGATCCGTTTTACCAGAAGACTCGTCATAGATTGGAATATGATCCGTCCCACATGTTTAATGACGATATACAAGAAGAATTCTCTTCTAGCTCTTCACAATCATCGGATTTAGAAGAAATCCAATTTATCGAATCTGATATATCTCATCCCTCATATGTTAGAGGAGACTATTATGATGAATCTGAGCAAATATTTTCAGCTTACATGGTTCAAATTGATGGTGAATCCGAGCCATTTGAGAATGATCCTTGGGCCTAACACAATTGGCTCAACGGGGCGTGTCTCGATGATGTCCTCAACCTTTAGTGAGACTTCATTCTTTTGTTGCACGTCCTTGGAAGACATTTCCGATAAAGGAATGGAAATAAGAATGAAATGTTACAAAGAGTTCGCACCCATTTATAGGAGAAATCTATTAATGAACCGGTCTTTGAAATCGAAAATAACTTTTCATTCCCTAAAAGGACTGTCCGTTCATTATATTAGATTCATCCATTTAATTATGGAATCGAATAGACCTCTTCTTTTCTCGATATTGATGTATACTCTCATGACATCTGTTTTCTTAATCCCCAGCTACCAAGGTTTGGTTAAGCTGATTACTCGTCTCTTCGGAAAAAAAAAATATCTTCTATCTTACCAGTTGGTATAGAAAGTTGGATTTATTATTTATCACATTCTTATAACCTCTGAATAAATATTAAATCTACTTGCTTTTCTTATCTATCATGTCCATTTGACATCTACATAGATATTAATCTACTTTTCTTTGAGTTCTTACATGCTGTCATGTCCATATTACCTCTGATAGTATTGTATACTCTAAAACAGAAAATAAGATTTTATTATCTATCATGTCCATATTATCTCTGGATAGATATAAATCATTGAGTTTAAAAGACTTGTCATGTCCATATTACCTCTGATAAGTATTTTCTATCTCATACCTATCATTTAAATTCCAAATAAATAATAGGATCACAAAATAAATATTTCATTCATTTCTTGTGGAAACACTACAAAATGGATAAGATAAAAGATGACAAAACGCTTTTTTAAGGTGGAGCAGAAACATCTTGAAGCAACTTCTGTAGTTCTTCTAGCCGCTTGTCACGAGAGATCATAACTTTCTTGGTAGCTTTAGCACGTCGAGCTTCAGGGGTGCAAATACAAGAAAGTCCAGCAAAGGTGATTATCAGATTATCCTTGGCTTCATCAAGGGTTCTGATGGTTGATTCAGCCCCAAAGGCTTGTTCTTCTAAAATGGAGCTCTGAGTGAGGTGCAGATTTCGAGCGTCGATCATTTTTTCCCTTTCAGCCTTCAAGCGAGCTAACTCAGCCTCGACTTCGTGGATTTTATCATTTTTATTCTGAATATCTATGTTCAAAGCATCATAAGCTATTCTGTGACCATGCAGTGCGGGCTTTATTCTAGCCAAAAAGGCTTTCTCTTTGGCAACCTTCAGACTATGTTCATGAAGAGCTTCATTATATGTGGTCTTCCGAGCAAGATAATCAGCCGTTAAGGCGTCATATTCCTCCTGGATGAGACTTTCAACAGTCTCACTTGACAGCTTGAGATATTCTCTGATCGACTGTTCAAGGCCCTCCACAATTTTCTCCAATATTGCAGCTCTCCCAGCATCATTGAACATAGCAACGTTCCTGATAGTCAGAGCCATTGCCGTCTTCAAAATCTCATAACTGAGGCCCTTATTCAGGACTATTTTTATTAGGGTTGCCAGAGTTTTGTAAAAGTTTTCGGTATGAATCTCAACTAGGAGATTCATTTCTGCGCTGGAGCTTGGTGTGGCAGCAATATCTAATAGATCTCTTCTTTGGAGACCGAGAGCAGATGTTGTTGGTGCGACAGCAGGATGAGATAAAGTCGTTGCTGTTACTACTATCATAGCCAATTGATCCCTAGGAGCTTCAGGGATTGTATCTCCAAACCTACAGATACCATTGGTATAACAACAGGCTGAGATGGAGTTGTTGTTGTTACTGCTGTCATAGCTAATTGGTTCCCAAGAGCTTCAGGAGCAATGTCTTCAATATTTGTTACTCCAGCCGTTTTTGGAGTTCTGGTGGCGGTAATATTGATGGATGTAGTGACAATTACGGGAGCTGGTTCAGGTTCTAGCATTTGCTTATCAGAAACTGGTACTGGAATTGTTGCAATAGTAGAAGATGTTATTACAACTTCCCCAGTTTCAGTTGGTGACTCAAGTATGCTTTCAGCATCTTCTTCAATTGTTTGCTCTGCAAGATTTTCCACTGCTTCAGTTGTAGTAAAAATTTCTACAGCTGATTCTTTATTCAAGTCTGGTTCTCCTCCAGCAGTTCCATCATCACCTACAGTGAGGTCTACTGTAGTTTCTTCTTTGTGCTGGTCCTCAGCAGGAAAGGACATTTCAGGTTGTGCTTGTTGTACCTCTAATGATGGAGGACATTCTTCTTGAGGCTCCATCTCGGGTTTTTGTACTCCCTCCTCTTCAGCATCTTCTTCTTCTTCAGAAGAAGTTTCCTCCTCAGATTCCTCATTTTTGTCATAAATATCTTCTTCTTGAGGAGGAGGAGCCACAGGCTTTGATGCAATGATGATATCTACAAAATGAACAAAATAAGTTAATATACAAAATCATGATACATAATTCCGTGTAGGTTTTGTATGATACCTGGAATATGTACGTTTTTGTTCAAGATATGAATCATAATCGCCATCCCAGTCATCATCATCGAAGTCGAGAGCCGGCTCATCTGATGGAATACGGCCTCGATCAACAGTGGATACAGCAGTAGCATCCCCCGTAACTTGTGCCTTGGTTGGCAAAGATAAATGGAGCGAGGAGCTAAGGCGTCCAGGCGACAAAAGTGTTACAGCTTTTGGTGCTACTACTGGTGGAGGGGCTGAAGATCCTTCTCCTGGATGGACTGGGGAAGAACCAATAAAATGATCCTCTTCAACCAAGGTGTCATCTTCTGGAGTGAGGGCTCTTGGTTTGGAACGCCCTTTAGTGGTAGACTTCTTCTTCTTTTCCGAAGTTTTCTCTGGAAATGTGACAGCTGCACTTTGTTTTCTTTTTCGGCCTTTGCCAATGATGATAGGTTCTGCAGCTGGTTCCCCAACTCCTGTAGGAATAACTTCCAGATATGGATCTGGAATGCCAGTATCGTCAAGGATGTCTGCTGGTACCCTGACCGGCTCCTCAATATTTCTTTCTTACAACCTCTCATATTGTAGCCGTGGGCAAAAGAACGAATTGAAGCATAAAAGTGAGCATACGTATGAAGTATACGTAGCTCTGTAGTACTGGTGGCGGTTGAGACTCTAAATTTGGCACCAGTACGAGCAGTACTGAAATATCTCCAAACCCTAGCACCGTCAAGTAGTTTCCCATAGTGACGGAAATTAGTAGAGGGGTTACCAACATAAAGTTGGTCGTACCCAAATTGGCGAGCGAACCTACTGGTTAGATATGGTTCAAACGCACAATTACCTTCATTTCTGTATATCAGGTGAGAAGGTCTGATGCACTGAAGCCATCTGAAGACTGATGGTGGCAATATAGTTCTTCCTTCGACTTCATCTTTAAACTGAATGCCAAAACAATCTGCTGGAACTTGTGGCCGAGTACAGAAGAAGTTCCAACCATAAGAATAGTTCAGAACTGCCCGGGTATCCGCCACAGTCGTAGCAGTCCATGAAGCTTTGCTAAACTTTTGGAGGAAGACTTCATCATTATCTCCCGGGCCTGGTGGCAACAGATTGCAATTGTGGTGCAACAACCAGCCCATTAAATAAGTATAGGGCATTTCTACCCTGGGGAAAACGTTCCGATAAGGAGCATTGTTGATTAAATCTTCACCGAAAGTCCTTAAACCTGCATTTATACGGCACACCATGGCCGATAGCAGATTAATTCTGACTTTAAAATCCAAGCGTACTGCTGGCCATAGTACGCTACGGTGGATTCTGTCAACAGTCCCAATACCCGGCACGACCCATCTTCTCAGCCATAAAGAAAGGAAGCCTGCCAACAAAGCTCTCCTAGAGATTTTCTGATTGCCGTATCTAAGGAAGCTCAAGGCTTCAATTCCGGCAGGGAACTCCCCAGTCTTTGTAGACAGATATTTATTCGGGAATTTGTAGGCAATCATCATATCCCGAATTTTGCTAGAGGGAATTGTCGAATCTATATTGATTGCCGGAGCTTTGTTTTCCTGAAACCTTTCTTTGTCATCTTTGGATATCTTATCCTTATGGAAGAAGAGATAAGTCGTCCACTTGTTGATGTACGCTAAATGAGATGTACTTTCATATATTATAGTACAAATCATGTAGTGACACATCAGTTCCTCATATACCTCAATCAACTGAGGGTTAGTCTCTCTGATTTCAGCAAGTTCCCTGTTGGAGGGAACGTATTCCTCATATGGGGCTTCCCCCATTGGCAACTTCGAGATAAACTACATCTCATGAAGAGCAAGGCCCATTTCGCCTTTTGGGGTCACAAAAGTTCCAGTTGAACTTATGTATATCTCCATTAAAGCCATGAATAGGTTTCCGTTCAGGGGAATACCCTGACTGGTGGAAGCTACCGCTTCATACAAGCCAATGTCTTTCAGCTCTGTCTCGAAGTTCTTCATCATCTAAATACTTATCTGGATCCAGTTTTGGTTGAATGGAGTTAACCATCCCGGCAGCCTGGGGTTTGTTTGGGGATATAATACAGCAGCCCTCATAAATTTATTGACGAACATCTGGGTCTGCACTGGTTGTATTAAACCCGAATCTTCACTAGGATTAGATCCTGGCATGAGGCCAAAAATAGAAGTGACACCGCCATTGGGAACACTAGCAAAATACCCCATATCATTGGCATGCTCCCTCTAGAAAACAATTCTACCCGGTCTTCCATGACTGTTGGGAGTCAAATTTCACAGCATTTGTCGATGGTGGGTAGCATGGAAGAATACTGACAAAGGATAATCTCTGTCCATATCTGGGAGATACATTGCACTATCTTCAAATTTGAATACCCGAGACTCCTTCTTGGGGTGTGTCTGGGACTTACAGTCAATTGCATCCCCAAACAAGAAGGCTGGTTTTGTAAATTGTTGTGCATCTAGTAAAGTCAACAATTCTCCATTTATCATGGATAGCAACATCCTATCCCCTTGGGCTGCTATCAATTGTGCTCTCTCTATAGGGTAATCGGGGTTTGATTGAGGGAATGCTACGTGAGACAGATTCTCCAGATAATTTGAACCCACCATGCCAACTGACGAGCCAAAGACTTCTACGAGAGGGTGAATTTGCAAGTCCACTACAAAAAAGAAAAAAAAAATCAAGTTAGAGAAAATCTAATTTGATGTCATTTATGCAGATAAATTGGTCTGAATTTTACAATATAAAAAGGTAAAAAGTTTTCTAAATGTAAAAAGTCTTTTGTTTTTACACAAAGTCTTTTTCATTTTTTATGAGATTTACGCTGGCACATTAGATGTGGGCATATTTCAAATTTTACGCTGGCACATTTGTAGGCGTATTTCAGTTTTACGCTGACACATTAGATGTGGGCGTATTTCAGTTTTTACGATGGCACATTTGTGAGCATATTTTACGCTAATACGTATAGACGTGGGCGTATTTTTGGACTCTATGCTGACACGTATAACGTGGGCGTATTTTGATTATCTCAGTTTCTACGCTAACACGTATAACGTGGGCGTGAAACAAAAGATCTTTGGTCTTTTTCTTCTCCGATGAGGTTTTACGGCAATAAGGGAGTGTTTTACCCCTCATTGGAGGAGCCACGGCGGGATGACTTTGCTGAGATACGACTGATGACAGGACAGGGGTTTTTGCGCTGTCGATTGAGGAAGAATCGACGGCAGGCTTCTTGCCTTTGCTGCTGCCGGCGGCGGACTTCTTGGGGGCCATCGAATGGAATGCAAGAGGAAGAAGAGAGTTCGAGAATGATCGGAATTATGAGAGCAAGGAAGCAAAGTAAAGTTCTTTCTCTCCCCGAAGAACCCTATTTATAGGAAATTTTCAAATCGGTTCAAATTCCAGATTTTACGCCGACTGTTGAATATTCCTACTTTTATGCGGATGACTGTTGCGTATCCCGAATTTTACGCTGACTGGTCAAATCCTGAGTTTTTACGCTTCTGTTCAAAGTGTTTCAAATTTTGAAGATATTTGAAAACTTTGAAGGGGGTCTTGTAGGAGCGTAAAAAGTGCTTCATAAAATGAGTCAAAGAGATGGAGCATTTCATTCAAAATGATCTACTTTACGCCTAAGACAGGCTAATCACTTTACGCCAGGATCAAGCCAATGGTTTTACGCCTAAGACAGGCTAACCACTTTAACGCTGGACAAAGCTGTCGAGTCTTGCATTTAATGCAAAGTCTGACATGAAGATTTAATGATGGCATATATCACAGAATTCGAAGGGATTTGTTTTACACAGAGACCAATGTTGTCGTTTAGTATGTGGACTGAGCTATTTTACGCTCACAATATGGCTTCTTTTACGCATGGAGACTATACGAGTTTTTACGCTCAAAAGTTGACGTGTGCATAAAGTTTATTTGGGCTCCTTTTACGCTCAAGGTTATTTAACAACCACTTTACGCGGGAAGTCCATGTCAGGGCTATTTTACGCCTAGTCTACTACTTTACGCTCAAGAGTATATTTGGGTTGTTTTTATGCCCTATTCTTCTTCACCAATTTGGAACGTGGTTTGCCTACATGGCTTTCATGCCACACATCTCGAAGAACGAGAGTACGTGCATCCTATTTTTATTGAAATGATGGGACACGTGTCAACGTATACAGAGGATGACTTCGGTCATGGGTGGCAGTTATTAGCATAAAGACGAAACTTTTGCTGAGTTTTTACGCACAAGAAGCCAAGTCTATAAATAGACTTATTTTTTTTCATATAACAGACACACAGAGACAGGAGGAGAAAAAACAGAGAGATTAGAACTCAGAGATTTTGATTCTCCAGAGCATTCTTCTTCAACCTTTCTTTCAGAACAGAGTGAAGCAAAGCAGGAAAGCATTCGGCCTCGCCATCAGTGCCCAAGTGCGTCGATACATTTCTGGTGACTTAGTTCTTCCGGCTGTTCATCTTCTAGCAGTGATCTTCATCATCATCGTATGGTCCAAGGAACAAAGTGATCACTTTCAGATCAGACTTCCATAGCAATACTTCCCAGAACAATTTGTACTTCTTGTACTTTTTCTCTTTTTATTTTCAAAAGCCAATTTTCTGGCATTTTGTTAAGTGAAACAATCCTTAAATCATCAACCTCGACTGGACAGGGTCGATAGTTGTATGTAGATCCATAAAATTATCCCGAAGCCAAGTTACCGTGACAAAACTCTTTCCACCAAAGTCTGATGGTTCAATAATGCCTAGATATCTCCTGATTATTTCAGATAGATTTAAATGTGCATCAAAATATATATGTTCACCTGTAATAGGTAATCCTAGAATATTTGTAACATCCCAAGGTGTAATTTTCATTTCACCAACTGGCAATTGAAAAGTGTTGCGTTGAGGCCACCAATGCTCAGCGAGACTAAAAATGAGGTACACATTGTGGACTAAAATTTGAATTTCATCCAGATATTGAAACCCAAATGAACGCAACAACTCCTTTTGGGCAACATTTAACTCCCATTTGTGATATCCTCTCTGCATCCTCCAACTTTCATGCTCCCGTGTTCGAGCCTCGGGAGGATAATCATATAGCTACAAGCGAATTATATTTGTTATATTTATTTAAAATAAATAAATAATAACGCTAGTTACCATTTATAAATTTACCTGTCCGTCAAAAATCAACTTAGATATATGATTCTCTCGTTCCTGTCTGATGACTTGTGTAACCGGTCCTCCGGGAATACGTCCGTCATTCGGTTGAGCCATCTGTTAAATTTTTTCAAAAATACGATTAGTAATATAAATATTCAAATAAAATCTACATTCAATTTTGTAAAAAAATAACTTACAGGAAGAAGATAAAGAAGAAGATGAAGATGTAGATGAGGAACAAGAAGAAGAGGTTCTGTGAAAAATATGTGAAGGAGAAGAAAGAAGTAAGGGATTTATGAAGAAGAGGGAGGGGAGTCTCCAACGCGGGAGGATGGTCTCCAATGAAGCGTCAGCTTTTCTCCCCCCCAAAGCATCAGCTTTCCCTCCCCCCAAAGCACACATTTTCCAAACTATCAGCTTTTTTCCAAACCAAAGCATACTCCACACCCCCCCCCCCCCCCCCAATGCCTGGCAGCAGCTTTCTGCCAACCCAATGCCTGGCAGCGGCTTTCCGCCAACCCAGTGCCTGGCAGCGGCCTCCCCCACCCCCCCCCCCCCCCCCCACCCCCTCCCGCGTTTCTGCCATCCATCACGCCATCTGCATTGCCGTTTCACTACTCCATATACAAATTTTCTAAACTTCTTACCTTTTTTTACAATTTAGATATAATTCTTTACCTTATATGAAATACTTTAAAATGGCTGAAATTGTGGGGAAAAAACAAAGTTGAATGAAATTTGTCTAGATATAAAATCAAACTAGAGAGCTTTTATTAAGACAGTTTTATACTTTTGGTAGGGAATATATTACTTTATCGCGTCACCACCTTTAAGCTTCTAGGAAGTACTACTTATTGTCCAAAAAAAAGAAAAAAAAAAAAAAAAAAAGGAATATGAAGTTGCTTTAGTTAAAGAAATTCCCATTTCCATCACTTTTCTCTAGATCTCTTCCTTCGATTCTTCAACTTCCTTGCTAATTTATTCAAAATGTATGTACGTAGCATATCCCTTCCATTCCTTCCTTCGTAAGGAAAGGATCACTTCCTATTAAAGTATGAAGGCATATATATATGTATGCATGCATCACCTTGGCTTTGGCTTGCTCTTTTTTCTTTGGTATAGATTGCTCTCCTTCCTCATCTCCTGAAAGCTAGGCTGAAGAAGCCTCCTACGTCCATAACAGTCTTACTCGAGCGATGATCCTGCTCCATGGGACGCTAGAGGTGACGATCTTTGAGGCACAATCCTTGTTCAACCCCTCCGGAGAAGCCTCCAATGGCACCAGAAGATTTTTCAAGAAGGTAATATATATATATATATATATATATATATATATATAATTTGTGATCACCCCAAACTTAATTACAAGAGAAAGTTTAGATGTATTAATTACTAATACAACAGTCTGTGACTGATCGTCTCATTTATCCTTAATTTTAAAAAACTAAGAAGTATCCTTCTTCTAAAAGACTAAGAAGTAAAAGGGGAAAAAAATGATCACTCTGGAATTTACTTGAAACTTAAAACCATCAGAACAGTAACTTAGTAGTTAAAACTTTCATGTACATGTACGCTAAGTACATCGATATATATATATATATATATTTTAACTACTCACCCACCCACCTACACCTTAAACGGTCCCCAAGTTCGAACCCTCGGACCAGGCCGGATACCTATTGCACCCACTGGAGCAATGCTACATTTGGCATACCACGATAATTTAACATCCAATTAATTAATAATCCTTGTTAAATCATTTTCTTGCCTGGTTTTGACTTGGAGATATTGTACTAAATTAATAATTTATTAAATTTAATAATTTAATATATATATTTATTATTAAAATTCATATTTGTTCCACGTAATATATAAATTTTTTTATTCCCGGGGCTTGATCAAAGATGGAAAAACTGATGCAATCGAGATCTGAGAGTCACACAAAAACTTTGCAGCGATCAAACTCAAGATCTACGATGATACAAAAAGCCAAGTAGCCAGATTACAATATGAAGGAGGGAAATAGAGAAAAGAAGATCTCTCGTTCTTCCTTGCAAACGTGTTGCAATTGGGACAGAACGAGTTACAATAATCTAGAGAAAGATGAGATGAAGAAAAGTTGCTGGGGTGTCAAAACACCGTTGCTCAAAACAAGATTCGCCCCACACGAACTGCTTCCAGGAACCAGCAAGTTGAAGAACTTGTGGAACGCTCGAAGTCACCTCTGTTCTGACTCCTCGGATGGACTTGCAATGGCGGCAGCAGCTCCCCCTCTCTCTCTCTCTCTCTCTCTCTCTCTCTCTCTCTCTCTCTCTCTCTCTCTCTTCTGACTTATAAAATTCGTAGTGCTTCACAAAGAATGCCAGAAGAGAGTATATATAGAGAGAGGGTGGAAACCCTAGCTGCCTCTTCAGTTATGGAAAGATTGAATCAAATCCCACAAAGATAGCAACGAAATTAATTCAAATCCCACAAAGATAGCAACGAAATTAATTCAAATCCCACAAAAAGTGGATCTGAATTAATCGCATTGAATCAGTCTTTCCATAACTGACTTGTAGCCTGCACAGTCAGCGGAGCCCTCCATGCGGCAGCAGCAGCAGCAGCCTGACCGCATGAACCGCATGGCCGCATGGCCTCGTGGCCGCAAGTGCCGCATGGACCGCATGAGTCGCATGGACCGCATGAGCCGCATGGCCTCATGGCCGCAAGTGCCGCATGGACCGCATGAGTCGCATGGACCGCATGAGCCGTATGAGCCGCATGACCGCAAGTGCCGCATGGACCGCATGACTGCTGATGTGCTAAGTGCAAAGTGCGCCAACAAAATGTCACATTATGCCTCACGAGCCCGAGCCCTGGCCCGAGTCCGAGTCCGAGTCGCTAAGCCCCTTTGGGGCTTAGCTCCAAATAGAATTAATCCAAGAGAATGACAAAAGCATTAATGCTTAATCCTTGGAGCCTTATTCTTACCTCCTAGTAAAATCATCCACATGGTTCCCTACTTAGGGTCACCACCCCATGTGCATCTCTCAACAATACAACCAAGTATATATGTTGAGATAACTCATGGTGCATTTCCGATGTGGGACTAAACTTTTACAAGGCATGTTGAGAGCAAGCTCTCTCCATGTAAAGAAAGTACCAACAATTTCCCATATATCACAACATATATATGTGTCCAGGGTTAAGCGTTCCCCACAGTAACTGTCCATTTTGCATTAGGATAGATGTCGCTGACGACTTGAATCTTCCCGCATGGGTTAAATAACAATGTGATACAAGAATGGACTACGCCTTGAATTCTGCACCACAATTGTAATTCTTCCTACTCACAAAGTGTAGTTACGTGTGCTTCTGGCTGCACATTAAAGGCCATGTGCCAGCCTGGTTTCAGTGTATAATTTTGGGCGTCTACAAGTTTACCCTCAAGAGAAGGTCTGATATCTCTTTCCATACACTATAGGTGAGTTCTTTATTAAAGAGACATGGCATGAAGCCTTGCGCTTCCTTGCGGTGCTACGCCGCTATGACATGGCCTGAAACCGAGGCATTATCCCTACCTGGGAACCTCATCGTAGTGTCATACTACTGTAGCATGAGGTCTCAGCCTCTTTGTAGTACCAATTTACTCAGCATGAAGCCTAAGGCTTCCTTGCGGTGTTACGCCGCAACGACATGGCTTGCAAGACCGAGGCTTTACCCCTACCTGGGTACCTCATTGTGGCGTCGTGCCACTGTAACATGGGGCCATCCTCCCCTTTGTAGTGCTGTCTACAACTCTTTAATTACGTCATACAGCATTAGGCTACTTGCCTATTTGCGGTGCTACGCCGCTATGACTTGGCTTGCAAAACCGAGGCATTACCCCAGACCTGGGAACCTCATGGTGGAGTCATCCCACTGTAGCATGGAGTTTCACTCCTTGTAGTGCTGCTCTACCGTGCTTCCTGTAAAGCACACCAGGCATTCACTCTGCCTGAGAACTCATTAAGGCGTTTAAGCCAACCTTCCACAGGATCTATTTTTTCCGTAGAAAATACATAGTAGACAACAGTGGTTATGGATCCGTATCCCTTCCATGTTCTAGAGAACAAGTAACCACTGTTACCTGATAGTTTCCCAGTCAGTGATCCTCCTTTGAACCAAAAGTTAGATGCCTAGTAGATTTCTCTTTGAACTAATAGCATAAAACTTTATGATAGGATTACAAAGACACACTATCAAAATGCCTTCAAGCCCATTTTACAAGCTGTATCATCGACCAACTGGCGCTTGAGGCCCTTTGTGAACGGATCTGCTAGGTTCTCCTGACTTCGAACATCAATCACTGCAATTACACCTCTTTTGATAAGATCGTGTACCGCCCTGAGCTTCAACCGTACAGTCCTCTTCTTTCCGTTGAAGAGGTCATTTGATGCTACTGCCGCAGTCGCCTGGTTGTCACAGTATATCGGTATCGCCGATATCTGAGCCCCAACCACTGGAAGATCATACATGAGCTTCCGAAGCCATTCTACTTCATCTGCTGCAGTTTCAAGTGCATAGAATTCAGATTCCATGGAGGAACGAGAGAGTATAGTCTGCTTCTTCGACTTCCACGATATAGCAGCTCCATCCAAGGAAAAGACATATCCTCCTGTGGATCTCTCGCTTTCCACCTCTGAATACCAGCTAGCATCACTGAAGCCTTCCACTACTGTTGGATACCCGTTGTAGTGCAGTACATATGTCTGAGTCTTCTTGAGATATCTCATCACCCGCTTTACAGCTTTCCAGTGCTCAATCCCTGGGTTGCTTGTGAACCGACTCAGCATTCCCATGGTGAAAGCTATGTCAGGCCTTGTGGCAGTGGTTGCGTACATCAAACTTCCGATAATGCTAGAATACTCCAGCTGCCTGACGCTTTCCCTCGAGTTTGGCTTCAGCTTCTGATCACCCTTGTATGGCGTATCGATCCCTGGAAGATCCTTATATCCATAGCGTGTGAGCATCTTCTCAATGTAGTGAGATTATGACAGTGCTACTCCAGTGTCTGTCCGGATGATCTTTATGCCCAAGATGACATCTGCATCCCCCAAGTCCTTCATACTGAACTTGGTTGAGAGGAACTTCTTTGTCTCCGTGACACAGCCTATATCCGTCCCTAGGATTAGCATGTCGTCCACGTACAGACAAATGATGACTCCTCTTCCATCAGCGAACTTTGTGTAAACACATTTGTCCGTTTCGCTGACTCTGTAGCTGTTTGCCCTAATAACTTTGTCAAACTTCTCATGCCACATCTTGGGAGCTTGCTTCAAACCATACAATAATTTCACCAACTTGCAGAATTTGTCTTCAAGACCTTTGACGACAAATCCATCTGGCTGTTGCATGTAAATCTCTTCGGTCAGCTCCCCATTCAGAATGCTGTCTTTACATCCATCTGATGTATCACCAACTTATATATAGCTGCTAGAACGATTAACATTCTGATGGTGGTCATCCGAGCTACTGGAGCGTACGTGTCAAAGTTGTCTATCCCCTGTTTCTGAAAAAGTCCCTTGGCTGCCAGCCTGGCCTTGAACTTGTCAATAGTTCCATCTGCCTTCATCTTCTTCTTGAAGATCCATTTACATCCGATGGGCTGTTCTCCTTCAGGTAGATCTACCAACACCCATGTGTTATTGGAGGTGATAGAGTCAAACTCGTCATTCACTGCCTCCTTCCAGAAGATAGCATCTCTGGTCTTCATCGCCTCATCATAGGTAAGCGGATCTGCTTCCACATGATAGGTGACAAAGTCATCTCCGAAGTCTTTAGGTCTTCTCGCTCGCTTTGCTGACGGCTCTACGAGTTCTGGTACAAGAGTTGTTTTATCAACAACAGCTTCTTCTTGGACTACTGGCCCATATGAGATTTCAGTCTCATTTGCACCTACATCATTTTTCGAAATGTCCGAAAGAACAATACTTTTGTCCTTTGCAAACTTGTCTTCAAAGTATTCAGTATCGCGAGATTCGATGATATGATTTGACTCAATATCAAGAAATCTCCGAGCATCACTCTTCTCGGCATACCCCAAGAAGACCGTCTTCATAGTCCTTGTCCCCAGTTTCTGAATCTTCAGATCTGGGAGCTTCACATACGCCAGACACCCCCACACTCGAATGAAATTCAAGTTTGGTCTGACTTTGAAACAGAGTTCATGAGGAGTTACGTCCGAAGTTGCATATGACACTCTATTCAGAATAAAAGTGGCCGTTAATGCAGCTTCTCTCCAGTAGCATTTTGGAAGACCTGCAGTAAGCAGCATTGAATTCATCATTTCTGTTAATGTTTGGTTCTTCCTCTCTGCTACTCCGTTGGATTGAGAAGAATATGGAGCAGTAGTCTCGCATATGATTCCATGTTTTTTGCAGAACGATGCGAAGTCATGAGACCTGTACTCCCCTCCTCGATCACTTCTCAACCTCTTTTGTTGTTGTCCAGTCTGCCATTCAGCTTCGGCCCTGAACTCTCTGAACTTCTCGAAAGTTTCGTCTTTAGTCTTGAGCAAGTAGACGAACGCGTATTTTGAGAAGTCATCGATGAAGGTTATGAAATACTTCATCCCGGCCTTCGTAGAGAAATGTTTGAAGTCACATATATCGGAGTGTCCCAACTCCAGAAGATCTGTGCTTCGATTGACCCGATGAAAGGGTTTCCTTGTAATCTTCGTCTGAGCACACACTTCACACTTCTCCACCTTACCCCCACATTTGGAGATAAGTCCTAGACTAAACATTTTGTTAATTCTTTTACAATGAACATGTCCTAGTCTATTATGCCACAACTCAAGAGAATAATCAGAAAATGCAACTGCATTAATGTCATTAAACTGGTTGACAAGCTGAATTTTAAACATTCCTTCGGTTTGATAAGCCTTTCCGAAGTATGTTCCCTTCTTGGACATCACCATCTGACCAGCATTGATGTCCATCCTCAAGCCTGCGTTGCAGAGCAGGCTCCCAGAGATCAGGTTCTTGGCAATCACTGGAACATGCTTCACACCTTGAAGCGTCAGAGTGTTTCCAGAAGTGAGTTTCAGCTCCACAGTCCCGATCCCCAGAACTTCAGCTTGGGCCTGGTTTGCCATGACAACCTTCTCAGATATCGGCTGGTACGTGACGAACCATTCCTTGCCAGAACAGACATGGCAAGTTGCACCAGTTTCTATTCACCAGTCAGAGTCAACCCCCACAGTTGTGACCTGTGCGATCATAGCAACAATGTTAGAAACCAATGAAACCTTACTAGGCTCACATTTCTTTGATTGTTTAGGCTTGGATCTGCATTCACTCTTGTAGTGGCATTTCTTGTCACAATTGAAACAAGTCACGTGGGACTTGGACTTCTGTTGTTTGAATGAAGGACCCTTCACTTTTAAATTAGTGAAGTCCTTCTTCTTGTGATGAGAAGCCGCCTGCTTCCCCTTGGGATCTCTCGTCTGCACTAGATTGGCCTTAGCCAACTGTTTGGACAGAGTGTCCATCTTCTGTTGGGAACGCATCTCGTCCTCAACATGGATCTCTTGAAGTAGATCTCCCAAGCTAATGTCTAGCTTCTTTCTGAGCATCCTTGCATAGAAGGTACTCCATCTAGCAGGAAGTTTTGAGACGATCCCTCCAACGACAAACTTGTCGGGAAGGGGCATCTCTTCGTCTTCCAGTTTCTAACGCAGCTTCATAAATTCCTTCACCTGTGGCAACATGGACTTCTCGTCCTCAAAGAGCAATTTGGGATATTTTTCAACCACAAACATCTTGCTCCTGTTCCTGTCTTCTTCATACAGTTTTTCCACAGACTCCCATATGTCTCTGGCAAATTCCTTCTTCGAGTAGGATTCTGCCAGTGAATCCTCCATAGCATTCAGGATGAGAAGCCTGCAGATGCTATTTTCCCTTCTCCATTTGGCCTGGAGTTTGGTAGCCATATTGATTGCGGCAGTAGATCCAGTGTCTGGAACAGAAGGTTCTTCCTCCAATAGTACATGATCAACGTCTTTGAGTTGAAGAGTTAGAAAAACCTTCCTCTTCCAGACTTGATAATGCTCTCCATCGAACTTTTCCAACTTGCAGTAGTCCGATTGGACGAGCGAAGCATTAATGTTTTCCATCTACAAGGATCTTTGCTTTGAGATTGTTATTCCCGGGGCTTGATCAAAGATGAAAAAACTGATGCAATCGAGATCTGAGAGTCACACAAAAACTTTGCAGTGATCAAACTCAAGATCTACGATGATACAAAAAGCCAAATAGCCAGATTACAATATGAAGGAGGGAAATAGAAAAAATAAGATCTATCGTTCTTCCTTGCAAACATGTTGCAAATGGGACAGAACGAATTACAATAATCTAGAGAAAGATGAGATGAAGAAAAGTTGTTGGGGTGTCAAAACACCGTTGCTCAAAGTAAGATTCACCCCACACGAACTGCTTCCAGGAACCAGCAAGTTGAAGAACTTGTGGAACGCTCGAAGTCACCTCTGTTCTGACTTCTCGGATGGACTTGCAATGGCGGCAGCAGCTCCCTCTCTCTCTCTCTCTCTCTCTCTCTCTCTCTCTCTCTCTCTCTCTCTCTCTCTCTTCTGACTTATAAAATTCGTAGTGCTTCACAAAGAAGGCCAGAAGAGAGTATATATAGAGAGAGGGTGGAAACCCTAGCCGCCTCTTCAGTTATGGAAAGATTGAATTAAATCCCACAAAGATAGCAACGAAATTAATTTAAATCCCACAAAGATAGCAACGAAATTAATTCAAATCCCACAAAAAGTGGATCTGAATTAATCGCATTGAATCAGTCTTTCCATAACTGACTTGTAGCCTGCACAGTCAGCGGAGCCCTCCATGCGGCAGCAGCAGCAGCCTGGCCGCATGAGCCGCATGGCCGCATGAGGCCGCATGAGGCGCATGCCCGAGCTAAGTGCGCCAACAAAACGCCACATTACGCCTCATGAGCCCGAGCCGCTTAATCCTTGGAGTCTTATTCTTACCTCCTAGTAAAATCACCCACATGGTTCCCTCCTTAGGGTCACCACCCCATCTGCATCTCTCAACAACACAACCAAGTATATATGTTGAGATAACTCATGGTACATTTCCGATGTGGGACTAAACTTTTACAAGGCATGTTGAGAGCAAGCTTTCTCCATGTAAAGAAAGTACCAACAAATTTAATCACATACACCTTGAAACCAACCTCTTTTGTCTGAAATCACAATAATATGTTTCTTAAATCCAGATTCGATTCGGAAAATGCAAGAACAACTCAGAAAACTTATAAGAAATTCTCTGTCAAAAGTTTCAGATGCAAATAGAAATTGTGTTAAATGAGATTCATCCAAGAGTCTTTCCTGTAGACTGGTGTGTAGTCTGGAGCTATAATGATACAGTTTGCTGTAGTAGTTCTCTAAGTTAATTACTTTGCTTTGAAATGCGTTCTATTTGAATATACAGATGATCTTGATTATGATTACAACTTAGATTACTACAAGAACATAGTAAACTTCACACCTGACCTGTTACGAACTAGATACTTGTTAGATAATCTTCATGGTCGTGTTATTTGAACTTTAACCTGTTTAATTTTTTCTCCTTCTTCTTCTTTATGCAACTAATTAAAATCATGGAGAGTCCAACGGTTTCGGTCAGGCGGCTCACCAAGCGATTCTCATGGATCAAAAGAGTGTCATTTTGCAGGCCAAAGGTTTGTATCCTTCTCTACTTAACACGACTACAGAAACTCGAATAAGAACTTGTAATATACTATTTTACTTAAAAAAATTGGTGAAGATCTTTACGGTTATGAATTTTTTCTGAGTTATTCTGTGATTTCTTGGATTTATTTTCGTTGCGTCCCAACACTTGGGCACTTAGGTTGTGGCGGGGAACGGGAAGGGGCTTGCCAAGGTCTACGCGACAATCGACATCGAAAAGGCAAGGGTTGGCAGGACCAGAGTGATCACGAACGAGCCCATGAGCCCCAGGTGGTACGAGTCCTTCCGCATCTACTGCGCACACATGGCCGCCGACGTCATCTTCACCGTCAAATCCAGCAACGCCGTCGGCGCAACGCTGATCGGCAGGGCCTACTTGCCCGTCGAAGAGATCCTGCGCAACGAGGAGGTCGACCGGTGGCTTGAGATCCTCGACCAGGACCGGAACCCGGTAGGAGGAGGAGAAGGTGGTGGGGGTGCAAAGATCCATGTCAGGCTCCGCTACTTGGACGTAACAAGAGACACTGACAAGTGGTCCAGAGGGGTACCCACAAATTTCCCGGGAGTGCCCAACACTTACTTCCCGCAGCGACAGTCCTGCATGGTGACACTATATCAAGATGCCCACGTCGCTACCAAGACCCCCATGGCGAAGAACGCGGGGCGCTATGAGCCGCGCGGCTGCTGGGAGGACATCTTCGAGGCGATCACCAACGCGCGGCGGTTCGTGTACATAGCCGGGTGGTCGGTGTACGCGGAGGTCGTGCTGGTGAGAGACCCCAGCTCGACGAGGCGGTCGCAGACGCTCGGGGAGCTGCTAAAGACGAAGGCGAGCCAGGGAGTCAGGGTGCTCGTGCTCGTTTGGGACGACAGGACCTCGGTCTCGCTAGGGCTGCTGAGGAGGGACGGGCTGATGGCCACGCACGACCAGGACACCGTGGACTACTTCCGCGGCTCTGCGGTGCACTGCGTCCTGTGTCCTAGAAATCCCGACGCGGGAGAGAGCTACGTGCAGGACCTCCAGGTGGCTACTATGTTCACGCACCACCAGAAGACTGTAGTGGTGGACAGCGGCGAGACAGTGTCGGCCGCGGTGGCTCGGGACAGCAGGAGCGTGGGAGGCTTCCGACAGCAGCGCTGGGAGGAAGGGAGGACTACGATTGTGAGCTTCGTCGGAGGCATCGACCTGTGCGACGGGCGGTACGACACGCAGCAGCATTCCCTGTTCAGGACTCTAGGCACCGTCCACCGCAGCGACTTCCATCAGCCAAACTTCCCGGGGTCGTCCATCGAGAGAGGCGGGCCGAGGGAGCCGTGGCACGACATCCACTGCCGGCTCGAAGGGCCCGTCGCTTGGGACGTGCTGTACAACTTCGAGCAGAGGTGGATGAAACAAGGGGATGGGAAGGGCCTGCTCGTGCCGCTTCCGACGGGTATATCGGGCCCTAGCGCACCGATTAGTGCATCATTGCCGCAGCAGTCGGATTCGTGGAATGTGCAGCTGTTCAGGTCCATAGACGGGGGAGCCGCCTACGGCTTCCCGGAGGCGCCGGAGGAAGCAGCCAAGGCAGGGCTAGTCAGTGGCAAGGATCACGTTATCGACCGCAGCATCCAGGACGCCTACATAAGCGCTATCCGAAGGGCCAAGAACTTCATCTACATTGAAAACCAGTACTTCTTGGGCAGGTATATATCAATTTCCGAGATTTCGAACATGGGTTGCTCTAATACTATGTTAAAAAGTATTTTGTCACTGCACCGAAACTTTCATTGAGAGTAAGTGTTTGCTCTACAGCTCCTTTGCTTGGAGGAAAGACGACGGCGTTATCGTCGAGGACATCGGGGCGCTCCATCTCATCCCCAAAGAACTATCGCTGAAGATCGTCAGCAAGATCGAAGCAGGGGAGCAGTTCACCGTCTACATCGTCATCCCAATGTGGCCTGAGGGCATTCCCGAGAGCGCGTCGGTGCAAGCGATCCTCGACTGGCAGAGGAGGACCATGGAGATGATGTACACCGACATCGCCATCGCTCTCCAGGCCAAGGGACTCCAGGGGGCAAACCTGAAGGACTACCTCACGTTCTTCTGCTTGGCCAACCGGGAGGTGAAGACGCCGGGGGAGTACCAGCCAGAGAAGCCGCCGGAGCCCGACACCGACTATAGCAGAGCTCAGCAGGCTAGGAGGTTCATGATCTATGTTCATGCCAAAATGATGATAGGTAAGCAACCAAAACCAACCTACTTTTATTTGAATTACATGGATACGACATGACACGACAACGACACGACAACACACGGCAACACAGACAGCACACCTAGTGTATTTTGGAGTGTGTGACGTGTCAGACACGACATAATCCACAATAACGGAGTCTCCATTCTTCCAACACTATGTTTCTTGGAGATGGATACAACATGACACAATGAGGAGACGACGACATGGACAAGCAGGGCCGGCCCAGGGGTCAGTCAGACAACACTTCGGGCTTGGGTAATCCCCTTCTGCTTAGGCAACTCCCAGGCTCAACATGATTCCAATAAAGGTTGGGGTTGCGGGTGATCCTCCAAGATCGGCCTGCAATAAGGGTCAAATGGATAACTAAAACTAGCTCCGAATAAGGCAACCCAACCCTCCGGCTGGCCCTGTGGACAAAGCACCTATCTTGATGTGTCCTTGCGTAGTTTGGAGAGTCCATGTTGTGTCTGATACGTATGGCCCACATTTGTGGAGTGTCCGTGCTTTCAAGGCTATGTTGCGCACTCATGGATATGCCACGACATAGAGGCACTGACACGGCATCAATTTTGCTTTGAGTATCAAGGTTGTGTCCATTACATGTCTCACACGACACAGCCTGCATTGGAGTGTCAATGCTTCCTAGTATAACCAATTTTCGAATTTCGGTGTTCCAGTTGACGATGAGTACATAATAGTTGGCTCCGCGAACATCAACCAGAGGTCCATGGACGGAGGCAGGGACACCGAGATCGCGATGGGCGCGTACCAGCCCGGCCACCTATCGACCTGGCAGCCGGCGAGGGGTTACATCCACGCGTTCCGGCTGGCGTTGTGGTACGAGCACCTCGGGGTGTCCGACGCCGCGTTCCTTCGACCGGAGAGCAGGGAGTGCGTGCAGATGGTGAACAGGATTGCAGGGGGGTGCTGGGAGCAGTACGTGCTGGACGGACTCATCCGCGACCTTCCGGGCCATCTGGTCGCTTATCCAGTAGACGTCGCGGGCGACGGAGAGGTGAGGAGCCTGGCCGGAGTGGAGTTCTTCCCGGACACGAAGGCCCCAGTTCTCGGGACCAAGTCTGACTATCTTCCTCCCATCCTTACCACCTGATGTTAATACCCAGTAACTCTACTTTGTTTATATCCATGGATCATCAAGTAATATGTATATGTACGTGTATGTATGTATGTATGTATGTATGAACAAAATCAATGGGTTCTTAAACCTTGCCATCACTGCCATCCAGGTTAAAATCTCATGTCTGATATCAATTCCTTTAATTAAGCAGGATTTTAACATATTATATAATTGTTGCATGAAATCAGTAACTCTCTCTTATGTCGAAGCCCACGCTGGAATTCAGTTCCAGCAGAAGCTGGGATCCATGTCCAACGAAAGCTCTCTAGCCTAGTGGTATTAGAGCGGACATCCGGAGGGACCGGCAAGGTTCGAGTCCCCCAATTGTGTGTGTGCGTGGGATTTCAAAAAAAAAAAAAAGCACTGATCGTGCTGGCCCGCTGGAACATTTGGCCACGCTGGACGCTAGCCTTGCTAGAATGTAAATTTACCTGTGGAGCATATGTTCCATTGCAGCTCTAGATTTAGAATTTTGGTTCTGTGGTCGAGATTTTTAATATTTTTAATGTCATACGCGACACAGGCTAGTGGTAAGAATAATATGTTGGAGTGGGTGCGATTCCCAACCTATATGGAGAATATCCCGGAGTGCGACGAGCGCCATCCGTGTGTCGGAGAAGTTCGGGGAGAACATGGATCCTATTTTGCAACATATATGGTAAGAAAATATATGATTGGATTTCCATATTTACTTTGATTATATATTTATGATTGAATCCTTCATATAGTAGCTTTCCATATAATTGTGCTTCCAATTATGGCAAGCCAATTATGATTGGATTTTCATTAAATATATGATTGTAGGGGTGAGCATATAACGGTTGAAAACCGAAAACCGAACCGAACCGAACCGAAATATTACAAACGGTTTGGTTTTTCGGTTATCGGTTCGGTTTACGGTTTAAACATTTGAAAATTTGAAATAACGGTTCGGTTTTCGGTTCTTCATCCAAAAAACCGAACCGAACCGAAAACCGATTTAGATTTAGTAATTTATCAAACTATCCACAATATACATATACTAATGTTTATTAACCCCTAACTGAGCGCACTCTCTTCTCCTATTCTATGTCGGTGCTTCTTTGAGCACTCTCTCTATCTACCATCAATCTATATATACTAATATCTTTCACTCTATGTAATATAACAATTCATAAATACAATAATGTCATATATTTTTTAAAAATTTGTTATTTAAATAGGCTCATTTTGCTAAAAACTTGAAAGCCGTGCACATTGGCCCATGAAACCGAACCGACCGAAAACCAAACCGAATTAATTCGGTTCGGTTTTGTTCGGTTTTTATAAAAACGGTTCGGTTTTCGGTTTTGAGAAATACGGTTTACGGTTATTTCGGTTTTCACATATTCGATTCGGTTTGAACCGAATCGAACCGATGCTCACCCCTATATGATTGATGCATATTGGAAGTTTTCATATATATTGGCCTTCTATGTATAGATTAACAAGGGCTTATAAAAGGGTGATGCATGTTAGTTGAAAAATTATTTCAAAACAAGAGTGCTTTACAATCTTTGAGAGAGAGAGAGAGAGGATTAAGGACTATTGTGAAGGAGAGATTGCTTCGAATAATTTTTTCGGCATCTCTTGTTTTTCGGAGTCCGCAATCAAAAAATTTCTTCTTTCAAGTGAGTTGTGGTGATCCGTGTTGGATCGGGAGGAGCTTGTAGAGGATGTATTCTCTTTAATCCATTGTGGAGGTTCTTCAGGGTTTGACTCCGATCGTCCCGTGGTTTTTCCCGCAAGGGTTTTCCACGTCAAAAATCTTCGTGTCTGCAATTATATTTGGCATTTTTTGGTTTGTGTGCTTTTGCTCGGTTCTCTTGCAGGACTTTCTAGTTTGGGAAAACGGTTTCCACACTTCGTTCCCAACAGAGTGGTATCAGAGCTTTGGGTTCAAAGAAGTGTCAGGAGTTGACAGTCAAACCAGGAAGCAGAGATGGACGCGAAACCGGTGCGCATGGTGAACCTGAACGGTACCAACTACCATTATTGGCGGAGCAAGATGAAGGATTTGCTGTTCGTCAAGAAGTTGCATCTTCCAGTATTTGCATCCGAGAAGCCCAGTGACAAATTCGATGAGGACTGGAACTTCGAGCAAATACAGGTGTGTGGGTACATGCGGCAGTTCGTTGACGAGAACGTGTACAACCACGTAGCCAATATTGAGCATGCGAAGACGTTGTGGGAGAAGCTGGAATCTTTGTACGCAAAAAAAGACCAGGGTAAACAAACTGTGCCTGATCCGAATGATGATGGGTCTGTAGTACAAAGATGGTGCATCCATTACGGATCACTTGAGTGAGTTTCAGGGCGTGGTGGACCAGCTATCCACGATGGGAGTTAAGTTCGACGATGAGATTCAAGGACTTTGGTTGCTATGTACATTGCCAGACTCGTGGGAGACCGTACGAGTATCTATGATCGCTTCTGCTCCGGAAGGCGTGGTCAGTCTGGAGTTTGCCAATAGCGGAATACTGAATGAAGAGATGCGGAGACGTTCTCAAGGCACACTACAAAAAGTGTCTTTCTGGGACCCCAAAAATTCGTCTTAAAAAGACCCAAATCAGTCCTAAATTGTGATTTTGGACGAATTTTAGGACGGTAAGTGATAGTGCTATTAGGGTGGCGTGGCAAAAAGTTTTAGGACGAAAAATACCGTCCTAATTTGGTTTTAGGGTCAAAAAATGTAACCGTACCAAAAGAGTTTGAATTATTACATGTTTACGACGGTTTAGAAAACGGTCCCAAAATAAAAGAGTTTGTGACGAATAACATCCGTCCTAAACAAATTTGCCAGCGTTACAAAAGAATGTCGTTTATATCTAGGACAATTACATAACTGTCCCAAAAGTAACACTTATGAAATTATTGTCTGTATTTTTCAGCTATAAAACATACAATTTAAATACACATAATTCATATAATCATGGACGTTGTCAAGCTTGTCCTCAGATGTATCTCCAGGTATCAGAGCTCCAATACAAAAAAAGCTTAACAACATCAAGCATTCTTTACCATTAAGTAGAAGATAACAAAATATATATATAACTATATATGTTCAATTGATAAACAACAAAAAGCTTAACATTAAGCATTCTTACCCACCATTTCCAAAATAAATCCAAAACACTACATCACCCACAGCATCAGTTACAAAATGAACCCATTGTCTCCACCATTACATACAAAATGCTGAACCCATTAAGCATCCTTAACCACCTTTTCCAAAATAAATCCAAAATACTATACATCACCCACAACATCAGTTACAAAATGAACCCATTGTCTCCACCATTACACCATGTTTTTAGTATATCCAACATGAACCCAAAAATTAACCCAAACTTTTTATCATCACAAGATCGTCGCCCATCATTTTAGCATATCCAGAATGCTTTTGAAGGACCTGCAAATGAAGATATGCCAATATATTAGCAACCTGCTAACTATACACGAACAACCAGAAAAGAAAGACAAGTTCTTCCAAATTGTACAGACTAGACCACATTAGTTTGTGAAGGTTTAAACAAATTGTACAAACCTACTAACAGTTCTTCCAAACTGTACAGACCTGCGTACAAAAAGGTTGGAAAAAAAATAATGTACAGAAAAAGCTTCAAGTGACAAAGGAAGCTTCAAGTGAAAAAGGAAGTTTAAGTGAAGACGGGAAAAATTGAGAAACATTTTAAATGGAAAGTACAATTATTCTAGCAAGAATTACAGTAACAAGCTGAAAAAAACCAATGTAAAAGTTAAAATCTGTTACACTCTATATCCAGTAAAAGTTAATTAAAACAGGGCAATTTTAATTAACTAAAATAGGGCATGGCTAAACAGTGCTATAGATAGACTGTCATATATATGACTCCCCTTGTGTGCTGCTGTCTTGCTCATTTCCTGCACCACACAACCTTACATTGGGTTGATACACTCCCTCAATATAGAGTTACCTAGACCACACCACTCGGTTACACTCTATATCCAGTACATTGGATTCACTGAGGACACCTTCATGTACCCAGTCTCTACTTCATTTATTCCTCCTTCCTGATAGCTCATGCCTCTGTCTACTAAACCTGTCCTAACTAGGATGATGCCCCTCGAGTGATTTTCTATTTAAGGTGGAGACAATAGACTGACACCACAAGGTTGTACTACTTCCTGTGTACTTGTACCTATATAGGGATTGGTACCAGGGGCTGGCACCATTCCTGTGTATATAAGAGTGTCGAAAACGAGGTAGTCACTCGGTCACTGGGCATAACTCACAAGATTTTGTTCACTCATGTCCCTGTTCTGTCACTATTCTCCCCAAAAGTATAGGCTGACTTCCTCCTCCCTATACAACCTAGTGTAGTGTTGGTCTTCAGTGTACAGGATTCTATACTGGTACAGGATACAAAGTGCAAACAATTGCAACTGCAACTGGTACCCCTTAAATAAAGTTACAGCAGCACCTAAATTATTGTATCGTAGTGTGATTGAACCCAGAAAATGCAGTGAACCTACATGAATTTGCAGTGGACGGGATCAAGGTGGACAGATGCAAGCTAACCTGGGGTTAGGATACCAAGACATCCCACACACAGGTTCAATGTTCTGAACTTGAAGTTCATTCTCCAAAATAAAGTTCAATGACTGAACTTGAAGTTTCAATTGTCTGAAATGAAGGTACAGATCGGAATATCAAAACAGGGGACTGAACTCCTTAGTTCAGAAGGACTGTTTATAATGAGCTAATCACCTGAACAAAATAATGGACTGATATATGTAGGTGATAAGGACATTTAGAGACTGAATATAACTGTATAGTGTATATCTGAGACTGAACATTTAGTCCAATAATTTGAACTTAAAACAAAACAATGGATACCCATCTAACATACTCTAAAATTCAGTGTAAAAAATAACTTGGCAATATGTAAAAAATATCACTAGTTTTGGAGTTTCCAGGGAAAAGGACACAGTGAAAACAGAAGCTAAAATTCAGTTCCGATACTGATACCGAGATTATGCTAAATTCAGACTATGCAAAATTCAGTCCAAAAAATCAGTCCAGAAAAGAAACCAATGTAATAAATACAAATTTTAACTTGAAAGAAAGGAAATGGAGAACCAAACATAAATTGCAGCCACGAAAGAATAACCAAACATAAGAATCACAGAGAAAAACCAATGTAATAAGTTGATAGTTGGCAAATTACCTGGACGATGTACTGGTTTGTTGAGAAAGTAGTTGAGCATTCAGGAACATGGCCACAACTTCATCTTTGAGCTCAGTCCTAAGCTCACTCTTGACCGCCTCAAGCTCTTTCTTGTGCCGGGCCTCTTGCACCTCACGCTCTTTCCTTAATGCGTCAGTATCTTCTCGCAACTTCTCCGCATATTCTCGTAACTTTTCACCATCTTCTCGTAGTTATACAATCTCAGCATTTGTTGCTTGTTGAATCTCAGCCTGATGAGCTGCTAAGGATGTTGATCCTTTACCGCTTACACCTACTCCTCGGCCTAAAATTCGGCCATGCCCATCTTGTCCAATCACTTCCCTGTAAACATTATTCAATTGCTCCTCGTTATCTCGTTCTTCAGCTGTAGCTCTTCAATTCTCCTTTCTATCATTTTCTATATCATGCAAGGAGGTTTGTGTTAAATTTCTCTAATTTGCAATTGACATTTTGTTAAAAAAACTCATTACAAATATGAATTTTATATACCTCTGTTCCAGCAGCCCCGTCTTCTTCATTATAACTGCCATCTTTTCCTCTAGTGGCTCTCCACATGTTGACAAGGTCAACAGGCTTGTTTTCTAGCCTCCTTTGATGTGCATGCATGTTCCAAAGTAAGAAAATTTTTATACATTATCAACTGAAAATATATGAGAATTATCTTACCAAAAAACACAATACTAACCTTTCTCTTTATTTCTGGAAAGGATCTTCTACCAGTTCTAGGGAGAGCACAAAGTTTTCCACGATTAACTTGGTTCTACTCCGAAACTTTCTAAAAAACATTTGGACATTATTTAGTAAATTGAAATAAAGGGTTTGCCACTAGTATGGATGTAAGTTATTTGTTAGTCGATTTATACCTGTGTGTTACCCAAGCCCCAATATGCCACTAGAGTTGGCCATTGACTGGGCTCCACCGGGGGCGGCACATTTGCTAGGCGCTCTTCATCGGTCTCAAACTTTGTATAGAAGTCTTTTTTCACACGATGCTTGAAGGCCTTCCAGGAAATTCCTATTTTCTTAAAGCAAATAGCTTTAAAAGCATCGGGTGCATTTGTGTTTTTCTTAAAAAAATATGATATCTAAGTTATCAATATAAGTAGCCATTATCAATAGCAAAAATATGTGAACAACAGGTGATGGTAAAGCATTCAAACATGATATCCGAGGTTATACTTCCAAACAACCATAAGAACAGCAAGATATAAATTAGTTGAATCATCCCAAACCAAAAACAAGGAACCACTTCAACATCTTCATTCCAACATTAAAAGAATATAAACAAAATATTGTACTTGAAATGACAGTTTCAATCAACACTTCTAGGCCACAACTGTTTCAATCGATTTGTTTTTACTCTTGATGGTGAATTATAGTGCTATGATCTATAGCTTACAATACAGACCTTAAGTGTTACTGACTACAAAGTCAATGCCAATGTGTCTAGGTTTAGCAAGACAGACAATAGGGGGTTCACTATCAAGTAGGATAATAGTGAAAATAAAGATAGTAATCCATGAAAATACTAATAAAGAGATGGGGAAAGTTACCTTAACCGACGTCCAGACCATTTCTAGTTTATCCTTATCAGCCTTACGCCAAGATAACATTGTTAACGAAAACAATTTGCCATTTCGGGAAAGGTTACTAAGATGAGACATCAATTGGTGCCCATGTTCTCCAACCGGTTGGCAATCTTCATCCCACTCTATGATTTTTTTTACTCCATTATCCCATTTTTTCCATGGCTTAGCAGCTCCTCTATGTTGCCTAGTGGAAGGTCCACTCTCCATCGTACCTTATCAGAAACAAAAGGGAAAGACTCATAAATAGACTACTTAAAAACCAGAACCATTAATAGCTCACAATTTACATTATAAATTTCAATACAAAACTTACCCTTCGGTATTTTCTCAGAATTCTCTACTGGCTTATTATCTAAAGGCTCATCATCGCTCTCCTGAAAAATTTGATGTCTTGATATAGGAATGCGCAAGACATCCTCCATAAAAGAGGGTTCTAATCGTGGATCTAATGTCCTCTCACCCATTGCTATGACATGTTCCATATTCTTTGCAATACGAGATGACCTACGCGTAGGACTGTTGTATGCAGCCTGAAAATACATAATAAATGTAGTAGTATATAGGTAGGTGCTGTCAAGATAGTCCAACACAGTGCCATAGGGAAGTTCAAACCATAGTACGTAGTAAGCTATGCAAAAAAACACACTAATTAGACATAGAAGTTAGTTCAAACCATAGTAAAAATCTATGCAAGGAAGCTCAAACCATAGTAAAATACTCTTCCTCTACAATTTGATCCCAGTTGAAGCTAGGCATCAGATCGACTCTCACCATGGGTCGGCAAGAGCTCAATCGCATTCATGATGTGGCTCAACCAGCTCTACCAATGAAGAACCAAACCACCATAGCAGGATACCCGAGTATCAGAAGAAGTATCAATTGCACAGTGGCGTATCAGAAGAAATTTAAGTGCACACTGGTGTATTAGAGCGTATCAGAGCTCACTAGACATTGGCAGTACAAGCATTGGCAGAGGGTCAAGACCAGCATCAATGGAGGATCAAGACTCGAGGACCCCGGATGTTGCTTTTCTCATCATTTGCTACATGTGTTGTATTAGATATAAGAAAATTAGATTCAATATGTATATAAAGAAAAGGAAAAATGCTCATCCTCGACAAAATTTGAGGATCAAATATCCAGAATTGTTAAGATAGTCCAACACACTAATAAGACATAGAAGGAAGTTCAAATCAGAATAAAAATATATACAAGGAAGCTCAAACCATAGTAAAATACTCTTTCTCTACAATTTGATCCCAGTTGAAGCTAGGCATCAGATCGAAGCTCACCGTGGGTCTGCATGAGCGCAATAACATCCATGATGCGGCTCAACCAACTCTACCAATGAAGAACCAAACCACCATAGCAGGATACCCAAGTATCAGAAGAAGTATCAATTGCACAGTGGCGTATCAGAAGAAATTTAAGTGCATACTGGTGTATTAGAGCGTATCAGAGCTCACTATACATTGGCAACGCAAGCATTGGCAGAGGGTCAAGACCAGCATCAATGGAGGATCAAGACTCGAGGACCCCGGATGTTGCTTTTCTTATCATTTGCTACATGTGTTGTATTAGATCAAGATAGTCCAACACACTAATAAGACATAGAAGGAAGTTCAAATCAGAATAAAAATCTATGCAAGGAAGCTCAAACCATAGTAAAATACTCTTCCTCTACAATTTGATCCCAGTTGAAGCTAGGTATCAGATCGAAGCTCACCGTGGGTCTGCAAGAGAGCTCAATAACATCCACGATGTAGCTCAACCAGCTCTACCAATAAAGAACTAAACCACCATAGCAGGATACCCGAGTATCAGAAGAAGTATCAATTGTACAGTGGCGTATCAGAAGAAATTTAAGTGCACACTGGTGTATTAGAGCGTATCAGAGCTCATTAGACATTAGCAGTGCAAGCATTGGTAGAGGGTCAAGACCAGCACCAATAGAGGATCAAGACTCGAGGACCTCGGATGTTGCTTTTCTCATCATTTGCAACCATAGTAGTAAGCTGTACACTGGAACAGTAAAAAAATCGCTTATGATCAAATTTTTAACCTTTTTTATTTTAGGGACAGAAGAGTCATCATTGTTTGCAACCTGTAACGTAAGAAAAATAGTAAGATATTCCAATGAATGAAGACAGAAAACACAAGACTTGATATCCAATTTATTACCTTCTTCATTTTAGGGTCGGAAGATTCTTTATTATAGTTGCTATCTGTCACTCTCCGTTCCCAGAATGCGTAATTTATACATGTACCACTCATGTGTATTTATTTAGTATTTATCATGTATTTATTTAATATTTATCATGTATTATCCTGTATTTAAATTCCTTTAATTTCATGTTAATCAATTAATCTGCTCTTTAAATTTTCATGTTAATTTATTTCCTGCAATTATATTTCTGCAATTTTGTTTCTGTATTTTAATTCCTGTATTTTATTCCCTGCCTTAGTCTTATTGGGTTCTCGGGTTCATGGTGGACAACCCGGCCCAACTCCCACCTACCACCCCTTTTCTATTTAAAGCTTCCATCTCTTTCTCTCTCTTCATAAACTTCTTCACCATTACTCCTCTTCTTCTTCCTTTCATTACTCTCTCTACCTACCAACCGTAGGCAAGTACAACTTGCTCCCCATGAGAACCCATGTTTTTGTAGTTCATTTATCTTCCTCGCAAGATCCTAAGAGAGTTTAGAACTTGGCATTTTTCATTTCGAAGTCTTAATTTTTGTAGATATAGAAATGAGTTATTTTCGGAGTTTGGTGATTTTGATCTATCAAACTTCTTTGTTTGCATGTTTTGACGGTTCCATGTTGTAGAGAGTTTTATTCTACCCAATTTTGACCTTTGGAAAGTTGGATTTGGGCTTGTTTGGACCAAGTTATGGACTTTTAAAACTTTGGGTTGCAACCATGGAGTTCTTGCTGTTTGGAGAAGACAGTGAGCAGTGTACGCTAGCTTTTTAGCTTGCGTCACTGAGCTGTGCGCGCTCTTTAGCGCAGCGCAGTACGGAGTCCATACGCTGCCTTTTTAGGAAGCGTGTGTCTTGCATACGCTACCTTTTGGAAGCGTATGTCGTATGGAGTCCATACGCTGCCTTTTGGGAGCGTATGACTTGCATACGCTCACTTGGATGGTCAGGAGTCGTATGGAGTCCATAAGCTGCCTTTTGGGAGCGTATGACTTGCGTACGCTAGCTTGGATAGTAAGGAGTCGTATGGAGTTCATACACTGCCTTTTGGAAGCGTATGACTTGCGTACGCTAGCTTGGATAGGAAGGAGTCGTATGGAGTTCATACGCTGCCTTTTTGAAGCGTATGACTTGCGTACGCTGGCTTGGATAGTGTGGAGTCGTATGGAGTCCATACGCTACCTTGAAGAGGAGTCGTATGGAGTCCATACGCTAGCTTGACCTGAGCGTAGCATGACCTGAGCGTACGCTGACATGAGCGTAGGCTGACATGAGAGTAGCCTGCTTACCCTGGATCTTCTATAGCCCTGTATATTGATATCTTATTAGATATTTAACGTCCATTTTATATCCTTACGCCTTTTTGCATAAACTTGATATAATCATGATATGTTGATATTTTTGTTAAATATAGATTGTTACGTGGGATGTACCATGTGTCGTGAATTGAGTTATAGATACCCCGATTGACTGGAATTAAACCCTGAGAGTTGTAGACTCGACCCCACTGAATACTAGTTGACTTTCATGCCTTGTCACCATTGATAATGATTGTGACCTTGACTAATAATTGATCATGCGTTCCTAGTTGGAACTAAGAGACTGGCTAGTCGTCTTATTGAATTGAATGAATGAGACACGTTCATATTAATTATGAACTATTGAAATCGACTGGCTAATCCCGAATATCGGCATACAGGCACATGCAGGTTTCAAATTATTTATTTATTTAGTTATTTATTTATCTTACAAAACAGCATGTGTACTTTATGGTCAAGGCATGATTACTCCGTGGTTAGTTTTGATTGTTGCATTACGCTATGTAAGACCTACAACCTGACCGCACTGGTATCATTGTAGAGTTGTGCATATCGTATCCTGTACAAAAGTACTCATTTGAATGACCATGATCCACGGCATGGGATTTCACTCAACGTAGAGACTATTAAGTTAAATAAAATAATGATTGCATGGAGAGAATGGATTCCCGAGTTCTTACATGGCAATCCCCTTGGGACAAGTAGTACCCGACGGGCCGGCTAGTTCCCATAGATACTGTAAACCTGCCACACGGGCAGGGAGCAGTATCTGCTTATATTATTATTGTATATGGTATATTGACGGGCGTCCTGCTAGGACTCGTCTGATTCATGCATGGCGCAATTGATTGATTGGATAGACTAGCCTTGCTCGCACATAGTAAGAACTGAGGAATCCCTATTGCATAAATTCCAGGATAACTTGGGACTCAAAATAGCAAGCCGTAGGATTTGATTGGCCGTTCAAGATGATTTGTTTGTGCACTATACCTACTTTGTTACCTAACTGGGATGATCAGAATGTCAGGACATGACGGGCCAACTTCTGTCCTTGTTTGGTTGGGAGGTTGGTTCGAAGTGTCGTGATGTGATGTGAATCCTAGTGGAAAACAGAGATCTACTATTATATTTCTCATTACTGGTTTTAGTTCTCATGTCGTGCTTCCTTGTGGTACTTGCTATTAGAGGTCTAACCTCTCTGGTTTTGCATGGCCAGATTTAGAGCCGGTCCCCGAGGATCCAGCTTACTTCTACCTCCAAGATGGTCAACACTAGAGGGATGATCGCAGGAGGACTCGAGTGGGTTTCTTACTTCCCCGCTCGTTTTGTTATCTACTTTATACTTTGCCGTTTGGCACCGACATGTTAGTCGGATTGTCTTGTACTTACTTTTTACATAATTGTAACTAAAGTCAGGCTGCAGCTGATAACAATTGTGTATACTTTTGCTACATCCATCTGGCTATGTTTTGTAAAGCCAGATATCAAGAACATTTTGACAGAGCATTTGGGACGCCTTACTGCTTTATCTTACATGTTCTCTATTGCTGTTTCTTGTTCGAATGATTGAGACAATAGATGTGAAGTGACCATAGTGAGACTTTCATGTAGTATGCACCCCCTCGTCTTTAGACAACATTGATCGTATTATACGGTATTCATCTACCCGTAATACGTAGCTGGCTGAGTCATTCCCCCGCACTCCAGTATTCTGGTTCTGGGGCGTGACACTATCTTCCTCGCTAAGCAAGTCATCACCGACGGGGATATACTTATCATCTCTTTCACTTGCGCTTCTTTTTCCCATCTTACTCGAACTTGTTCGAGTAACCATCTTCGAATTCATTACAAGCTTTGAAGCTTGTTGCAAATTCAAAGCATCCATTTTCATTTTATTTCTAGTAATATTTTCCAATCTTTGTCTCTCATATCCCGACATGAACCCAGGCTTGATAAACTTCTTCTTTTGTGGGAATATTTTTCCTAATATAAGTTAAAAATTGCAATATGCAGGGTTATCCCGTGATTGGTCATTACAAACCTACACTATCAACTCAAATACAAATTGTAGTCTCGTATAAGTAGCATGATGAATTAAAGGGATACAGAAGCCAGAATAGTAGAGCCACTAAATAATTTGATGGTACTTTACAATTTGGATGCTTTATCACAGAACATGTAGAAGCCACTAAATAATATATGTTTATCACAGAACATGTAGAAGCCACTAAATAGTAGAGCCACTAAATAATATATGTTTATCACAGAACATGTTTATCACAGTAATGTCTAGAGAGGGACAAAATGGACAAAAAAGTAATAATTAAAACACAATCTAATTGGATACAAACACATATATGATTAAAATTATATTGCAAGATAATGTCACAGAACATTTTTGTTCCAGACTTCCAGTCTATTGAGGAGTTTCTATGTCAAAATACCTGATAAGCAAACGACTTGCGTACATTTATATACTATCATCATGCGGACATTACAACATTAATGATATTTATTATTAACAGCACAATGACCACAATAGGATGGCTAGCACACCCAAAAGCCACTAAATAGTAGAGCCACTAAATAATATATGTTTATCACAGAACATGTTTATCATACAACATGTAGAAGCAAGTATATGACAAGATGAATGAAGTATAGTATAGCTTCTACAACCACTTTCCTGTAAACATTTTTTCTAATAGAAATTGAGAATGAATGAAGTAAAGAAAATAAGCAAAATTAATCAACATTCACTGAAATAAGCAAAATTCATCAACGTTCAATCACAGTAGATAAAACAACCAACAACTTGAAAGGATATAAAATAGCTAAGAGATACAAGTTTGTAATTTGATATCCATCACAAATAGTTGCAAATCAAGCTACAAACTTGCTACTCATGACCACTGTCATCATGGTCATCATCACCATCACAAATATTTGTGTCAACCACCAAGCCCTCTACTCCTTGCCTAACCCAAGATCCATTATGAGCTTCATCCAGATGTTGCATGCTATAAGGTTCCACTCTATTAGCTTCTAAATCTTCTACTTTTGTTGAGTACTTGTCAAATGCGTCTCGCGGCGACATCTGAACAACAACATGCCAATCTGACTCTAGAGGGTCTTGAATATACCAAACTTGTTCTGCTTGGGATGATAAGATATAAGGTTCATCAATCACCCTATTCTCTTTGTATAACAAATGATTGAAGTTCACCAGAGTAAAATTAAACTCATCCACTTTCTGGCCCACTCGTGGATTAACCCAGTTGCACTTAAATAAAACATACTTCATGCCGTTCAAATATTTTATCTCAATAATGTCTATCAGTTGTCCGTAGAATATAACATCCCCTGTAAGAGGATTTCTATCTTTCCGACTAGAATAACTCATTTGTTCTGCTTTTAGGAGGACTCCACTATTCTGAGTTTTTCTACGAAGATCAATTTTTTTGTTCGAAATCTAAAACCATTAACAATGTAAGAATTGAATTTCAAAGCATCCTTAAGAGGGCCTGAAGCTAAGCTTCTGATCTCCTCTGATATGTGTACGTCGGGTAAACCCTTCACCTATATTAAAAAACATTAAATAAGTTTAATAATGATATTTTACTACAAGTTGTCAAAAATATTAAATGTTCATTAAAAGATACATCTACTTACATGCTCCTTAAACCAAGTGACAAAGTGTTCATTATGAAGGCGACTAATAAGGTGTCGTTGTGAAGCGTGTGGATATTTTGCCCCAAGTTCAGCAAGGTGTTTCCTGTATAAAGATGTAGAAATTTATTTCAATTACATAACTAAACGAGAGGATATAAATCATGGTATTAGTCAAGACAAACTTACTCAATGAATGGTGCTACTGCCTCTGTGTTGGCAAGCACATATCGATGAGCTTGTATTTGTATAATTGGATCAAGTCGAAAGTGCACTGCTTTACCTACAACGCGACCAGATTTCTTTCCTCCATCATGATTTCTTCTTGGCCGCTTCATTTTGGTTTCCGTACTATTGTCCAAATACCTTGAGCAGAAAGTCATACATTCTTCTAACAATACTGATTTAGCAATAGAAGCCTCTGGATGAGCACGATTCCGCATATAAAGTTTTAAGGTGGGCAAATATCTTTCCATGGGATACATCTAAAGATACAATACTGCTCCAGCAATTTGTAACTCATCTACTAAATGCATAGGCAAGTGTTCCATTATATCGAAAAACCCAGGTGGACAAATCTTCTCAAGACTACAAAGCGTAAGCGCCATACGATCTTCAAAATTTTTCAAGTCTGTAATACTATTACACTTGAACACAACACCACAAAGCAGTTGCTTAATTCAATTAAGGATTTAACAACATGCTTTGGTAAGACCCTTCGAATAGCTATAGGAAGTAACT
>JANAVB010040818.1:30781128-31116937 GCA_029216955.1 Iris pallida
AAAAATCTATTTTTTCACAAATAATCACAAATAAATGACAATGTGCACATATTTTGGTGTTCTAACATATTTTTGCCGCCAAATAATTTTCTCAATAAACTGATATACTTCATAAACCGAAATCTTCCCAAAAGAAAAACAATCACCTAAATAACTGATGCTAAAAACTAAGACAAAAACATGCAGCCGGGAACAGTGTCACATGTAAATAATTATGAAAAATTGGTAAATAATCCTAAAAAAAATCTTGGTAAATAATCCTGTATAAACAGTGTGACATGTAATTAAATTCGAGCAAAAAATTGGTAAATAACTCTTATTATGGACAAGTAATCAATTTCAAGCAAATGTTGATAAAAAAATTGGTAAATAATCTGGGACAAAATAACATGCAGCCATGTAAACTGTGTAGAACACTCATATTTCTAGCAAAAATTTGAGTAAAGTGTAAAACACTCAAATCTCAAGCAAATAATCTAGGACAAAATTACATGCAGCCGTGTAAACAGTGTGAAACACTCAAATTTTAAGCAAAATTTCAGTAAACAGTGTAAAACCCTCAAATTTTAAGCAAATAATCTACGACAAAATTACATGCAGCCGTATAAACAGTGTAAAACACTCAAATTTCAAGGAAAAATTGAGTAAACGGTGTAAATAGTGTAAACCACTCAAATTCCAAGCAAACAATCTAGGACAAAATAACATGCATCCAAAAATTAGGGCAAAGACTAAAACATTTTGGTAAAAAATTCTAAAGATTGGGGGAAGTATACCAAGCTGCAGCAATGGAGCACCAGGTCGGAGAGGGAGAGAGAGCAATGGTCGGACAGAGAGAGAGAAATGGTCTGAGAGAGAGAGAGAGCAGCAACACTGGAGCAACAGGTCGGAGAGAAAAAAGAGCACCTAGGTCGGAGAGGGGAAGAGAGCAGAACTTCTCCGTATTTTTTTGATCGGAAAGTTTTGATCGCATATACTGAGAAGTTGTATCGAATAAGAAGTATGTTTTGGGATGGACGGTCTGGATAAATAACAGATCGAACAGTTACGATGGGAACACGTGGAGGTAAACTTTCCCCCCATAACTTTGGCAATTAGCTGCCAAATGTGTGGTATTCCCGTCGACCTATTTGGAATAAAAATATGTATTATTTAGAACAGAACTTTCCATTAGTCCCAAATAATGATCCATTTTCACAATCTGTCCCCAAAAAATGCAACTGTTCGTTACTAAAAATATAACCGTCCTTAGAATTATACTTTTAGGTCTTTTTAGACTAGTGTTCCTTATAGTGTCGTCCCAAAAAGATACTTTTTTTGTAGTGGCACTTCATCTACATCCCATCACTCAGAGGCACTAGTTTCAAAGAACCGCGAAAGAGGCAAAAGCAGGGGTCCAGGTGGTGGCAGAGACAAGAGTAGAGGGAAGTCCAAGGGTCGGTACGAAGACTCGGAGTGTTACCATTGTGGCAAGAAGGGACACATCAAGCAGAACTATTTTGCTTGAAAGAGAGAGAAGAAGAGCGACAAAGGAAAGCAAGATGAGAACACTACAGCGGCGGCCTCGATACATGTAGGCAATATGATCATCGTAGGTGATGAGGTTATCACAAACCTCGCCCGCGATGATAATTCTTGGCTGGTGGACTCAGGGGCTTCAGCGCACGTATCTCATAATAGGGCACTATTTGACACTTACATAACAGACGACTGTGGAGTGTTGAAGATGGGCAATGGAGATGTGTCGAAGGTAGTTGCCATTGGAGATGTGCATTTAAGGACAAAGACGGGTGCAGTTTTTGTTCTCAAAGATGTTTGTCATGTCCTTGATATCCGTTTCAACCTGGTGTCGGTTGGAAGGTTGGATGACGAAGGATTCTTCAGTCTCTTCGGGAATAGTCAGTAGAAGATTTTTAGAGGTTCGATGGTGATTGCCAGAGGAAGCAAGAAGTTCGGTCTCTACTATATGGAGAAGAGCGCACAAGGGACACAAGAGGTGAACGCTGTCAGTGATGCGTCTACCGAGTTGTGGCACAGGCGGCTCGGCCATATCAGCGAGAAGGGGATGAGCTACTTGGTGAACAGGAAGGTGATTCCAGGACTCAAGTCTACAAAGTTAGAGAAATGCACGTACTGCTTAGCTGGGAAGCAAAATAGGGTATCTTTCCAAAGTCATCCAAGTTCATGGAAGCCAGCATTGCTCGAGTTGATTCACTCGGATGTCTGCAGTTTTATGAAGGTAAAATCTATTAGTGGTGCTTCTTACTTTGTAAATTTTATTAATGACTGTTCCAGGAAGGTTTGGGTCTATGCCTTAAAGACTAAGGATCAGGTGATGCCCACTGTCAAAGAGTTTCAAGCCTCTGTTGAAAGAGAGATGGGCAAGAAGTTATTGTATGTTCGGTCCGACAACGACGGTGAATACATTGGTCCTTTTGATGCGTATTGCAGAGAGCAAGGGATACGACAACAGAAGACTCCGCCGAAGACACCTCAGCTCAATGGTGTAGCGGAGCGCATGAACATGACACTGATGGAGAGGGTGCGGTGTTTACTGTCATAAGCAAATTTTTTAGGCAGTTATTGGGGTGAGGTTCTTCTTACAGCTGCTTATGTTATTAATTTATCTCCTAGTGCTACTTTACAGGGTGATGTGCCTGACAAAGTATGGTATGACAAAGAGCCATCATACAATCACCTACGAGTGTTTGGTTGTAAGGCCTTCGTGCATGTACCGAAGGATGAGAGGTCCAAACTTGAGCCAAAGACGAGGCGATACGTCTTTGTCGGCTACGGTCGGGATGAGTTTGACTATAGACTCTACGACCCAGTAGGAAGAAAGCTCTACAGAAGCAGGGACGTGGTATTCGTCGAGGATCAAACCATGACCAACACTCAGGATTCTGAGATACCTTCTGGGGCTGACGAATTGCTTGAGTTAGAGTCATTTTGCTTCGAGCAGTTTCCAAAAGACATCATAGAGGATCCAGTAATGGGGGAGCCAGTGCATGGAGTTGCTTCAAACCTTGATCATCAGCCTGCTGATGGTGGTCAGGGTGTCCCTTAGGAGGATGAGCATGCCGGAGAGGTAGTTCCTGAAGGGGAGGAGACTGTTGGTATACAGCCAGCACCAGTGGCTCCAGTGAGAAGGAGCGACAGAGATCGTCGACCATCTATGAAATACTCATCGGGTGAGTATGTGTTACTGACTGACGGGGGAGAGCCTAAAAGCTTTACAGAGGCCATGGAAGACGAACACAGGCAGGAGTGGATGCAGGCTATGTAGGAGGAGATGAGTTCCTTACACGCCAATTCTACTTATGAGCTGGTGCGGTTGCCAAAGGGCAAGAAGGCTTTAAAGAATCGATGGGTGTTTAGAGTGAAGCAGACGAATGATTCTACTCGCCCTCGATATAAAGCGAGGCTAGTAGTTAAAGGCTACGGTCAGCGGTAAGGTGTGGATTATGATGAGATCTTTTCGCCAGTCGTCAAGCAGTCGTCTAATCGGGTGGTGCTAGCATTGGCAGCCAGTTTCGACTTGGAGGTCAAGCAGATGGATGTGAAGACGGCATTCCTCCACGGTGATCTTGAGGAGGAGTTATACATGGAGCAGCCAGAGGGATTATGTGAGAAGGGCAAGTCACTTTTGGTCTGCCGGTTGAGGAAGAGCTTGTATGGTCTGAAGCAGGCTCCGAGGCAGTGGTACAGGAAGTTCGAGTCATTTATGGGGAAGCATGGTTATGTACGGACGATGTCGGACAATTGTGTATTTGTGAGGTACTTTGCCGAGGATGATTTCATTATTTTATTACTCTATGTTGATGATATGCTATTAGTGGGTCGGAATACTAGTAGGATAGCGGAGTTGAAGCACCAACTGGACGCGACCTTCTCTATGAAAGATTTGGGTACAACAAAGACTATTCTTGGGATGGAGATCAGCTGAGAGAGAAAGAGTCCAAGCTGCTACACTTTTCCTAAAAGAAGTACATTCATCCGGTACTTCAGCATTTCAGGATGGACGGGTCGAAGAAAGTGAGTTGCCCCCTTGCGGCTCACTTTAAGTTCATTGAGGAGCAGTATTCATCTACCGAGGACGAAAAAGAAGATATGGAGCGGGTTCCATATTCCTCAGCTGTGGAAAGTCTTATGTATTCTATGGTGTGTACGAGGCCAGACAACGCTCATCCAGTTGGTACAGTTAGCAGGTACCTTTCAAATCATGGAAGGGTACATTGGAGTACGGTTAAGTGGATTCTACGATACCTTTAGGGTACTACTGATTGGAGACTTTCTTTTGGTGGTGACGAGCCGAAGCTGGTTAGGTATATCGATGCTGATATGGCTGGAGATATAGACACGAGACGATCGACTTCGGGCTATGCGATGATGTTTGCTGGTGGAGCGGTATCATGGCAGTCATGGTTGCAGAAGTGTGTTGCCTTGTCGACGACAGAGGCAAAGTATATGGCGGTGACGGAGCCTTGCAAGGAGTTGCTGTGGATGAAAAAGCTGTTACAGGAAATGGGGCTGAAGCAAGAGCAGTATGCTTTGCTTTGCGATAGCCAGAGTGTCATTCACCTTGTGAAGAACCAGACATTTCATAGTCGGTCCAAGCACATTGAGACTCGGTATCATTGGATACGAGATATGGTTGAGAAGAAGGATGCGATGCTTGAGAAGGTCCATATTGATGGTAATAGAGCGGACATGCTCACGAAGGTTCTACCAAGGGGGAAGTTTGAGTACTGCAGGCGGATCATCGGGATGACGAGTTCCTCCACCTAGTTGTGAAGGGGGAGATTTGTTGGAGTGGGTGGGGTTCCCAACCTATGTGGAGAATACCCCGAAGTGCGACGAGCGCCATCCATGTGTCGGAGAAGCTCGGGGAGAGGATGGATCCTATTTTGGAACGTATATGGTAAGGAAATATGTGATTGGATTTCCATATTTACTTTGATCATATATTTATGATTGGACCCTTCATATAATAGCTTTCCATATAATTGGGCTTTCAATTATGGCAAGCCAATTATGATTGGATTTCCATTAAATATATGATTGATGCATATTGGAAGTTTCCATATATGTTGGCCTTCGATGTATAGATTACCAAGGGCTTATAAAAGGGTGATGCATGCTAGTTGAAAAATTATCTCAAAACAAGAGTGCTTTACAATCTTTGAGAGAGAGAGAGAGGATTAAGGACTATTGTGTAGGAGAGATTGCTTCGAATAATTTTTTTGGCATCTCTTGTTCTTCGGAGTCCACAATCAAAATTTTTTTTCTTTCAAGTGAGTTGTGGTGATCCGTGTTGGATCGGAAGGAGCTTGTAAAGGGTGTATTCTCTTTATTCCATTAGTGGAGGTTCTTCAGGGTTGGACTCCGATCGTCTTGTGGTTTTTTCCGTAAGGGTTTTCCATGTTAAAAATCTTCGTGTCTGTAATTGTGTTTGGCATTTTTTGGTTTGTGTGCTTTTGCTCGGTTCTCTCGCAGGACTTTCTGGTTTGGGGGAACGATTTTCGCGCTTCGTTCCCAACATAATAAATATATATTTTTCAAAACACCTAAGAGCATCCACAGTAAGAGACAATCCAAAAACATACCCTAAATTATTATTGTGTGAACTACTACTTTTTGAGTGCCTTGTGTTTGGAAAGAAGCACGAAAAACTTTCTCCAAACTAGAGAGTACCTGTGAGAGAACCGAACAATACAATGCACGAACCAAACACCAAACACAATCCACACAGACACAAAAAGTTTTTGACATAGAAAACCCTTGCAAAAAAAACCCACAGGACGATCGGAGTCCAACCCTTGAGAAACCTTCACTAATAAAATAAAGCAGTACACCTCTACAAACTTCTTCCGATCCAACACGGATCCCTACAACACTTAGAAGCAAGAAATATTGATTACAAGGCTACGAAGAACAAGGACGATGAGTAGAGATTACCCGAACACGATCCTCCTTCGAAAACGGCCTTCAATCCTCCTTCTTCTCTCCTAAAGTTGCAATGGCACTCTTGCCTCTTTTCTCTCTATTTTTCTAAATGTTGTGTTATGATTAGGGTTAGGAAAAACCATGTATAAACCCCCTAATCCACAGTAAAACCCGGACCGTTGGATACGATCCAACGGTATAAAATATCCTGAAATCAGCCTCAGCCCGTCAACACAGAGTTCGGCCAGAACTCTGTGTTTTCGTGACAAAATAGTTCTGGAACCAAGGGGCAGAGTTCGGCTAGAACTTTGCCTGGGGCAGAGTTCGGCCCGATCTCTGCCTCCCCTGTTCCAGAAAGTACTCTGGTAGCTTTCGAGCTTCTTCTTCGTCTCCGAATGGCCTTGTCACCTCCTCGAGCTTCTCTGACACACAGACGGCGCTCGTCGCACTCTGGGGTCTTCTCCATATAGGTTGGGAACCCCACCCACTCTAACAATTCTCCCCCTTCATAACTATGTGGTGGAGGTCGTCATCCCGACGATCTGCTTGCAGAACTCAAACTTTTCCCTTGGTATAATCTTGGTGAACATATCTGCTCCGTTATCATCTGTATGAACCTTCTCAAGCTCCGCGTCCTTCTTCTCAACCACAACACGTATCTAATGATACCGAGTCTTGATGTGCTTGGACTGGCTATGAAAGGTCCGATTTTTCACAAGGTGAATAGTACTCTGACTATCGTAAAGCAAAGTATACTGCTCTTGCTTCAGCCCCATTTCCTGCAACAGTTTTTTCATCTAAAGCAACTCCTTGCAAGCCTCCGTCGCCGCAATATACACCGTCCCTGTCGTCGACAAAGTAACACACTTCTGTAACCGTGACTGCCATGATACCTCTCCTTCAGCAAACATCATCACATAGCCGGAAGTCGATCGCCTCGTGTCTACATCTCCAGCCATATTAGCGTCGGTATACCAACCAACTTCGGCTCGTCACCACCAAAAGAAAGTCTCCAATCGGCAGTACCCTGAAGGTATCGTAGAATCCACTTAACCGCACACCAATGTACCCTTCCAGAATTTAAAAGATACCTGCTAACTGTGCCAACTACATGAGCGATGTCTGGCCTCATACACACCATAGCATACATAAGGCTTCCTACAGCTGAGGCATATGGAACCCGTTCCATATCTTCTTTTTTGTCCTCGGTAGATGGACACTGCTCCTCTGTGAATTTAAAGTCGGCCGCAAGGGGACAACTCACTTTCTTCGACCCATCTATCCCGAAACGCTGAAGTACCCGATGAATGTACTTCTTTTGGAATAAGTGTAGCAGCTTGGACTCTTTTTTTCGACTGATCTCCATCCTAAGAATAGTCTTTGCTGCACCCAAATCCTTCATAGAGAAGGCCGCACCCAGTTGGCGCTTCAACTCCGCTATCCTAGTGGCATTTTGACCCACTAATAGCATGTCATCAATATAGAGCAACAAAATGATGAAATTATCCTCGGCAAAGTACCTCACAAATACATAATGGTCCGACGTCGTCCGTGCATAACCATGCTTCCCCATAAACGACTCAAACTTTCTGTACCACTACCTCGGAGCCTTCTTCAGACCATACAAGCTTTTCCTCAATCGGTAGACCAAATGTGACTTGTCCTTCTCACAGAATCCCTCTGGCTGCTCCATGTATAGCTACTCCTCAAGATCACTATAGAGGAATGCCATCTTCACGTCCATCTGCTCGATCTCCAAGTCGAAACTGGCTGCCAATGCTAGCACCACCCGAATAGACGACTGCTTGACGACTGGCGAAAAGATCTCATCATAATCCACGCCTTTCCGCTGACTGTAGCCTTTAACTACCTACCTCGCTTTATATCGAGGGCGAGTAGCATCATCCGTCTGCATCACTCTGACACCCATCGACTCTTCAAAGCGTTCTTGCCCTTTAGCAACTGCACCAGCTCGTAAGTAGAATTGGCATATAAGAAACCCATCTCCTCCTGTATAGCCTGCATCCACTCCTTTATGTGTTCGTCTTCCATAGCCTCTGCAAAACTTTTAGGCTCTTCCTCGTCAGTCACTATCACATACTCACCCGTTGAGTATCTCATAGATGGTCTACTCTCTCTGTCGTTCCTTCTCAATGGAGCCACTGATGCTGGCTGTATACCAACAGTCTTCTCCCTTTCAGGAACTGCCTCCTCGGCATGCTCATCCTTCTGAGGGACACCCTGACCACCATCAGCAGGCTGATGGTCAAGGTTGGGAGCAACTCCACGTATTGGCTCCCCCATAACTAGATCCTCTGCGATGTCCTCTACAAACTGCTCGAAGCGAAATGACTCTAACTCAGGCAATTCTTCAGCCTCAGAAGGCGTCTTGGAATCCTGAGTGTTGGTCATTGTTTGATCCTCGACGAATACCACGTCCCTGCTTCTGTAGAGATTTTTTTCCACTGGGTCGTAGAGTCTATAGCCAAACTCATCCCGACCGTAGCCGACAAAGACGTACCGCCTCATCTTCGGCTCAAGTTTGGACCTCTCGTCCTTCAGTACATAGATGAAGGCCTTACAACTAAACACTCGCAAGTGATTGTATGATGGCTCTTTGTCGTACCATACTTTGTCAGGCACATTACCCTACAAAGGAGCACTAGGAGATAAATTAATAACATAAGCAGCTGTGAGAATAGCCTCACCCCAATAACTGCCTGACAAATTTGCTCCTGACAGCAAACACCGTACCCTCTCCATCAGTGTCCTGTTCATGCGCTTCGCTACACCATTGAGCTGAGGTGTCTTAGGCGGAGTCTTCTGGTGTCATATTCCGTGCTCTCTGCAATAAGCATCAAAGGGACCAATGTATTCGCCGCCGTTGTCGGACCAAAACACAATAACTTCTTGCCCGTCTCTCTTTCAACAGAGGCCTAAAACTCTTTGAATGTGGGCAACATATGATCCTTGGTCTTTAAGGCATAGACCCAAACCTTCCTGGAACTGTCATCAATAAAAGTTACAAAGTAAGAAGCATCACCAATAGATTTTACCTTCGTAGGACCGCAGACATCCGAGTGAATCAACTCGAACAACGCCGACTTCTTTGAACTTGGGCGACTTTGAAAAGACACCCTATTTTGCTTCCCATTTAAGCAGTGCGTGCACTTCTCCAACTTTGTAGACTTGAGCCCTGGAATCACCTTCTTGTTCACCAAGTAGCTCATCCCTTCTCGCTGATATGGCCAAGCCGCCTATGCCATAACTCGATAGATGCATCAAAAACTACATTTACCTCCTATGGCCCCTGTGTGCTCTCCTCCATATAGTAGAAACCAGACTTCTTGCTTCTTTTGGCAATCACCATCGAATCTCTGGAAAGCTTCCACTAACTATTCCTGAAGAGACCGAAGAATCCCTCGTCATCCAACCTGTCACGACCCGCACCCACTGTGAGGGTACGAGCACGTAACAGCGCCCAGCCTACGTCGCAGTTTCGGCTGTAGAATGCTGTCCTAGGTTACTATCTAATCAACAACTCACGCAATTATATAATGTACTTGTCAAATCTCAACTCCGAACGGAGGACAAGTATAGATATAATGAAATCTCAATCACAGTCTAAGCACGATAAGATAACACAGAAGTTTATAACTAAAGACTAAACAACAACAATTATAAACTACTAAATAATAATATCTCAACAAACTCAAATACAAACTCATATCTCAAGTTATTACAATTCAAGTTCTAAAACATAAAAACTAAACCAATCTACTAGCTAGTCTTCCGATCACTCCTGAGTATCGGGGCCAAAGGTAGCTAATCCCTCGTCAGGTCCATAATGAGTAGGGCAAGTATCCTCAGGGCAATCATCTGTAAAATTTTAACAGGTCCAGTCAGGACAGGAATGAGCACATCTCATCTAGAAAACCCAAGTAAATGACAGAGAACTATAAAGCAGTTATAGACAGTTGTATTGATGAACATGGCAGTTTATATTCAGGTGATGGTATAGAGAGACAGATAATGTACAAGGAAAGTAAGTAAATAAACAAGAGAAGAAATCATGGCAATACAGACTATAAAATAAAATCTAGCTGAACTAGAGTAACATGATGAGTCCAGGCAGTACAATATAAGTCGAGTATAATTCCAATGTGAGTCTAATACAAGATGAGTCGAATGTGATTCTAATCATTGTTCTAATAAGGTGATTCGAATAAGGTGGTACGAATAATGATTCACATGATGTTCTAACAATAATTCGAATAAATTCTTCAAGTGTGTTTTAAAATACTGAGATAGACATGTAAACGGCTAAGGGTAATACAACACACCGTACACCTGGCCAAGTGTGGGATGGCTATCGTTCGAATATCATTCACAGAGGGGTGGTTCGAATAGTAGGAATGTTCACATGTCTAATCAATATTTCCCCGCCCATTCTAATACAAGTGAATCCATAATCCGACACATCAATCGAATACAAGTCTAACCAGCACATGAAGATACGAATAGGTGGTTCGAATAGTTCGAATGGTGATTCGAATAATAGAGGCAAGACGAGTAAAGTATGTGTGTCGCATACATGAATTCAGAAATAACAATACGTGTTTGTAACAGAGAATCACATACAACTAACTAGAACTGAAGTATAGTAATTGACAAGTAAATGAGAGAACTATCAGAGAATGTACTCGCCTGATACTCTGAAAAGAGTAGTGTAATATCAGATGTCTGCAACAGAGTCACAATGTCATAAACAGAGAAATATAGGTTAAATTGTATTTAAATAAGACAAATGAAATTTATGATGCAATCTATGTGATTTCTAGGTCAATCTAGGTCAAAGTCAAGTCTAAGTCAAACCTGGTCAACTGTCTAGGTCAAACTAGGTCCAGGTCAACTTGGTCAACTCTGGGTCAACCAAAGTCAATTTCTCTCTAGGGTTAATAATAAGTCAACTCTACCCAAGCTAATCTCATAAGCTAACCAAACTATAACTCATATCATATACTTAAGGTATATTACCTATATATGGTATGACGTCAACCTAAATCCTACATTAACTAAACTCACAACCTCTAGCTCAAGCATAAACCATCTCATGAATCCTATGTATCACATATTTATACCTATATAAGTACAATATCAACTAATCCATATCATATTTATATAGAAGGTATGTCACATACATAATGCATGATTTAGCTGACCAATCAATTGGGGACTGAACCAAACCCAAAGAGACAGAACATGCAAATGGTGGGAAGAGGAATGGCCAAGGAATTGAAGCCTAATACATGTTTTATATTTTTACACAAGTAAGTCTAATGAATAATGTAAGTTAGACTGAACATCATATAATTTGACTTAAACAATGAGGTATCATGAGTTATTCCAAGTGGAGAACTGGGCATTGATCATGCACGGTAGAATGTTGATATGCAGTGATTAGGAACTTCACAAATGAAATACAGGGAAATAAAATCCAATGATAGGACCATCCCATTAATTAGCTATGGCTCAAGTTCAGGTATCCATTTGCAGGTAATGAACACTGAATTGGCCATCTTATATACAGGATAATCAAAATAGTGGGTAGATCAATATTCAAGACTGGACCAAATGCTGCAGGTAACAACTTCCTAAGACTGAACAATATATTACCAAGGTAATCCTAACTCGAGTTCAAGACTCTCCTACTAGCCTGGACAAGGAATAGTGGTCTGAACAAATGTGTTCAGATACACACATCAGAGCATGGCCAAATGGCCCATGCCCTGCTCCCAGTATTGGGGCCATTCCCTGCTGCCATGCTGCAGCTGTATGCTGCTGCAATGCTCTGCAGGACCAAGCTAAATGGAACCCTGGGCTAATTTAGTCAAATCAATGCAATGAGGGAAATGAAGGATGTGATGTGAAGGTAGTGAGTGTTAGAGTAAAATGCAAAGGTGCAGTGGTGGAGGCAGGAGTGCAAGAAAGATATGCAGGACAGTGCCCTGTACCCATCCAGAATTTAGATTACACCAACAGTGAATATGGAAGGAAGGTTTGTGTGTGTGTGCAAGTGTGGCTGTGTTATCATGACATAGTGTTCAGATTTCAGTTGAAAAGCAATGGCGGTGAAAACTCAGATTTGTGCAATGACAGCCCATGCCATCCCAATCCAATTTCGAGTCCATTCTACCAATTGAATCCTACTATTTCCAACACAATCACAACCAACAGTGAACTAACATATGTTCAGGAATAAAACATGGGATTTAAAAATCAAAAATCAGTTGTAAACTGAAATTTAAAATTCAGCATATGGAAGAATAGACTGCATATCAGTGACAGTTACCCAGTATTCAAAATCCATTAACACAAGTGTAAAACCCTGTTTATCTTGAAAACCCAACCTAGCAGTATCTATTACATATGTAGGAATCAAATATGGCAATTTAAACTTCAATTAATCAGTTTAACATTGAATCTAACTCAGAATTTGAATTTCTAAAAACGTATATCAGTCTAAATCAGTTCATTGCAACTTCTAAAGCCAAAAGCAAACTGAAAACTAATCCCATGCTATTCATAAACTCCTAGCATATAGGATAACTTCCAGACACATATAGGTGTACAAACAATTGGTTTTAACACACCAAAACTGGTTTAAGTACCTTCGAAAATCTCAGAAAAAACTCAAATTGACAGTTGGTATCAGAAATTTATGGAAGAACCCAAGTTTTTAAATTAAAACCCAATAAATGCCAAAATAAAGTGCACACACATGTGTCAGGTATAAATGCGTATCAATAGAAGTAATTTTGTGTCCACACAAGTGGACACGACGTGTCCAACACGAATTTTACAGTGTATTAGAAAAGGACAGCACAGCAGCCTCGTGCGTGCGTGTGAGTCGCCCTAGGACACGACACAGGGCGACCCGTGTCTCGTGCTCATGCACATGAGTTCGCCCAGAGTAGGGCTTCATGATGAAGTGTTTGTATCATGTCCAATCAAGTCGGGTCCAGAGGAAACAACGTGTATCAGACGCGGTTTTCGTGTGCGGGCAGTTCAGTACAAAACCCGTGCGGCCTCGTTTTCGTGTCCGACATGAAACGAGGTGTCGTAAAACTTGGGGAGTGACTTGTAAGTCACTGCCCCAACCTCCATGCCAAGTTTCGTGTGTCAAAATGCTGTGTCCAGGAAGAAACAGGACACGGGTAGCAGGACAGCGCACACGCGTGTCGTACAGCGTGTCCGCACCCAATTTTGACACGAAATCGACACAAAAACCACATCAGTCTTCACAAAAGTTAGTATACACATATAGATCAACAAATTCATATAATTAGTTTTAAAAAAATCGAAAATAAAATCCTTAGAGGCATTTAATCAAACACCTACACAACACTTATGACACGTGTCCGATACGGACACAAAACGGACACAAAATTGACCCAAACTTCAGGGACAGCTATGGGACTCCTAGATCTAGCCCTAAATGCAAAGAAAATAGAATATTAGATCAATTTGTGGAGTTTTACCTATAGGCGCAAAAAGCTTGAAAAAGCTCCAAATGGGGGATTCCTCCTTGCTGGCCAAATGCTCCCAAATTGTCCCAAAGCTGGGATTAAACTCTAAAATCAGAAAATAGGAGAGTATTAGGCTCAAATGCAAGAAACTAGAGTGGAAAAGGATTTAAAATGGAGAATCTATGGAATGGGAAAGAATGGACAAACCTTTCTTTTTCCTATGTGCTCTTTCAATACAAAAGAGGCAAGAACTAATTAGGAGATTATTTATAGGGAAGGGAATGACCTAGTGGCTGGTCATAAAGGAAAGAATTAGGGTTAGGGTTTCACTAATGGGCTATGGACCAAGTTGCACTAGCTAACTAGCTCAAGTCCTTAGCCTTTGGTCCAATGCAAAAATCCTCCTACTCTCTTCATGAAACTTAGCCAACTTAAGTCAACCAAGACCAACTTGAGTTAGATTAGGGTCCATACCATGTTAGCTAAGTCACCAAAGTCAAGGTCAAAGTCTAGGACAGTCTCTTAAGTCACAGCTAGCAAAAAGTCAAATTAACAATCACCAATGCAATAAATCCTAAAATAATTCAAAGGGGCAAAATGACCAAAATACTCTCAAGCTCAAAAGTAAAAATAAATTATCCTAATGATGTGGTTAGGCTCTAGGTCAGGCAGTCCCTCAGGTTATACTAGCAAAGTATCAAAATCACAAGCCATGACTTAAATCCGTTTTAAATTGATTTAAAAAAATTACCAAAAATCCTATCATGATTTAAATAGCAATAAAAATGATTATAAATGCAAAATTTCAAGAATACCCTCATTTCAGAAACTGGGTGTTACACAACCTTCCAATCGACACCAGGTTGAAATGGATATCAGGGACATGACGAACATCTTTGAGAATAAGAACTGCACCAGTCTTCGTCCTCAAATGCACATCTCTAATGGAAACCTCCCTCGACACATCTCTATTGTCTATCTTCAATACTCCACAGTCGTCTATCGTGTAAGTGGCAAATAGTGCCCTGTTATGAGATATGTGCGCTGAAGCCCCTTAGTCCACCAGCTAAGAATTGTCATCGCAGGCAAGGTTTGTAATAACCTCATCACCTACGACGATCACATCGCCGCCATGTATCGAAGCCGCCGCTGTAGTGTTATCATCTTGCTTCCCCTTGTCGTCGTTCTTCTCTCTTTTCTAAGTGAAATAGTTCTGCTTGATGTGGCCCTTCTTGCCACAATAGTAACACTCCGAGTCCTCATACCGACCCTTGGACTTCCTTCTGCTCTTGTCTCTGCTACCACCTGGACCCCTACTTTTGCCCCATCCGCGGCTATCTGAAACTAGTGCCTCTGAGTGGTGGGATATGGATGAAGTATCCTGAGAATGTCTCCGTATCTCTTCATTCAGCACCCCGCTCTTGGCAAACTCTAGACTGACTATGCCTTCTGGAGCAGAAGCGATCATAAATACTCGTACGCTCTCACACGAGTCTGACAATGTACACAGCAGCCATAGTCCCTGAACCTCGTCGTCGAACTTTACTTCTATCGAAGATAGCTGGTCAACCACGCCCTGGAAATCACTCAAGTGATCCGTAATAGACGCCCCATCTTTGTATCGCAGACCCATCATCGTTCGGATCAGGAACAACTTGTTTACCCCAATCTTCTTCGCGTACAATGATTCCAGCTTATCCGATAACATCTTCGCATGCTCAATATTGGCAATGTGGTTGTACACTTTCTCATTAACAAACTTCCTGATATATCCGTACACCTGTATGTGCTTGAATTTCTAGTCCTTCTCAGATTTATCAACTGGTCGCTCGGAAGCAAATATAGGCAGATGTAGCTTCTTGACAAACAGCAAATCTTTCATCTTGCTCCGCCAATAATGATAGTTGGTACCGTTCAGGTTCACCATGCGTACCGGCTTCGCGTCTATCTCTCCTCTCTAGTTTTTCTGTCGACTCCTGACACCCTTCTGAATTCCAGAACCTGGCTCTAATACCACTTTCTTGGAAAACAAGCGCGGAAACCTTTTCCCAAACTAGAGAGTACCTACGAGAGAACCGAGCAATACAACACACAAACCAAATACCAAATACAATCTACACAGACACAGAGAATTTTTGACGTACAAAACGCTTGCAGGAAAAAACTACGGGACGATCAAGTCCAACCCTTGAGAAGCCTTCACTAATGAAATAAAGGAGTACACCCTTTACAAACTTCACCCGATCTAACACGGATCCCCATAATACTTGGAAGTAAGAAATATTGATTACAAGGCTACGAAGAACAAAGACGACGAGTAGAGATTACCCAAACACGATTCTCCTTCGAAAATGGCCTTCAATCCTCCTTCTCTCCCAAAGTTGCAATGACACTCTTGCCTCTTTTCTCTCTATGTTTCTCAATATTGTGTTATGATTAGGGTTAGGAAAAACCATGTATAAACCCCCTAATCCGCAGCAAAACCTGGACTGTAGGATACCATCCAACGGTATAAAAATACCTGAAATCAGCCTCAGCCCGTCGACACAGAGTTCGGCCAAAACTCTGTATTTTCATGACAGAACGGTTTTATAACCAAGGGGGCAGAATTTGGCCCGAACTCTGCCTTCCTTGTTCCAGAAAGTACTCTGGTAGCTCCCGAGCTTCTTCTTCGTCTCCGAATGGCCTCGTCACCTCCCCGAGCTTCTCTGATACACAGACGGCGCTCGTCGCACTCCGAGGTCTTCTCCACATAGGTTGGGAACCCCACCCACTCTAACACCTCATTGATATTGGCACACAAAGGTATACTCCAAACAAATACTCCAAATTAACCTCCTTTTTTTTCTCCCTTATTTTTTCTCTTTATTTTTCTTCCCTGTTTGGTAAGATTTTTTCTCTCTTTTTCCTCTTTATTTTTCTTCTTCTTCAGTAAGAACTGTTAACTTTGGTGGACCCAGAAATTAATATAAAGAGATGGGCACACTCCAAATCTGGAGTGTCTCTTAGTTTTCAAGCAATTTTTAAGTATATACAAGTGCCCACTGCAGCTTTCAAGTGTTACAAAATTTAAATAAAGTCAAAATATAATACTTGAAACCTCTCCAATTGTAGATGTTCTACGCACGTTAGGTTGACTGTAAATAGATGACGAAAGTAAAAAAGAAGAAGAAGTTACATTAACCTTTTTCCTTTAAGGTCCATGCATTTAAACTTTAAAGCCTACACATGCAAAAAGAAAAAGATATGGTAAACTAAGTGTATAGATTTTAACTTTCGGACACTTTTAATGTTTAAAAGAAATAGAGGACTTATATAGGTATTTAAATTACTAATCATTTTAAGACAGCAAAACTACCTATTTTATAGTTTTTGTCAACCAATACATGGGAACACATTGCAAAAAAAGAAAAGAAAAGAGTAGTCAAGTACTAAAAAAATAATTTAAGGTATCAAAGTTACACACCAGTAAGTTAACACGAAGAAAGAGTCGCAGAATAAAATATCTAATCGCTATCCGAAATGTCTTCGAACGTAGCAACGTCAATAGTGGATGTGGCCAAAAATGTCGCAAGAGCAGTTACACAATTGCGACGAAAGAAAACATATATGGCGACACAAAAAGTGACAAAAACAATAACATTTAGCTTCGATATATAACGTTACTTTTTTCAGTTAGCGACGATGTGGGATGTCACTAGGCAACACTCTTTTTCCAATCAGTAACGCTACGAGACATTGCTAATTTTTCACTTAGCGATGTCTAGTGACGTTCTGATACCACGTAGCAACTTCCTGATACTAGTTAGCAATGCATTCTTGTCTCGTTGGTAGTTGCTATACATTGCTGAAAATGTTGCTAAATACAGAGTTTCTTTTTAGATGTCCGGCGATACGCACAGGACTTTGTGCACGCTGTATTGTATGTCTATTGGGCCCACTGCTTCCAGCTCCCACCAAATAAATAGAAGGAATAGTACGCTCCCGTGGCTCGATCCACTGATCTTCCGCCATCCAACCAAGATTTTATGCCTCTCCTTTGTAACCACAAAAGCCATTCGAGTTCGGTTTGCTAAATACAGTTGGAAAAAACAATTTGCTGAAACAACATATTACCACTAGAATTGCAAACAAATAACTATGATACACCAGAGTCAAAATCACAAGTAGATAAATAGTTTGATATGATCACAAAAAAATACATATATACACCACAACCACAATTACAACCAGATAAAATTATAAACAAATACATATATACAACCACCACAGTCGCAATAGTCTAATATATCATAACAGACACAAGTAAAGCCAAAAAATAGTCCGATACATCATAACAGACCCAACTAGTGCCAAAAATATTCTGATACATAAAATAATATATTACTACTTGGAAGGAGGATCATGAGTACGCCTAACAACCTCAATAAGGACAAGTGTTGCCATCACAAATTAAATGGGAAGAAAAGTTTTGATTAACTTTTGTATTTATGGATTACAATTAAAGAAGTATAACATACCCCTAACAACGAGGATTCATAGTAAAATAAAATCTAAGGAAGAGTGATGATGGACGTCGAATATTGTAGTGACTCCTTTACTCCGTTGACAATCGACTAACGAGGACATTTCTCTTGATATGCTCTCTTTTGTATCTATGTGTCTCCTCTTTCTGTCCTTGTTGATGAAGGAGATGCGCCTCTATTTATAGCAATTTTAAGGTTGTGATTGGATGTGATCTGCTGCAGGATCCATGGCACACAATCTGGATTGTTAAGCTATTTTAGCTGTCTAACTGCAAAGCTTGGTAAAGGTGACACGTAGTATTGATTGGAGGAGATTGGTTGCAGAGATCTTGAATGTGCTATCATTGAAGTTGGTTTAATGCACTTATCAATTACAGCTGCTAACTATATGGCTCGATCATGGTGACATCTGGCATATACTGTGATTTAAAAAAATCGTTAAGTAGGGTGGTTACAACGCACACGTCGCCATAAAAAGAGATCAAATCATCAAGTTTATATGCCCAATCGGTTTGGCACATGGCCCATACTGAGATATGTAACACCCAATTTCTGAAATAAGGGTATTTTTGAAATTTTGTATTTATAATTATTATTTATTGTATTTAAATCATATTATGAATTTTGGTGATTTTTAATCAATTTAAAATTTGTTTTAAGTCATGACTTGTGATTTTGATGTGCTGCTAGTAAAACCCGAGAGGCTGTCTGACCTAGAGCCTAACCATGTCATTAGGATGATTTATTTTTACTTTTGAGCATGAGAGTGTTTTGGTCATTTGGCCTCTTTGAATTATTTTATGATTTATTGCATTGGTGATTGTTAATTTGGACTTTTGCTAGCTGTGACTTAAGAGACTGTCCTAGACTGTGACCCTGACTTGGTGACCTAGTTAACATGGTATGGACCCTAGTCTAACTTAAGTCAACTCAAGTTAGGTCACGTAGGATCAAGTTTAAAATAGGAGGATTGGTGATTTGGTCCATAGGCTTGAGACTTAGAAATTGGTTCCATGACTAGTGCAATTAGGCCCATAGCCAATTAGACTAAACCTTAACCCTAACTTTCACTTTATGACCAGCCACTACCCCTTCCCTATAAATAATCTCTTCCTTGTTCTTGCCTCTTTTATTAGTTTCCCAAGTTTTGAAGAAAGAGGTAAAGAGCCATCTTCTCCAATCCATAACTTTCTCATTTCAAGTCCTTTTTGGCTCAAATCTTTTGCATTAGGTCCTAATCAATCTCTACTTGGTGTTCATGGAGAGAAATCTCAGGTTTAAATCAATTTGGAGATTTTGGCTGGCAAGGAGATTCCCTCCTTTTGAAGCTTTTCATTAAAAGCTCCACCAATAGGTAAACCCTCACAATCACCATTAGATTTCGATTTCTTTGCATGAGTGCATAGCCCTAGGAGTCCCCTAGCTGCTAGCATAGGTTTGGTGTCGAGTCGTGTCCATTTCATGTCTGTATTGGATACGTATCAGTCTATGCAGTGAACTGTTTGATGAAATGCCACACTCATATTTATTTTTTTATTTTTGAAAAGTGTTTGAAGGGTTTTGTAGATCTATATGAGTACTTTAATTTTTGTGAAGAGGTGATAGTGTTTTTGTGTTTGTGTCGGGTGCACGGAGGGTTGGACACACTGCGTACTGACTCGGTTCAGTGCCCTGCTGCTCGGGCTTGCTGTGGGACACGACACGACGACTCAGGTCGTGATTTTTGGTGGACACGTACGGGCAATCACTAACACAACACACACAAAATTTGAGATGATTTCGTTGAACGGATTTGGAGAAATCTCGACTGCCCTGTCTCGACCACACGCACACACGCGCGCATATGAGCCACTGATACGCACTCACACACACGACACGACACCACGTGGACACGGTACAGGGCCATAGACACGTAGCCCTATATGGGGCGAACACGTGGGCACGAGCACGACTCGTGTCGTACCCTGTGTCGCGTGCACGAGGCCGTGTCCTCGCTGTACGAGGCTGCTTATGCTGTATTTTGATACTCTATGTAATTCGTATTTTGGACACGACATGACTCGACTTGTATAACACCCTGTCATGTGCACACACCTTTACCAACCATTGATTTAGAGTTTTATTTGTTTTCGAATGTGAAATTGGGTTTTTAGAATATGTTCTGAATACTGGTTCAGTCCAGTACAATTTTTTCGAGTTTTGTGAATTCGATTAAATGTTAAATTGTAATAATTTGATGATGCTGATGTAGGTACATATCTGGATAAATGATTTTTACATAGCTAGGTTTATATGGATGCATGAATTAGTTGAATTGTGGTTTTCCAGGATTGAATGTGTGGTTTTGAGTCACATTCGAATTCGAGTTGATACTTCCCTGTATCAGTCAAAATTCATATGAGGATTGTGATGTTCAGTGTATATCTCATGGTTTCAGACCTTGTTTAACACCCAAATGTGGTATTGAACTCTTGAATTCTCTGATTCTGTTTCGTGTTTGAGTATTGTGAGTGATTTCACATATAGTGATTTAGTCTCAGCTTTCTTGTTCACATGGAGTTGATTTCTCACATAGAGTTGATTCATTCTCAGATTTGGTGTCCACCTATACATAGATTCTTGTTCAGTTTTTAGTCCCTTGTTATTACTCAATCCTTAGTCCCATATAACTTAATATCATATAATTCAGTCCCCTTGTTCATCAGTCCCGATTTTGATTCGATAACAGCCCATATACTTGATATCAAGTTTGATGTTAGGCTTGAATGGTTGAGAGGCACCCTGAGAATTCCCTTTACTGTACTTCTCTGTTTCCATGAAATCTGAGACACCATAGCACACACACACTCATGCATTCATGAACCTACAAAATTTGATTTGCCACACACACTAATTTAAACTGTCACACACACCTAAACACTGAAAATCTGAGAACACATGTATATGCAATGTAGACACACACATAGGACACTCCTGTGCATGACTGAAATGAGTTTGGTTTTGGTATATCATTCATACACATAAGTTCACTCATCACACACATCACTGCATATATAAATTGCCATTGACTGACTTGTATGCAAGTTGATATGTAATTGGCCTTGTATGCATGTAGGTTCTATAACCTCATATCCTGTGATACTTATTAGCTCCTGGAACTTACTTCATTCCTATTGTTTTGTATGTATATAAGTAAGTATCCCCTATGTATCTATCTATATATAAGTATATAGATATGCCTCTATGTACTAATATATATATGCATGTAAATGCCTTTGTACCTAAATATGAATACTTGTATGCAATATATGTACATAGGAGTACCCCACTATAATGTAATATTATGAGTATGTCAATACAATGCATGCATGAGTGTAGGTAAGTATTAAGATGATGAAATGTCTAAACCCCCTTCCTTTTTGCATGGAATCTGAAATCTGAACCCTTAACTGAACTTTTATGCATGATTTTAACTGGGCATTGCATTCCCTAAATTGAAAACTAAGCTGAACATAACATTAGCCCTCACACTTTTGACACATCCACACATACTTGAATCCAAACCCTACCATAACCTTCCCCCTTTGTTTCATGTTTCCCTATCTATATATACATATGTGTATGCAAGCATGAGGTTATGAAATAAATGTAATATATGATGTGAGTATCCTATCTATGCAAGCATGGATATATAGAGCTAAATGAATGCATGAATATATGTATAGATGATATATATAAAGTGTGATGCCTTGTGGCTTGTGATGTTGCTTGGTTGGTTGTTAGCCTAGGCTTGGTTAAGCCTAGTGAGACTTGACTGGACTAGGTTGACCTAGTTGACTAGTGTAACTGACCAAGGTTGACCAAAGTTTGACTTTGACCTAGATTAGCCTAAAAATTATGTAGATTGCATTATATGTTCTTATTTACCATTCTGGACATGTCATAACCCATATTACTCTGTTTAGGACATTGTGACTCCGGTGCAGACATCTGATATTATACTACTCTTTTCAGAGTAGCATGCGAGTACATTCTCTGATAGTTCTCTCATTTACTTGTTAATTACTGTACTTCAGTTCTAGTTAGTTGTATGTGATTCTCTTTTACAACACGTATGGATATTTTTGGATTCATGTATGCGATACACATTTATTGTCTGGCCTCTATTACTGGAATCATTTTCTGGTATCATCAAGTTCTGGTTGGACTCATCTTGAATCTTGTGTCGAATTTCTGGATTTACTTGCTGGGAGGGGAAATAGTAGAGTAAGACATGTAGACATACCCCAATTCTAGAATCACCCTCATGCTGGAATCAAACTGGAATGATAGCCATCTCACACCCGGCTAGGTGTGTGATGTGCCGGATTACCTATAGCCGTTTACATATCGATCTCGATATTTTAAACACATTGTTAGAGTATAGGCTGGACTCACCCTGGAATTATTGATCACTATGAATGGAATCGTCTCGTACTGGATTCATCTTGTATTAGATTCGTCTTATACTGGACTTACATTGGAGTTACACTTGTCTACATTTACTGTCTGGACTTATACCATGTTACTCTAGTTCAGCTAGTTTCTATTTACAGTCTTTATTGCCATGATTCTTCTCTTGTTTAGTTACCTTACTTTCCTTGTACTTTATCTGTCTCTCTATACCATCACCTGAATATAAATTGCCATGTTCATCAATACAACTGCCTATAACTGCTTTATAGTTCTCTGTCATTTACTTAGGTTTTTTAGATGAGATGTGCTCGTTCGTGTCCTGACTGGACCTATTGAAATTTTACAGATGATTGCCCTGAGGACACTTGCCCTACTCATTATGGACCGGACGAGGGATTAGCCACCTTTGGTCCCGACACTTAGCAGTGATCGGGATACAGTTTTAGACTTGTATTAGTTCTTATTTTTGACTTGTTGTATTAATTTTAGACTTGTGTTGTATTTCAGATTGTTAAGATGTTGTTACTAATTCAGTAGTAGTAGTTGTCTTCTATTTCTTAGTTATCTCTTCTGTGTTATCTTATCGTGCTTAGACTGTGATTGAGTTACAATATCTTATACTTGTCCTCCGTTTGGAGTTGATCATGATGAGTACATTATATACTGCATGAGTTGATGGTTAAATAGTGACCTAGAACAGCGTTCTACCGTCGATACTGCGGTATAGACTGGGCGTTGTTACGTACTCGTACCCTCACAGTGGGTGCGAGTCGTGACACATTTTTAGTGGTGACCCATGCAGGTCGAGAGTCACATGAGTGTGATATCGTGGTAGTACGGCGACTTAGTTGTACTGCTACGAGCCTGCGATAGGATTAAGATATAGGCTTTAACGGAGAGGTACTCAACCACAGTTAGGAAAAATTCTGCCTCAATTCATGCCATCTATACATCTTGCTGATTTGTCTTCCTTGAAAATTAACTATCCTCCCTTGATTTATCGCATCTGTCTCAGTATTGATTCCTTGTTTGATCTGTCTCTAGGATGGTCGAGACTAGATCCCATCGCTCTGGACCGAGGGACACTGCTGAGAGGTCTGCCATCTCTCGTCTTGTGCAGCTAGCCTTCGATACCGCGGTACCAGTTCAGCTAGCTGGGGTAGGTGTTTCAGCTGCCTTTGGAGGAGCCCTTCCACCAGTGTACAGACAGAGCCCGGTGATTCCAGAGATGCTCTAGCAGCAGCAGCCACCTTCGGGGACATTTGATGCAGTTCAGCTGTTCACATTCTTTCAGCAGTTCATGGAGGCCCAGCAGGCCCAGTAGCAGCGTCAGACTGCAGAGTTTAGTCGGGGCATTGATCTGGCCCTGACAGTAGTTGAGAGGGCAGCAGCTCAGCCTTCGGCAGTTCAGCAGCCACACCAGCCGAAGGAGAAGGGCATCTAAGACTTCCAGAAGATGCACCCGAGGGACTTCAGGGGTATAGAGGGCATTCTGTACGCTGATGAGTGGATAGAGCATATGGAGGAGATTTTCAGACTGGCGGAGATTCTAACGAGGCTACAGATCGAGGCGATGGCCAGTATGATGCATGATTTGGCCCACACTTTGTATCAGACCGACCGGAGGGTTAGTACACCAGGACAGACTTGGGCCGCATTCAAGAAGCTGTTCAAGGAGGAAGCTGTTCAAGGAGAAGTTTTTCCTAGATGCAGTGCTAGGTGCCCTCGAGACTCAGTTCGAGGCCTTAGTCCAGGGTAGTCAGTCCGTAGAGGAGTATGCTGGGGAGTTCCGCCGTCTGGACAGATTTGTCGAGGGGTTATCCGAGGCGACGAAGGCCCGAAGGTTCAGAAAGGGACTGGTCAAGGAGGTGAAGTCCTATACCAAGAGTGCCCGCGGTGCCACTTTTGAGAAGATCTTGGTGGATGCCTTAGCAGCAGAGGATGATCTTGAGCTGAGGCTCAAGAGGGGACGGGACGCTCACGGTACCAGCAGCAGCGGAGGCCAGGCCAAGAGGCCTCATGTGCAGATTTAGCAGACGCAGACACCAGTGGGAGTTCAGCAGGTATAGCATCAGTATCGGGGTCAGGACCCGAAGGCGATCAGTTGTTCCTACTGCAGGAAGCCGTGACACATCTGGGAGCAGTGGAGGAAGAGGCTGAATGTTTGCTATTTCTGTGGGTCTGGTGCCCATCGGAAGATAGATTGTCCTATTGCACCTTATTTTGAGGGAGCTAGGCCACATGTAGCTCAGCCACAGAGGGGTGGAGCCTTTGTGATGGCAGTCGAGGAGACTGACGCTGCAGGTGATGGGTTAGCAGGTTTGTCCTTCTTGTTCTTCCTCTCCACTTTCATGTATGATTTCCATTAGTACCTGCCAGGATATTGCTTATGATTTGCTAGATAGTGTAGCTACCCTGTTCGAGACTGTCGAATCACGACCAGTAGGATTATATTGTATGTTATCTATCGACCTTAATTTGATTGGGGTTTGACCTAGTAGGGGTGCGATCATCTTAATTTCGAGGACGAAATTTTTCTAGGGGGTAGACTTGTAATACCCAGTTTCTGAAATAAGGATATTTTTGAAATTTTGTATTTATAATTATTATTTATTGTATTTAAATCATATTATGAATTTTGGTGATTTTTAATCAATTTAAAATTTATCTTAAGTCATGACTTGTGATTTTGATGTGCTGCTAGTAAAACCCTAGAGACTGTCTGACCTAGAGCCTAACCATGTCATTAGGATGATTTATTTTTTACTTTTGAGCATGAGGGTATTTTGGTCATTTGGCCTCTTTGAATTATTTTATGATTTATTGCATTGGTGATTGTTAAGTTTGACTTTTGCTAGCTGTGACTTAAGAGACTGTCCTAGACTTTGACCTTGACTTGGTGACCTAGTTAACATGGTATGGACCCTAGTCTAACTTAAGTCAACTCAAGTTAGGTCACTTAGGATCAAGTTTGAAATAGGAGGATTGGTGATTTGGTCCATAGGCTTTTGACTTAGAAATTGGTTCCATGACTAGTACAATTAGGCCCAGAGCCCATTAGACTAAACCCTAACCCTAATTTTCACTTTATGACCAGCCACTAGGGCTCCCTCTTCCCTATAAATAATCTCTTCCTTGTTCTTGCCTCTTTTATTAGTTTTCTAAGTTTTGAAAAAATAGGTAAAGAGCCATCTTCTCCAATCCATAACTTTCTCATTTCAAGTCCTTTTTGGCTCAAATCTTTTGCATTAGGTTCTAATCAATCTCTACTTGGTGTTCATGGAGAGAAATCTCAGGTTTAAATCAATTTGGAGATTTTGGCTAGCAAGGAGATTCTCCCCCTTTTGAATCTTTTTATTAAAAGCTCAACCAATAGGTTAAACCTCACAATCACCATTAGATTTCGATTTCTTTGCATGAGTGCATAGCCCTAGGAGTCCCCTAGTTGCTAGCATAGGTTTGGTGTCGAGTCGTGTCTATTTCGTGTCTGTATCGGACATGTATCAATCTATGCAGTGAACTGTTTGATGAAATGCCACACTCATATTTATTTCTTTAATTTTGAAAAGTGTTTGAAGGGTTTTGTAGATCTATATGAGTACTTTAATTTTTGTGAAGAGGTGATAGTGTCTTTGTGTCTGTGTCGGGTGCACGAGGGGTTGGACACGCTGCGTACTGACTCGATTCAGTACCCTGCTGCTCGGGCTTGCTGTGGGACACGACACGGCGACTCAGGTCGTGATTTTTGGTGGACACGTACGGGCAATCACTGACACAACACACAAAATTTGAGATGATTTCGTTGAGCGGATTGGGAGAAATCCCGACCGTACTGTCTTGACCACACGCACACACGCGCGTGTATGAGCCACTGATACGCACTCACACACATGACACGATACCACGTGGACACGGTACAGGGCCATAGACACATAGCCTTATATATAGCGAACATGTGGGCACGAGCACGAGTCGTGTCATACCCTGTGTCGCGTGCACGAGTCGTGTCGTGCCCTGTGTCGCATGCACGAGGCCGTATCCTCGCTACACGAGGCTGCCTGTGCTGTATTTTGATACTCTGTGTAATTCGTGTTTTGGACACATCGTGTCCACTTTTGTGGACACGACACGACTTGTATAACACCCTGTCATGTGCTCACACCTTTACCAACCATTGATTTAAAGTTTTATTTGTTTTCGAATGTGAAATTGGGTTTTTGGAATATGTTCTGAATACTGGTTCAGTCCAGTACAATTTTTTAGAGTTTTGTGAATTCGATTAAATGTTAAATTGTAATAATTTGATGATGCTGATGTAGGTACATGGCTGGATAAATGATTTTTACATAGCTAGGTTTATATGGATGCATGAATTAGTTTAATTATGGTTTTCCAGGATTGAATGTGTGGTTTCGAGTCACATTCGAATTCGAGTTGATACTTTCCTGTATCAGTCGAAATTCATATGAGGATTGTGATGTTCAGTGTATATCTCATGGTTTTAGACCTTGTTTAACACCCAAATGTGGTATTGAACTCTTGAATTCTTTGATTCTGTTTCAGGTTTGATTATTGTGAGTGATTTCACATAGAGTGATTCAGTCTCAGCTTTCTTGTTCACATGGAGTTGATTTCTCACATAGAGTTGATTCATTCTCAGATTTGGTGTCCACCTATACATAGATTCTTGTTCAGTTTTCAGTCCCTTGTTATTATTCAGTCCTTAGTCCCATATAACTTAGTATCATATAATTCAGTCCCATTGTTCATCAGTCCTGATTTTGATTTGATAACAGCCCATATACTTGATATCAAGTTTGATGTTAGGCTTGAATGGTTGAGAGGCACCCTGAGAATTCCCTTTACTGTACTTCTCTGTTTCCATTAAATCCGAGACACCATAGCACACACACACACACTCATGCATTCATGAACCTACAAAATCTGATTTGCCACACACACTAATTTAAACTGTCACACACACCTAAACACTGAAAATCTGAGAACACATATATATGCAATGTAGACACACACACAGGACACTCCTGTACATGACTGAAATGAGTTTGGTTTTGGTATATCATTCACACACATAAGTTCACTCATCACACACATCACTGTATATATAAATTGCCATTGACTGACTTGTATGCAAGTTGATATGTAATTGGCCTTGTATGCATGTAGGTTCTATAACCTCATATCCTGTGATACTTATTAGCTCCTGGAACTTACTTCATTCCTATTGTTTTGTATGTATATAAGTAAGTATCCCCTATGTATCTATATATATAAGTATATAGATATGCCTCTATGTACTAATATATATATGCATGTAAATGCCTTTGTACCTAAATATGAATACTTGTATGCAATATATGTACATAGGGATACCCCAATATATTGTAATGTTATGAGTATGTCAATACAATGCATGCATGAGTGTATAAGTATTAAGATGATGAAATGTCTAAACCCCCTTCCTTTTTGCATGGAATCTGAAATCTGAACCCTTAACTGAACTTTTATGCATGATTTTAACTGGGCATTGCATTCCCTAAATTGAAAACTAAGCTGAACATAACATTAGCCCTCACACTTTTGACACATCCACATATACTTGAATCCATACCCTACCATAACATTCCCCCTTTGTTTCATGTTTCCCTATCTATATATACATATGTGTATGCAAGCATGAGGTTATGAAATAAATACAATATATGATATGAGTATCCTATCTATGCAAGCATGGATATATAGAGCTAAATGAATGCATGAATATATGTATAGATGATATATCTAAAGTGTGATGCCTTGTGGCTTGTGATGTTGCTTGGTTGGTTGTTAGCCTAGGCTTGGTTAGGCCTAGTGAGACTTGACTGGACTAGGTTGACCTAGTTGACTAGTGTAACTGACCAAGGTTGACCAAAGTTTGACTTTGACCTAGATTAGCCTAAAAATTATGTAGATTGCATTATATGTTCTTATTTACCATTTTAGACATGTCATAACCTATATTACTCTGTTTAGGACATTGTGACTCCGGTGCAGACATCTGATATTACACTACTCTATTCAGAGTAGCAGGCGAGTACATTCTCTGATAGTTCTCTCATTTACTTGTCAATTATTGTACTTCAGTTCTAGTTAGTTGTATGTAATTCTCTGTTACAACACGTATGGATATTTTTGGATTCATGTATGCGACACACATTTATTGTCTGGCCTCTATTACTGGAATCATTCTGGAATCATTTAGTGGTATCATCATGTTCTGGCTGGACTCATCTTGAATCTTGTGTCGGATTTCTGGATTCACTTGCTGGGAGGGGAAATACTAGAGTAAGATATGTAGACATACCCCAATTCTGGAATCACCTTCATGCAGGAATCAAACTGAAATGATAGCCATCTCACACCCGGCCAGGTGTGTGATGTGCCGGATTACCTATAGCCGTTAACATGTCGATCTCGGTATTTTAAAACACACTGTTAGAGTATAGGCTGGACTCAACCTGGAATCATTGATCACTATGACTGGAATTATCTCGTACTGGATTCATCTTGTATTAGATTCGTCTTGTACTGGACTTACGTTGGAGTTACACTTGTCTACATTTACTGTCTGGACTTATACCATGTTACTCTAGTTCAGCTAGTTTCTATTTACAGTCTTTATTGCCATGATTCTTTTCTTGTTTAGTTACCTTACTTTTCTTGTACTTTATCTGTCTCTCTATACCATCACCTGAATATAAACTGCCATGTTCATCAATACAACTGCCTATAACTGCTTTATAGTTCTCTATCATTTACTTGGGTTTTCTAGATGAGATATGCTCGCTCCTGTCCTGACTGGACCTGTTGAAATTTTATAGATGATTGCCGTGAGGACACTTGCCCTACTCATTATGGACCGGACGAGGGATTAGCCACCTTTGGTCCCGACACTTAGCAGTGTACGGGATACAGTTTTAGACTTGCATTAGTTCTTATTTTTGACTTGTTGTATTGATTTGAGACTTGTGTTGTATTTCAGATTTTTGAGATATTGTTATTAATTCAGTAGTAGTAGTTGTCTTTTATTTCTTAGTTATCTCTTCTGTGTTATCTTATCGTGCTTAGATTGTGATTGAGTTACAATATCTTATACTTGTCCTCCGTTCGGAGTTGATCATGATGAGTACATTATATACTGCATGAGTTGATGGTTTGATAGTGACCTAGAACAGCGTTCTACTGCCGAAACTGTGGCATAAGCTGGGCGTTGTTACGTACTCGTACCCTCACAGTGGGTGCGGGTCGTGACAAGATATAAGAGAATCTTTTGTTTAACTGGGCGGTTAATAACATACAGGCTATTAATTGGAATTTAAATAACCTTAGCACTTATTTGGATGGGCCGATTGATTGGACACGTGGCACGTACCAAGATTCTAGAGAATATGGAGCACTATTGCATGAAGGCTCGACCGCATAGGAACTTTTGAGAGCAGTGTCGCATGAAGTCTTGGCTGCATGGTGACTTCTGGGAGTACTACCGCATAAGGAGAGTGTACACATAGCACTGCACCATTGTCTTCTTTCAACAGATAGTAAATAGGTTGATGCAGGCCTTGTGCTGTTGTCTTTGTACGGGATGCTCAGAATATCATAGAAAGAAGGATTGCCCGGGGACCTGCATGGAGAGTCGAGAGTTGGTTTGCTGCCTCTTAGTCGCATGACCTAATGTGGTTCAGACTGAGTGGAGCTTTAGTGATTTTTCATACTTCTACAAGACCCCCTTCAAAGTTTTCAAACATGGAATAAGTTTGGAAAACTTTGGACAAAAGCATTGGCGCATAGAGTTTGGACTGCCTGGACTTGTCCGTTAGGATGCTAATGACGCCGTCAGTTATGGCACATGAAATGCTGCCAGGATGTTAGGCTTCTTCAAAAACCGCTTTGTCCCGAGGGAAATCGTTTGGGATTGCCTGTTTGATTTGTCTTTAGCCCAGGCCGAACTTCTGCCTATAAGTAGGACTTGGGTTGGAGAGAGAGCCTCTATCGGCTTTTATCTTTCTTTCCCCCTTTTTGTTTGAAGAAAAATCCTAAAATGGCTCCAAAAATTCTTCTTCTTCTGTTGCTGCCAAGAGAGCTACAAAAGGGAAATGCTCAGCCGCTGAGGCTGTGGCGGAGGAGCTAAAGTTCAATCCCAATGTTCAGCCACCGATTAAAGGTATGGTTTTTCAGCCTTCTGTAGGATTTTCTAAATGAGACCCTCTATATGTATGCTGTGTTGTTTTCTTTGCACAGATGAGTAATCACCATGCATAGGTCGGTTACCCCTTTTTGAATCTATTGCATGGATAGAAAACAGTCTAAGACTTGCAACGATTATGTCGCATAGATCACGCGCATGCCGCACACATGTGCCTCTTTCGCATAGGTCATCATGCGTGGGTTGTGCATAGGATTTTCATATTTCGCCTTTCATTTTGTACTATCCCTTCCTGTAGCTTCCTCAGGCGAGGCTCTTTTGGGTCATGCTCAGTCGACGCCGGCTGTAAACTTTTTCTTTCGTCAAGGTCCAAATGGACAAGGGCCAATCTAGGGCACGATAGAGGATGATAGCCAACCAAAGTTCTAGTTCTTTCTGGAGCAATTGAATGCAGGAAAGCTTCACTCCAGAAAATGTGAGGAGTTCTTGAAGCCATTCTTTCTGTTAAGGCGTTGCACAAACCACCTCTGATCCGCAGGCGACGAAGTTTCAGGAGGACTGGAATTTTTTCTCTGGAAGATCGTGCATGTATACGCCGTCGATGGAGCGCCACCTGCTGTTGTCAGCTTTGGAAATGGTAGTGAGCCTAAAGAAGAAAGGGACAGATCTGAATGTGAGACTGAGAAGGAGTCCATGTTTTCCGTATCCGTACTTCGTCTAAGTCGCAAAGGAAGATTACGAGTTTCTGGGAGTCGCCATCATATTCGCTCATGTGTTTGATGCCCAACGTCATTGTGAATGATTTAGCCCCATCCGTCCCTCCGATTGGCACAAACACCTTCTTGTGTCGGTTGGCCAAGAAGGGGTCATATCCTACCGGGTCTCTTCGGTTAATTGGTTGGGCCCATTATAATCCTTTGTGGGATGCTCGAACAACATGGATCCTGGAAAAGTACGAGGGCATTTTAAAGGCGTCCGGTCTGTACTACGCGATGAGGGCGGCCTGCCATGGAGACCAATCCTGCCATGTTTATCGCTTTGGTGGAGTTGTACAATTACCATACTAGAACTTTCTTCATGCCCGGTGGCAAGATGGGGCTACCTTTGCATGAAATGTATGAGGTTCCCACATTACCCTGGGGTGAGGAGCCTTATAAGGAGTACATTCCTACCAACGGAGAACTGGAAAAGTTGGAGGAGTTGGAGGAGAAGAGCCCATAACTCCTTGTTATGTACAAGTAGCTATTGTGTCACCATGCAATATGTCGTCATCTCTACAAGAGGGAAAAAAGTTCGGAGGGAGCAACCCCTCTTATCACTGCATGGACCATCCATTTTTTCCCTTCCTCCTTGAATTTGATACAGATTGGCGTTAGGCAATTACAAACCCAACAAGAAGTCGAGGCAATGATACAGAAGAAGGGAAAGTCCATTGTCGGAGAAGGTAGGACTAGCTACCATATAGAGAACCTGGACTACTTCTACCAAGACATACAACCACTGTTCGATGAGGCGGTCTTGGTCGGTTACTTGATGATCTATCTACGGGTCTGCGTAGTTCCTGAGGGTTCAGGGTCGGTATATCGGATTAATCGTAACCCGATACTTTTGGTGGTGAAGTTGGTGTTTGGATACGAGCTTGCTCTTCTACGAGCGATGATTTGTTGCAGCGGTAGTGGCCTCCAAGCCATCATTGAGAACGTCTTACATCATGAGGGGACCGATAATTTTAATCGGTTGGAGTTGGCTTTCCACTATTCGATGGGGTGGCTCCTATTACACAATCGATCCCTGATGCCCCTTGGACCGAAATAGGTTGTTCTAGAGGGAGGCACCTTCATACGATAATACGGCCGAACGCCTTAGGTCTCTGAGGATGTTCCTTTCTGCCGGTAGGCTCTGGCTTTTATGGGGGCATACTCGTTCTTTACGATTGTTCCTGATTTTACTAGAGATGAGGAGGGACGGCCTCAGATAGATATCGAGGTGGGCACAAGTGCCCTCTCTACTCGAGTTTTGCATTGGCTCCTTTCTATCCGACCATCCCATTTGGTATATCGGAGCAAGCATATAGTCTTTTTGGAGCCATAACTGACGAGTAGATTCGCTAGGCTGTTCGGGTACATGTAATTTTTTTTGGAGAACTTGAACCAGTTCCATGATTTTGCTGGTGGCATGCTGGATGGTATACGAGCGTGGCATTACTACTCCGCCTTTGGTACTGGGGTGAGGTTTGTTCTGCCAATTGTTAGAGATGAGCCGCCCATAATCTACGCAGCAGCAACTTTCTACTATCAGGCCGAGATGGCTCCCGCCAATTTCGATCGAAAGACGAGTTTTACTAAGGGCACATGGCTGATATCCTCACCCGATTCACCTCAGAAATTTACGAAGCCAGGTAGATGTGGTGCGAGAGCGCCGTAATCAAAGAAGAAGGCTGCTACTGTCAGTCCTTTAATTCGTGGAGGCCCACCACGGCATGCGGCTGTGGAGGTGGGAAGTGTAACGCCCCAGTCCTATTATACGTAGAACTAGGAATATGTACATGCTAGGTGTATGTAGATGATGATTACTCCAATGTATGGATTCTACATATACACACATAAGCTATAAATAAAAGCTCTAGCTCATAATAACTAAGTCGCTGGCAGTACTAATCTCATCCACAAATAAAGAAAAGATTAACTAATCAATGTAGCAATAGTCCAGCATGAGGAATTAAATGAAATCAAATAGTCGGGTGTAGACAAATCCATTAACAGTCGACTAAATCCAATAGAGTGATAAAGGAGTCCGACCTCCAAAATGAATTAAAAAATAAAGAAAGAAAGAAATGATATAACAACTAGATGTCCATCAAAGAAAAAGTATCAAGCGTCATCAGTGGGCAACACCTCATTGTCAGCAAAAGATAAGTTTGGTCCTGGCCCGTATTTTTTGTGGATGATCCTGCTCGTCTAAACCTGGAGAGATTACCAGGTCCCAGAGGGACGTAATAAGATACAGAAAAACATGCCAACAGTAACTGAATATATAAACACAATACTATAGGGCTCCCTAACCGTCTATGTGAGATGCACTTTAAGGACAACATTCCACGCAGGGGCTTCAAAATCAGCAGAAAAAATAAAAGAGTGCTAGTAAGTAGTGCTCATCCGAGTTATTATCGGCCAAAGGACAATAAGTAGCGTCATTCGAGTCACTATCGTCCCATAAATGTGTGTAAAAATAATAGTAGCACCTTAGCTAATAACTGTCCCCTTCCCCCAATGATTATGTCCAAGCTGTATCCACAACGTGACCAGTTGGCAACTGCTATGGCTTCTAACTCGATACTCTAATAGCAGTCATCTTCTATCTGTCATACATTCTAAATTATCGATGGCCAGTCGAGTACGCGGATCCGTGTCCTATTTGAAACTCACTCATCTCGTGGTACACATGTGTCAAGGCCAAATGAGATATAAAAATACCTCACACTCAAGGTATTCTTCTAAAACTAGGTCAATATGCATACAAAAATAAAAACAACATAAATGACTAAACTCAGTCGCTTGCACCCAAGTATGACTTGGACTTACATTTATAACAAAAATAGACAAGTAAAAATACATTCAATAAATAAAATATACTAAAATAAATGAACATAATCAGAAATTGTGGCAAGGTATACTTGCCTGGAGGTGGTACTAGGTTTTGATAATGTCGAAAGGATGAATATGTCAATCAACGAATGCTGCAAGGATGGAATCTCCATGAACGTCCCTGGATGCTGAAATAAACATCACCAACACTTTCAGAATAAGAAAAATGTCTAAGATAACCTACCCAAAAGTCTAATTTTGGATATGAGGGCAAAATGGTAATTTCGGATCAAAACAATGTCAGCCGTTGGACCCAATTTGCACCAAAAAATGTACCAAAACCTATGGTCTCTAAAGTCAACAAACTATATGTCTACAAGTCCAGGTTTTCGATACAAACTCAATGGTATGTCCAATTTTGGATTTCGATGAGTCGTGCACAAATTCATCCGTTGAGACGGTTCGTGGGCCCACTAAAATGATAATCTGGTCAACTATCTTAGAATCAAACCAAACTTGGCTCACAGGATGAGAATAACAATAAAAGCAGAGCAAGCTTCGTTGCCATGTGAAGAATGTGCACAAAGTAATTGAGATTTTTAAAAAGTAGCCGATACGGAGGCCGTTTAGACAAACCGGACGACTTTATCTCAACCTGAGGGCATCAAAAGGTGCGTACGAATATTGCGGACGTATGGGCTTTGATAAAACTCAAATTGGTTGCGTATGCGCAACGAATTCGATCCGTATCCATCGAAGATGCTACTCTCAGTCCTTTAAGTCGGTACTTGTGGGCTTTACGAAGCCCGATAAATATGGTGCGAGAGCACCTTAATCGAAGAAGAAGGCTGCTACTATCAGTCCTTTAACTCGTGGAGGTCCGCCATGTCATGCGGCTCCGGAGGTGGGAAGTCGTCGTCGTTCAATGAAGAGATCGACAGAAACGTCTTTGAGAAAAGATGTGCGTACTAGGAAGAAGGTAGTGTTCGGAAACTCCGAGTGGAAGATTATGAGCACAGAGAGGTGGTTAACCACATGTCTTCTTGTTGACCCAACCCTCTCTTCCTACATCTTATTTATATATTTATCTAGATTTAAGCAGGTACCATGGAGGGCAGATCCCCCGTGCAAGGTGATACTTCTGACGCCTTGCCGGGTGTAGGAGAGTGATGTTGAAGAGGTAATAGCGAAGACCCCAAGCGAGCATTATTCTCGTGAAGAGCCGGTAGAAGAGCCGGTAGAGCCTCAGGTTCCCCATGATGTTTTCCCAAGCGAGTCGCACGCTTCGGTAGCCTTTCTGGGTATGTTGCTTTCGATTTTACTGCGGATGGTTTTTTTTTTAAATTTTTCAATCCTTTATTCTATTAGTGAGGCTAGCCCTGATTTGCATTACTCCTTCAGGTCTCTCTTCGTTTATTAACCCGACCGAGGATGTGGAGGTTATTGATGAAGAAGAAGAAGAAGAAGAAGAAGAAGAAGAAGAAGAAGAAGAAAGCTTGGTAAGGAGGAGGTCTGAACCCCCTCGCCCTGTTGTTGGAGTCGAAGAAACTACTGAGGTGTAACGCCCCAATCCCAAAATACATAGGACTAGGATACGCAAACATGCCAGCTACGTATCACGTGGACTCCAGCCCAGCTCAAATACGTATACGTTGTCTTGTAAGGTAGTTATATCTCTATATTGCTATGATAATTCTATATCTCAATCCACTGGAAATAAATTTTTCGCAAGACCAACTGCGTTAATATTGGTTAGGCATTAACACACCAGATCCTACAAGCAAATAAGAATAGACAATATATAATAAAGTGGACCAGACTTTATTACAATCGTCTGAACAAGCTCATAGAAAAGTATAAAGCTTACAAAACAAGGCCATATCAGCAGAATAAAATAATAAAAAATAAATATAATGTCGGATGAATAGAATGAAGATATCAACCAAATATATACCTGAAATCGTGGAGTAACAATCACCAACTACCCTTCTATCTACAATAGCAGCTCATCCAAACCTGAAGAAATTACCAGGTCCTCAGGGGACATTGCAAGATACATAATGTAGAAGCCTATCATACAGTTTATGTTACATACATGAAATAGACAGAAATGAAACTATATAATAACAATAAGAATAATGGAAGTATATGGTAAGATAACACCTACGGTCCTATAGAGAGTAGTCCTGTGTGGAGCTCCCAAACTATAGTAAATCTCTAACTAGCACCTGCGTGGAACTCTTGAGTCGAGAGTGGTCAAATAGCCAATCCTAGTATCAGACAAGGGTCAAGTCGAGTCAAGTCAAGTGATCCAGTAGAGTCATATTAGGTCTAGTCAAGTTCACACTCAGTACGATGAACTATACAAATAGTAAATGAGAATAAGTACAAGAGCTTAGACAAGTAAATGGAGTATAGAAACTGAAAACATATAAAGTAACAAAAGAAGGTAAGCATGTATAAATAAATATACATATTGGCAAGGTATACTTGCCTAGGTTCCTAAGAAAGAAAGATGTGAACCTGATCACGAACCCAAAGTAGCAATGTCCCGAGAGCCTAAATTAACTAATGAATCAATTATTAATCTAGAATTTACTATACATATGCAAAAAGTAAATTTACTTATATATCTATTATAACATAATAACCAACACAACTAACAAGAAAAGTTATATGCTAGAGGTAAGCTATAACATAAATTAAAATTAAAAAAAGTCACCTAACCTTCTGATCTTTTAATCAACAACTCTCCACATAATTGTATAAAATGATTTACTTATGCCTACTAGGTCCCTCCTCTAGGCATAGGTGCAAAGTGTTGCTCCTATTAGGTATTTCTTGTATAAATGTGACATCAATACATTCTAAGAGTCTTTTGGTAATAATGACACGTCATACCTACTAAACTTTTTTATCCTCAAAATTATAACTAAATAAACCTATACAAGTAAACTAACCCATATGTCCTAAATGACAAATTTTGGTGATGCTTTGGTTACACAACTTTAACGTTTTCCTACACATGACCCAACTAAAGTAAATAACAAAACCTATACTCTAGACCTAAAATAAAACTATAAAATATAATAAGGATATTTATAAATCAGAACCTAAATTATTTTAACATGATTATTTAAGTCACAATTACACAAAATTAATGCCACAACTTTGCTATGTCCAAATATAGGTTTTCTAGGTCGTATCAGACACCATTTTAAGTCATTTAGTAATAACCTTAATTAGATATAGAAAAAGAATAATATATGTATTACAAATATCATTTTAAGAGTAGCTTTGAAAGTATAAGGTTGGCCATAACCTATATAAAATTTAGGTCAAATCCTAAATGAAACTATGTCTTTTAGGCCCTAAATTGTGCATTTCGGTGTCACATACATGTGCCTACAACTATACAATATATAAATTGAATTATAAAATATTTAAATAGGTTTTTAATACATAAATTAAGGCTTAAATATGTGTCATATGTTAGGTATAATTCCATGGCCATTCTATATTAAATTTTAAACTAAACTAGGCAAGCTTTCAACTCAACATGTCAAAATTAAAGTTCTAAATTCAGAATTTTGTTGGATGTGTTTATGCCCTAAAAACCAAGTTTAGCATGTCAAATTTATGATTTACAAGGTTTATACTTAGGTTAATGGGTTCTTAGGTTACACAAAAAATTTGGTAAGGTGCGTTTGGATATATTGGTCACTTATATATGTGACATACAATATTTTAATTTCAGAATTTCGTATTTTCATGGAAACACCAAAAAATAATATGGATTTAATTAGGTTATTATGGTTTTTACCTATGTCATGACATGTCAAGAGAGTCATAAATCTACTTTACAAGTTTTAGAAGAAAATTGTGTTGGCCCATTTGTTAATGACCACAACTAATTTTGATAATCAACGTCAACTTTGGTCGATACGCAAAATATACAGACTGCTACAGGATCACAGGTGTCAAATACGAAGAACATCTGCATATCGTATCGTCATCAAGAACTAATTGCACTAGAAGTAAGATCAAGACTTTTATATTTTCTTCTGTAATTTTATTTTATTGATTCTAGGAAAATATGTGATGTTAATCAGGATTCGTACTGGCTTAGGTTTTATCAGTCCACTATATCCAAAAAGTCTACCTATCCATAGTTTCAAGTCCACCATCCAAAAAGCCTAAAACCCAACACACAATTCTGGCCCAACCAAACATTTCTGACCCAGACAGAACTCTGGGCGAACTCGGCCAGACTCGGTCCGAGTTCGGTCAGGGTAATTTCAAATTTCAATTCCACCAAATATGCCTATAACGTTCGTTTGCGAGATTCATGCATCCGAATTCAGCCCAAAATTTGCCCAAATTTAGTCTGCAAAAAACACTATAAATAGAGGAGAATTATCACCATTTCAAATCCCTTATTCACTTTCTCTTCTCTATCTCTTTAAGTATTTTCAACAAGCCAAAGCTTTCAAATCAAGCCTATACCACTCTTAGCTAAAGCCATTACAGTTCTGTTCAATCTAGAGTTTTGGTACTGAAGAGTTGTATCAAAGGCGTCATTCAGAAAATGTTTCATTTTTTAAAATCAAGTTATGGAGTCGGTCGTACGCTCGTCACCAAGCACGGTATTGTAAGAGACTACAATCTCTCAAATAGCTTGTGCTATAGTGGATTAACATCGAGCAAGAGTACTCGAGACTGGACTAATCCTCTAAGAGGAATACCAGTATACATCGTTGTGTCACTGAGTTTGATCTTCTTAACTCTTACTTTATTGCAAGTTATTTATATTTGTTATATCAGTTGCTCTTACTTGCCATAGTATATAGGTTTAAAATTTTATTTCGTGATATTTTCTACTGCACATGCACACACTCTATTTATCTCCCCTCTAGGTGCTCAACTCCTTCAATTGGTATCAGAGAAGGTTATACATATACATAACCAATCTAAAAAGTATATATATATATATATATATATATATATATATATATATATATATATATATATATATATATATATATCTATGGCAGCCGTTATATCTATATTCAAGGTAAAGGTTAATCCACAAATAGACCCCTATTATTTGATGGAACGAACTATACCTATTGAAAAATACGGATGAGTTTCTTTCTCAAATCACCGGACTTAGATCTTTGGTCGATAGTAAAAGACGGTTATAAAAAACTGCCTAGATCGGTGATTGATGGTGTTTAGACAAGCCAAATGATAAATGCATGGAGTATAAAAAGGCTCAAGCTAGTCTAGATGTACGAGCCATCAATGCATTATTCTGTGCAATTGACAAAATCGAGTTCAATGCATATCAACCTGTAGCACAAATAATAAAATTTGGAGACTTCTTGACGAACTCGTGAAGAAACTTCTAAAGTGAAGGAATCCAAAATCACTAAACTCATTCAGGAATACGAATCCTTCAAAATAAAACCTGTGAGTCAATTACACAGATGTTTACTCATTTTCTTGAATTACTAATCCTTTATAGTCTCTTGGTAAGGACTACAGCAATCACGAGGAGATCATGAAGGTTCTACGGGCTCTAACCAAGAACTGGAACCTGAAGGCCACTGCGATCATAGAAGGAAATGACCTTATCATGATGACTTTGGAGCCTCTGATGGGCAAGCTCATGACCCATGAGCTGGACTTGCAAGAGTTTAAAGAAGCAACCCCTAAAGAAAAATCTATTACCTTCAAAGCACAAGCCCTAAAAGTCTTATACAATGACTCTAACAAAAAAACATCTGATGGTGATGAACATGCCTTGCTGGTCAAAAACTTTAGAAAGTTCTTAAAGTTTGAGAGATTAAAAGGAAAGAAGAAGGACATCCACGAGAGCAATGAAGAAGAAACAATATGCTTTGGGTGTAAAAAATTAGGGCACATAAAAAAGGACTATCTACTGTCAAAGAAAAAGCAGTCCATATGACCGATCAAGATCAAGTAGGAAAGCTTCAACCGGTCGAAAGTATACTAATACAAGCATCTAGCATGAAAGTAAGGCCAGTGAATCAGGGGAGGAAGATAGACCCAACAGCAGTGCAAATGTATTTCTGATGGCATTTAATAAGGTATCCGATAACCCTTTGTATGATGATTTTACTTTCGACGAACTAGAAACTGCCTTTAGCGAACTACTTGAAGAACACAAAAACGTGTTGGACAAGTACAAGCAATCTAACAAAGAAATTAAGATACGCACAACCAAAGTAGCTAGATTGTCTAATCTTATTGAAGATATTAAAGAGACGTTTACTATCGGTAACATGGAAGAGATCACCAAGCTTAAAGTAGACTATCATGAGGCTATCCTCACTATTAAGAAGAAAGAAAGAGACTATATCAAAGTACAAGAACTTTATGACATAGAAAACTAGAGGCACTTAGTCACAGAGCAAAGACTCATAGATATGACTGCCAAATATGAGGAGTCTTGTGCGATCTCTAAAAAAATTAAAGATCAAATTAGGCAAACAGGTCATTACTATAACACGGCCTAAGGTTAGTACTAATGTCAAGCAGACATCACAAAGGACTAAACCAAAGAAAGCACGTAAGCAACACATTTCTTACAATCATGCTTTCACTTACAGGTTTCCAAGCAAGACATGCAAGAATGTCAACACAGAAACAAAGAGCTCATTTTCAAAACTCACATGCACATATTGTGGTACACACGGGCACATATCACAATATCGTAGAGCTAGAAAGTTGGCTGACACTAACTTACTTGCTTGGATTCCTAAGACTAATCAAAATGGACCCTTGAAGAAATGGGTACCAAAAGATTCATCTACTCATTTTGTAGGTGGACCCTTAACCCTCTCATGCTAAAAGCAAGTGGATTCTTGATAGCGGATATTTGCGGCACATGACTGGTGATGTATCTATATTCGCTACACTATCGATGAAGAAAGAAGAATATGTCTCCTTCGATAATAATCTGAGAGGTAATATTATTGGTAACGACATTATTGGTATGTCTTCCTATCCATAAATAAAAGATGTTTGTCTAGTCACAGAGTTGAAACATAACCTACTGACCATAAGTCATTTGGCAGATAATAGTTATGGTATCAACTTTATGAAAGACAAATGTTCTATCTATGAAATGTCTACCAGAAATTTCGTATATGAAGGGATCAGGGAAGACAATATTTATGTTTTCTTTTTAGAACGTACTAACAATACAGGAAAGTGTCTGGTAGCCAATCAAGATGAAAGCTGACTATGGCACATGAGGCTAGGACACACAAATATGGACACTATCTCCAGGCTGAGAACCAAAAAGCTGGTAAAAATGACTCCCAAAAATCATATTTAAGAGAGATATTGTATGTGCTGACTGTGAAAAGGACAAAGCAACTAGGTCATCCTTTAAATCCACCAACGATGTAAGTACTTTGAGACCTTTTGCAGTTAATTCATATGGATTTATTTGGTCCTAGTAGAGTCGCCAGTCTTAGCGGTAAACTCTACGCTTGTTATAGTCGATGATTTCTCTCGTTAAACTCGGGTTTTCTTTTTATCAAACAAAAGTGATGCCATTTTTTGAATCTTAAATATTTTGTAAAAAGGTATAAAATAAAAAAAAGGATTTATGATTACGCGAGTCCGAAGTGATCATGGTGGCAAATTCGTAAATACAGATTTCAAAAAAATTTGTGATGATAGTGGATATTACTACGAGTTTTCTTGTCCTAGAACTCATCAACAGAATGGTGTTGTGGAGCGGAAGAATCGTACTCTAAACGAAATAGCTAGAGTTATGTTGAATCAGTATAATCTTTCTAAATATTTTTGCGTAGAAGCTGTTCGTACAGTCTGTCATATTTTGAATAGGGTGTTAATTCGACCTATCTCGAAGAAAACCCCTTATGAGTTGTGGTTTGGAAGGATTCCAAACATTTTTTTGGTTGTCGCTGTTTTATCCTGAACACTAAGGACAACTTGGATAATTTCGACTCTAATACAGATGAAAGGATATTTCTCGGGTATGCTGCCAAGAGTAAGGGATATAAAATTTTTTTAATAAGAGATCTATGAGAAGAATTGATTAGCGTTACTTTTGATGAGCTCTATAGCCAGAGATTAAGCGACAGTGATGATGAGGATGTACAAAACAAATCTAAGACACCAAAAGATACTACTTCCAACGAGAGCTATCTGAAAAGTCTACCGAAAACAACAAAATTCATGTCAAACCATCCAGAGACACTCGTAATAGGTGATGTATCTAAAGGAGTAAGTACACGTTCTTCTAATAGAGATATAACAGTAAATGTAGTATTTATTTCTCAAATAGAACCTAAGACAGTAGCAGATGCTTTTAATGATGAGTTTTAGGTTGATGCCATATAAGAGGAACTTAATCAATTTGAGAGAAATCAAGTTTGAAACCATGTTCCAAAACCTATTGGTCAATCGATAATTGACACCAAATGAGTGTTCCGAAATAAACTTAGTGAGGATGGATAAGTTCTACACAACAAAGTACGTCAAGTGGCACAAGATTATAATCAAGAAGCAGAAATTGATTATGACGAGACATATGCTCATATTGTTAGACTACAAGCCATTCGCATTTTTGTGTATTTGCATGTTTTCTCAATTTTAAGATTTCTAAAATGGACGTGAAAAGTACATTTTTGAACGAATTTTTGAAGGAAGAAGTTTTTGTGAAACAGCCCCCTGATTTTGAAGATTTTCAAAAACCTGATAATATTTTCAAACTTAGAAAAGTTCCACTGGAGGAGAGTTAACTTTCATTGTATATGAGAACTACTTTATTGAGGCACTATTTATTTACAAATAATGGGAAATGCATCTCTACATCCTAAATGGCATAGCCAATGTACATTTTTATCATCATTTTTTTTTAAAAATTAAAACAATAGCCCGTCGGTGATGAACAATCTGTAGGGGCATCAAACGCCTGCGTTGTGTGTTTCATTATTCAAAGAAGACACCATGAGTCACGACTTGGATTTGTTCCTTATGTGTTTGGTGACCGGGCTAGCCGTTGGCTGGGTCAGGTCCTAGACGAGGTCAGGCTGAACCCAAATAATTTTACCTCGTGGTGTCTTAAATGACACCAATTCTGTCGCATAATTGTGCGCCGGTAGGAGGTTCACGACCTCCATCATGGCCCTGGGAACGGGACCACTCCATCTTAGATTTCAACACCCGAGAGGGAGCTGAACTAAAGTGACACCACATTGGCATCACCGTATTCTCCTTGAAGTCGAGGGTGATGGCTTTTGAATTGATGAGCCATTGGATCTGGTTCTTCAGCACATAAGAATCCTTTGTAGGATGGTGGATGTACAGATGATAGATACAATATTTTAGGTCGTCGATTCGGCCAACTTCCTTCGGATGCTTGGGATCAGGCAGTCGGAGTGTGTTGCTCTTCATAAGTATCTGGAAGATGTCGACAACTTGATCATCGTTGAAGGAGTAGGTCTCCTTCGGCCTCGGTGGCGCCGAAGTTCGCTGCGACGCTGAACCTTTGGTGACATTGATAGTGAGTGACTCCTTCCTCCTGCTGTTGCAGTCGCTACTGCTGTTTTGAGGCTGCTTTCCTCTGTCGCCCTAGCTCGATATCTGGAGTCCGAGCAGATGGATGTCCTTTGTATTCTTCTTGGGTAGGTCAGCATGTTCAATTAATACTGACTAATCCGGATGTTGAATTGGGCCAATGCAGAGCTTAATTACATGCAATAAATTTTTTCGACAAGTGTCCATGAGTACAGACTCAGGAGTGCCCGGAGGCAACTTCAGAGCAGTTTGCCTGAAGCATTCGATAAAGTTACGCGCAAGCCCCTTCTCCTTTTAGATTGTGTCGATGAGAGAGAACATCGTCATGTCCATTCCGTCGTCATAGAAGCGGGAAAGGAACAGCCCCTTAGGTCGTCGAAAGATGTAATACAATTATCAAAAAGTCTGCAGAACCATTCGTAAGTGACATCAATTAGAGCCCCGATGAACACCATGGCGGGTAGGGCATCACTCCTAGGTAGATGTCCCGTTATTGACTCGAAATAATTCAAGCACTGGTTGGGTGTAACCCCTGATTTTAGATTTTCAAAAAAAAATCCATTTAATTTTAATTAATTATGTTGGAAAATATATTTTTCGTTTACAAAGGAAACTATAAATGTTTTTCTAATGACAAAATTTTCCAAATTATTTTTATTTTTTTACAAAATATGCTTTAAATATTATTTGATAAATTGAATACTATTTTGAACTAATATTGTAATCAAATATTAGATTTAGATTTGATTAATTTAGTTTTGAAAATATTTATTATTATCTTTGACCAGTAAAATATATTTAAATTATTTTAAATAATAATACGAGTTTGGGTTATGCAAATATGTTTTGAATTTTTTTTATGGAAACAAATATGATTTTAGATTATGTATGGTAACTAAATATTGGATTAGAATTTATCAACTAAGTTTCAAATATTTATTTGATTTATATTTATGGAAAAGATTTATTCATTGGATTTGATCCTTACCTAATTAGGAAATTTATGAGTCAATCTCCATCTATTTAAAAAGTTCTTATTCTTCTCCCAAAACCAAAACCCTTCCATAATCCTAATTAAGTAATTGCAACCCATTATATATACCTATTTGAACCTATTGCTACCCATTGTATATACCAATTTGAACCTATATCATCCTATATTTTCTTTTCCAAAATTCCTCTCTTTTTTGTCCAAAATAGGCCAAAAGTTGTGATAAATCCCGCCTCGTTTTTTAGAAGCTATAGCAACTTGGTGAAGCCGTTGCGATCAACTCCAGACTCCGTTTCATCTCCAATTTTTTTGTCAGAACTGTATCGTGGTTAGCTTTCGAAATATATAATTTATTTTTTGTAATTATGAATGTAAATTTTTGAAAAATTATTTGAGTGCCAGTTATCCAAAAAAATTGATATATCGTAATGTTTTTTAGATTTCGGGAGATCTCGAACTTCGTTTTGCGAACTATTTGATGTTTTGGAAAGCTAACACATAGATCTATAGCAACTAATTTTCCAAAAGTTAATAAAGTAATCTAATATTTTGTTTAAATTGTAGAACATATAGATGGCTAGTGAACCAAATCGATGACTTTAGACTTTCTCTATATTGGACTGACCTAAAAATTATTGGATGTTATGGATCTCGACATCATTATCTCTTTGGGCCAATTATTGTTTCAACACAAAAGAGTTCGAACAATGTAGGATCTTTTGTATTATTATAAAAAAGAAGTACAACAAGAACCTTAAACAAGAATTTTGAGTACAATAATAATCGGAAGATTGGGGTGATGGAGATTAAGTCTACTTCGACTTCTTTACTCTGTTGACGATCTGATGAAGAAATTATTGAAACTCAGTGGTTGATGAACTCTCAATTGTAAGGAGAAGTTTTACTGAAAATTCTCTCTTTCTCTCTGAAAGTTCTTAGCAAAGAAGCAGTATACGTAGTCTCTCCTTATTCATATTTCGGTGTGTCTGCACGAGGAAGGAACTGTTCTCTATTTATAGCTTTTTTTTTACTGGAATGGCCATGTGCGTATGTGCAGAAAATCTACTGTCTTCTACCTCAGAGACGCATTAATTTGGATAGGCGCATGAGCCTTAGGGGTTAGTGGGGAGTGAACGTGTTCGAGAATCACGTATTGCTTACGACGTGTTTTGAGACGTGTTGCACGAAACACTGTCATGTCAGCACATGATCTATTAAATGTGGATCAACTATTCGTTTAGTTAATTTAAACGCATAACATTTGATTGCTTACTACAAATGACAGCTTTCTTCCGAATAGCTATGCATCAGTCAACACTCGAATGCATAGCTTCTTCAATTTCTTTCTGCCAAATACTGGTCTGAAAGTAGACGCATACAACTGCTTCTTTTACAGCTAGCAAAGTATAATGATGAGGATAACAAAATCACTGACACTTTCCTCGTAATCTGAACATTGCACACTGCTTGAGATTCGTCTCTTCACACTAGAGACAAAAATGTTAATTATGTGTCTGAATGGACCATGCGGCTATCTGGCCCGCTTCTTAAACATGTATCTTTCTTTAGAATCTAAGAACTTCCAAATTTAAGAACATTTATACTTTGGACGCATGACATCTATGCGTATTTTTTTAAATATTTTTTATCCTCCTTGACCCTTCCTCTTCCAGCACCTTCCTCGGCTAGATCCGCAGCCACGATAGTATTTTTTCGGTAGATCTAGTCACCAGCCCCTACCACCATCGACCGACCTCCTTTAGAGTGTAAGAACAAAATGTAAAGCGATATACTCTAGAGGGGGGGGTGAATAGAGTAGACAGAGGAATATTAGCTATTAAAAATTGTTAGCAGCAAGAAGATAGAAATATATCACAGATATGAGTAAGTAAAAGTAAAGTGCAAAGAGCAAACTCAAACACGACGATGTATACTGGTCTCCTCTTGTGAGGACTAATTCAGTCGAGAGAACTCTAGCTCACGGTTGAAATCCACTATGGAAAAACTGCAAGTTTTCATACGAAGTCCTTGCAACTTTGACAAACGCGAGCTTTGATCCGAAGCACTCGACCAACTTCAATTGTAAAGTGTCTTACTTCTATCAAGACTCTTGATTACAATCATTCTGAACTTCTAGACCGTACCGTACTGGAAAATCGACTAGAGGATTGTAACTGGCTTGGAATTTGAAATTGAAAGCTTAGTAGGGCTTTGGAAGATCGTAGTAAGCTTAGAGAGAAAAGATAAGAAAGTGAATTCGTGTATTGAAATGGTAGAATTTTTTCTCTATTTATAGGATTTCCAAAGGAAGAATTTGGGCAAAATTCAGATAGAATTCTATGAAAGAATCTCGGCATATAGCCATTGCATCCGTAACTGCGGGAAGACTGAGTTTAAAAAGCAACGTTCATGGGACAGAACTCGGGCCAAATTCAGGACAAATTCGCTCCGAATTCTGTTGGTCCATAATTGATTTTGTTTTAGGGTTTCAACTCAGGTTTTGGGCTTTTGAAAGATAAATCAGTTAAGAGGTAGTTTGGGCTTTGTGAGTGGCTTGTTTTCAAAACAAAAAGGGTATTTTGAAAATGTTTCTTGGGTAGCCTATTTGCCAGTACGACGCAGTTTACAATATTTTCCTAGACTCAATAAAATACAAAAGTATATTGATAATTAGAAATACAGACGCAACGACAAATATAGCTCCAAGTTCCAAAGTCTTTAATGGTAGTAGGCACAGACTGTCGCTGTTCGTCCAAGTAGCCCTTATATCGAGACAGAGTTAGATCCATTATTAAAATTCGGTTCGACCATGACCAATGGGCTAACAATCTCCCCTGTTTTGATAATTGATAAACCTTGACCGATATAATATCTTGGTCTTGATTTGAACAAAAAATACCAAGACGTTTTTGTTTGGTACTGTCTCCTCTTGACAGATATTATCCTTGAAAATTTATTAGATCCTTTTCTCTCCCGTTGTCACTTAGCAAAATAATTGCAAAAAGATAAGCTCCCCCGTAATTTATGCTTAAGAAAAAACAGTAAAGAAACACAGAGATAATATAAAAAAACAGAAATTTCACAGGTAGTTTATGATTTTAAAGCAGTAGCTAAAAATACCGCAAAGCATACCAAAAGAGATAATAAACATTAAAATAAAAATGCATAATAATAAAAAGAGTTTGGAACAACCAACTCAGCATCTCAAACAGTCATAGAAGTACATAAAAAAGAAATACTATCGTGGAATGTAGGAACATTTCCAAGAATACATAGACATAAATAAAGTCTAGAAAGATAACATCTAGACAAATACTGTAGCGACTAGATCAAATCCTCATCTAAACAGAATCATCGTCAGAACGATCAGCATCAGCACCATGTCCGGAAGGTCCAGCACTAGAAGTATCAGCTCCATGAGATAGATGTGTAGGAACGAATTTTTAAAGCACAATACTTTAGAGGGGGGTGAATAGAGTAGGCAACGGAATATAGATAATTTAAAAAGTTAGCAGCAAGATCACAGAGACAATATATATCATAAATAAATAAGGTAAAAGCAGAGATCAGAAAGCAAACGCAAAGACGGTGATGTACTGGTTTCCCTCTTATGAGGACTAGTCTAGTCGGAAGAACTCTAGCTTCCAGTTGAATCCACTATTGGAATAAACTGTAAGCTTTCATATGAAGTCCTTGCAACTTCTACAAACGCGAGCTTTGATACAAAGTACTCGACCAACTTTAATTGTGAAGATTCTTTCTTGAATCAAACCTCTGATTATAATCGTTCTAAAGCTTCTAGACCGTACCGTACTGGCAAATCGACTAGAGGATTGTAACTGGATTAGGATTTGAAAAATAAAGCTTAGAACTCTATGGATTAGAACAGTAGGCTTTAGAGAGAAGAGATGAAAGTGAATTAGGGAATGAGTGAGTTGAAATGATAGAAATTCTTCTCTATTTATAGTTTTCCAAAGGCAGAACTCTGGCAGAATTCGGGCAGAACTATAAGAGAAAATCTCATTGGGATCCGTAACTGCATGGAGACCAAGTTTTCAAACGTTCAAAAGACTACGACGACTAACCGAACTCTGACCGAACTCGGGCCGAACTCTGGCCGAGTTCTATCATGGTTTAGTCAGGGTTTTTACAAATTAATTTTTGGTCTTTTTAAAATTCTTTTAAGCAGTTAAGAGCTTTTTTTAAATAGGGACTATTTTTTAAAACATGAGATATTTTTGAAAACATTTTTAGGGTTGCCTGTTTGCCAGTACGACTCGGTATACAATGTATTCCTAGACTCAATAAAAAATAAAAATTGCATTGCATAAAAAAAATACAAACTCGAGTGGCAAACACAGCTTCGGTCTTGAACAGATCGGATAGCTATTCTCTGGCAGTGTCCAAGAGTCCAAAACAACTTTAAGTAGCCCGTACATCGAGACAGAGTTTGATCAATTATTAAAATCAGGTTTGACCATGACCACTAGGCCAACAAGATGTGGAGTAGCTCCAGAACCACGGTACCAATCATAGGCATTACCGGGGTTGAAGTAGTGATGAACTGCCACATCTTTATAGCGGTAACCAGAGATAGTAGGATCTCGTAGAAGAGAGCTAGCATGCTGACCAGTCTGAGCAAAATGCAGATCCGTAAAGGAGTTTACAAGGGCCTAAAATCGATTGGCATGCAAAACTCTTATTTCCGTAGTGTCTCGGTCACAAACGCTCGTAAAGAGTTGTTCTCATTCAGTTGAGCATGTCGCATGTCATCTAAATGCTAATAGAGGCCCTCAAATGACATAGGATAAGTCTGAGGTGGAGGAGGTGGTGGAGTAGGAGGAGCAGAAGGAACAGAGGCACTGCGACGAGAAAGCTGCAGATCATGTTTGGGCTCAAAATCATGAGCACAAAAGGAAAAGTCAATCTCAAAATGCTGGAAGATAATAGGAAGGATCAATGCATAGAGAAGATTCATGTTCGTCTTGTGACACCTAGCCATCATCTGGATAATGGTCTTAGGGACAAAAAAGGGAATCCCATGACGAATGTGATAGATAACAGACAATTCAAGACTAGTTACATCGTCTTTTGAGGTGGACTTGGGTAGTATAGTGGAATAGATAATCCGATGTAACTCATAGAAAAACAAGTTTAAGTTTATAGCTTTGAACTTGCCAGGACGGACGGGATCAGGAGCACAAAGTTGATTCTTAAAGTTGTTCAAAGTCGTGTTAATAGGGAATTCAAAATCAGTTATATCATTGAATTTGTAGGATCTTCGCTAAATCGTTATCATTGAATTGAATATCAATGTCGGCGACACGACTTTTCACAATATAATCATTATCAGCGAGAATGAAATTGCTAAAATTGCCGAATTGTATTTGTAGTAATAGAAAATGAATGTGTAATAAGAACATGCAACCCTAAGGCATTAAAATATGGTTTGTGCGGTGGAATGATCGTCCACTTTATCGATGTGCCGGGACAAATATTGTGAATTAAAAAAATCTGCATACCATAGCAAGGATTGTTCTAGAGTTTCAAAGAAAAACTCATTCAATGCGCCGTCATCGTTTGGACGGACAAAAAGAGAGATTCATGGATAGGATCAAAAGATGAGGCTTCTTCACTAGCCGTCTTCTTTCTCTTGAAAGAATTATTGATCCTAGGCATGATTTTCCAAGAAAATAGAAAGTTTTTATGAAATTGAAAATTTGAGAAATGGAGAGATAGAAAAGATTATACCTTCTCAAAATAGAGTGTGTGGAAGAGGAGGAGATTCCACGCCCGAATCCAGAATTTTGAAGTCAAAAATCCAAAGGAGGAGGGAGGAATCAAGAGTGAAAAAAACTAGGGTTTTGGGGTTCTTTCGCGGCTGTTGTGCTGCTGGTTTAAGGACGAGGAACACGAAAATAAAAGTGGGGCTATTCAGTTCTATTTAAAATACCCGACGCCAACCGAGTTCGGGCCGAACTCGGGCTGAGTTCGCCTGGAACTCTGTTGAGGTACTTTTGCACAAAACCTAAAAGGTCACTTTTATTTATTATTTATTTTCAATTATTTAATTCAAAAAATAGTAATTTTAAATTTCAATTAATATAATTAAATTTATTTTATAAATTAAATTTCGTTATGCGAAGACTGTCTTAAATTAGTTGTAGGGGTATTGTCCAAGCTAACAGAGGTCCACCGGGGGATGCTTAAGTACCGCTACGCTTTAGTCGTAGCCGTGGTGATATTGGTCATATTGGTATCCCAATACCAATAACTTAGTAGGAATCCAATACCTTAATTACCTAAGATACCCATCTTAGATATCTAGCAACTACCCTAAGCTACTAGCTAATCAATACTATAGATATCTAACCTTAGCTACTTGGTATACCCCTTACCTTGAAGGTATCCCAATACCTTACCTTATACTAAGGTAAACCTCATTAACCTTGGTAAAGGTAAAGTCAAATCCTAAGATACAATATTAGTATCCTAAGATACCCATTACCTTACCTAACATATCCTTCAACCCACTAACTAACTTACTAGTCACCAACATATCCTAATATCTAACTAACACTATCAATACCTTATCTAACATCTAACAATATACTAACAACTCAACACTCTAACATATCAAATATCTAACATACCTTATCTAACAACCATAATATCCTAACTAATATCTAAAATTACACTCACTGACATATATAACTCTCTAAGGTATTCTAACATAAATACTAACATTCTAACTTAGACACACACACACACGAAAGGGGAAAATGTGCTAAGAGCTAAGGGCTATTTGCTTGCAAAGGGGGGCTACAAAGAGTTGCTATGCTGCTACAGCTGCTGTATATGCTGCTGCTGCTGGTGGCTTAGCTGCTGCTGCTGCTGCTGTGGCTACTGCCACTACTGCAGTTGCTCTTCCCCTCACTCCTCTCTACTCTCTCACTCCCACACACTCACTCAAGACTCACATACAACACACTACTAACCACCCTCAATAACCTCTAACACACACACTCAAAACTCTCAGTAACATAAACAAAATCAAACACCAACATATAACATACAATCCTCTATCTCTCTAAACACAAACACATATCTAATATATATATATATATATATATATATATATATATATATATATATATATATATATATATATATATATATATATATATATATATATACATAAAACAGTCCAACATATTAATAGGTATCAAAAAGATATGTATCTATATAAATATGACATTTGTAGACTAAACCACTTGGATACCAACATATATATTCAAATGAAAACAAGTCTAACCATCCTAACTATGGCCAATCTACTCTCTAACAAGTCTAAATCTGAAACTAAAAGACAAATAAGCCTATTGAACATACAATCAAACACATGGGGTGCCTCCTATTGGACACTCTCCATGGGAACACAACTATCCGAACTTCCTAAAGAGGACTCAAGAGAGCCTCAAAATCAAATCTTATGGTGGTTCATGCATGGGGGTTTATCCTATGGATTCAAATCTAGCTAAAATGCAAGGAAAAGTGGAATAGAGAGATCCCCGAGATCTAGCACACACGAACGAAGCAAATCCTCGAGAGTCTGGATGGTCCTCTCCGACTGCCCGTCTGTCTGGGATGATAAGCGGTACTGAACTTGAGTTGGGTGCCCAAGCTAGCCTGCAAACTCCTCCAGAAGTGGAAAGTAAAGCGACTATCCCGATCCGAGACTATGCACATCGAAACTCCGTACAATCTGACTATCTGTCGCATATACATCTCTGCCAGCCTCTCCATAGACAAACCCACTTTAAAAGGTAAATAGGCCGATTTGGTCAATCTATCAACGATGACCCAAATCGTGTCTTTTCCTCCAGAAGATCGTGGAAGTCCGGACACAAAGTCCATGGTGATGTGCTCCCACTTCCACTCTGCAATAGGTAGTGGTTGTAGCAACCCACCTGGCCTTTGTCTTTCGGTTTTCACCTGCTGACACAGCAAGCAGCGAGATACAAAATAAGATATTTTTTACTTCATGGCGTACCACCATACATGCTCCCTCAGGTCTCCATACATCTTGTTGGCTCTAGGATGCATAAAATACTATGATTGATGCACTTCCAGAAGAACCTCCTTCCGAAGCTCTCCACTCGGAACGCACAGTCTATCATCGTGCCTCAGCGACCCATCTTTGGCGATAGAGAAATCGTCGAGCAAACTTGCCCGTACCTGCTCCCTGATGCTCCTCAGGGCATAATCATACTGTGCTGATCTAACTTTGTCCATCAACTCAGACTGAATATGTAAGCCCCACATCTGAATCTCTATGCCCGGAACAGTCACCTCAATACCCAAACTATCCAGATTGGCCAAAAGATGATGATATGCCGTCAAATACATAGCGACTGCATACCTGCTTAGGGCATCTACAACTACGTTGGTCTTCCCTGGATAGTATTGCAACGGGATATCGAAGTCCTTCATCAGCTCAAGCCACCGTCTCTGCCTTATGTTCAACTTCTTCTGAGTGAACACGTACTTCAAGCTCTTGTGATCTGTGAAGATCTCAACTCGCTCTCTGTATAGATAATGCTTCTACAACTTCAAAGCAAAGATAATAGCTGCCAACTCCAGATTGTGGACAGGGTAGTTCTTCTCATGAGGATGTAACCGCCTAGATGCATAGGAAATCACCTTCCCGTGCTACTAAAGAACGTAACCCAAGCCCTTTCCAGAAGCGTCACTGTAGATCATGAAACCACCAGTCCCAGATGGCAACGTCAAGATAGGAGCTGAGGTCAACCTCTTCTTTAACTCATCGAGGGCAACCTGACACTCCTTAGACCAGACGAACTCCATGTCCTTCCTGGTGAGTCTAGTCATCGGCTCTGCAATCTGAGAGAAGTCCTGGACGAACTTCCGATAATAGCCTAAAGACCCAGAAAGCTTCGAATCTCGATGACTGAACTGGGTATGGACCAAGACTCTACTGCTGAAATCTTCTTCGGGTCCATTGAGATCCCATGCTCGGTCACAATATGACCCAAGAACTCTACCTGCCCTAGGAAGAACTCGCACTTTAAAATCTTCCCGTAGAGTTGCACCCTTCTCAGAGTCTCTAGCACAACCCTTCAATGCTTCTCGTACTCCTCCGGTGTCTTCGAGTATACCAAGATGCCATCTATGAAGACCACCATGAACTTGTCAAGGTACTGATGGAATATCTTGTTCATCAAGTTCATGAACACTGCTGGAGCGTTGGTCAACCCAAATAGCATAAAAGTAAACTCGTACTGGCCATACCGAGTCTGAAAAGACGTCTTCGGAATGTTTTCCCGCTTCACCTTCAGCTGATGATAACCGGACCTCAAGTCTATCTTCGAAAACACCTTCGTGCTGCTCAACTGATCAAACAAGTCGTCAATCCTCGACAATGGGTACTTGTTCTTGATAGTGAGGTTGTTGAGCGCTTTGTAGTCGATACACATACGTACCGTACCATCCTTCTTTGATACAAATAGAACTGGTGCGCCCTAAGGTGATGAACTAGATCTGATGAAACCTTTGTCCTACAGCTCGTCGACTTGCTTCTTCAGCTCTGCCAACTCACTGTTGTTGACCCTACAGACGTGCTGTGAAATAGGCTCAACGTCCGGCACCAAGTCTATAGAGAACTCAACATCTCTGTCGGGCGGCATCCCAGGCAACTCTTCGGGAAAAACATCCAAGAACCCTGCTATCATTGTATATGGGAATTCCTGTCCCGTTAACAAGGCTCCACAGAACCCATCCCCCGACTCGGCTGCTCCTCTGGCAAACTCAAACTCTGGCTCTTCCGGCTGTCTAAACAAAACTCTGCCTCCTCTACAGTCTATACTAGCATGGTATATGCTCAACCAATCCATATCGAGTACCACATCGTAGCTCGGAAATGGCATTACGAGCAAATATGCACTCAAGTCCTGGCCTACCAATGTAACTCTCCGCCCCTTGTAAATATTATTGACCAGGATAATGCCTCCCTCGGTCATAATCTTGCAAGTCCTGCCCAGAATTTAGCAATAATGTTGTGTCTAAGAGCAAAAGAAATAGACACAAAACTGTGCGTAGCACCAGAGTCAAACAAAGCTAATACAGGAAAAAAATCGAGAAGAGAAGAACCTGCCACTATATCTCCCACGAGCTCAGTCTCCTCAACTATTAGTGCGAACGCTCTACCCTAGGGTGCTTCCCTCTGATGCTGGACAAAATGCTACTGTTGCGTCTGAAGTGGCGGACCCTCTGCCGAGCGGCAGGTGGTGCTCTGTCCTGGCCTCCCTTGGTTGCACGAACAGGGCAATACTTCAGCTGATGGTCAGACGCTCCGCAGAACAGGCAAACGCCTAACCTCTTCCGACAGACCTCCCGAGTGTGCCCTGGCTTCCCACAGTAGGCACACTGAAGGGCCAGTCTCTGCCCCTACTGTTGATGTGCACGTGCTGGTGCCTGATGCTACTGAAACTGAGGTTGCTGCTGAAACTGCCTCTGCTGAGTGTGAGGACGCTTGGCCGGCCCCGTACTAGAACCAGCTCCCAAAGCATCACCGCTCCTCTTCGCCTGAGACCGAAGTCCTCTTCCGCTATCTGAGCGTCTATCAGTATCTGCTCAAAAGTTGCCTCGTGATGCCCAGATGTGCGAGAACGAACAGCATGGTTCAGGCCCCTCCTGAACTTGCGGGCCTTCTCCCCCGCATCCTGAACCATCTCCGGGACGAATCGGCTCAGGCGAAAGAATTTTGCCGCATACTCGTCCACCGACGAGTTTCCCTGGACCAGTCCTGCAAACTGGCCCTCCAACGTGCTGAGAGCTACATCAGGAAAGAACTTCTCCTTGAATAGCCTCTAGAAGTTCTTCCAGGTCAGCCCTCTAACAGATGCATGAGGGTCCGTGCGGTACCAAGTCAACGCGGTGTCGAAGAACTGACTCGTCACTGCTGATACCCGCAGCCTCTCCAGGATCTCTGTCAACACCAGGATCCGTTCCACATCCTCTAGCCAATCATCGTCATAAAGGATGCCCTTGATTCTCTTGAACTATCGAGGGTTCATCTTCTTGAATCAAGCAATGAACCAGGCCTTGGCTGCTGCTAATACGGCTCCTGGACCAGAGCGCCCTGAACTGGAGCTGCAGCCACCTTCTCAACTGCTACCAGTGCTAACTGGTGAGTATTCTCCATGCTCTGCCTCAAGAAAAAAAAGAGTAAGCAACAGCAGCAGTAAACAATTGGGCCAAGTTTTATTGGACCTCGGCTTGGGCCAAGTCCAGGAAAAAAAATGGAAAGAAAAGAATTAAATGTATGGGCTTGGGCCTTCAGTGGGCTTTAGGGCTGAGCTCAGAAAAAGAAAAAGAAAGAAATAAGAAAAGAAAAGAAAAAAAGATGATTAATTATGGGTTTGGGCCACTTGATGTTGGGCTGATCGAGGATTTATTTAATGGATATTTTGATAGACATGGACCAAGCCTTAGTTTTCTACATAATTAATTTGGACTTAATAATTGGGTTGGGCCAAATGGTTATTTTATATGTTTTGGGATTAGAATAATATTATGAAGTTATTTAAGAAAATTTTAGTACTTAAATAGTTTATTAATGAGGATTTATGTATAATAGGTTTCTGGACTAGGCACCAAGACAGCTTTTGGACCTAAGGCAAGTACACTCCTTACTTATGGTTCTCAATACATTATAAATGCAATTTTTTATGACGTTTCATATTGTAACACGATTTGACACGTGATTGTGTTTCTTGATCATAATTGTGTTCCTTGATTGTGATTCATGTTTAATGTTCATAGTCGTGATCGTGACTTGTTTATCGTATATTAGTCATTGCTTATGCTATTATTTATCGTATATTGATCATGACTATCATAAATTGATCATGACTTATTGTTATTAATTGTTTAGTGTCTTGGGGAGGGGAAATGTCAAGTAGGTATATGGTCACGTGTTACGACCCACACCCTGATTAGGGGCACAAGCACATGGGTATGTCCAGCCTACGTCGTAGAATCGACGGTAGAATGCTGTGTAGGAACGAAATCATAAAGCAGAATACTCTAGAGGGGGAGTGACTAGAGTAGGCAGCGAAATATTGCTAATTAAAAACTTGTTAGTAGTTAGATCTTAGATATAATAATAATCACAAAAGTAAATGACAGAAATTAAAAGCGATCAGAAGGCAAACGCAAACACCAAGATTTATACTGGTTTCCCTCTTGTGAGGACTAGTCCAGTCGGAAGAACTCTAGCTTCCAATTGAATCCACTATTGGAAAATCCTGCAAGTTTTCATACGAAGTCCTTATAACTTCTACGGACGCGAGGTTTGATACGAAGAACTCGACCAACTTCAATTGTGAAGAGTTGAATCTTCTATCAAACCTCTGATTACAATCGCTCTGAAACTTCTAGACCGTACCGCACAGGCAAATCGACTAGAGGATTGTAACTGGCTTGGGATTTGAAAATGAAAGCTTTTAAGAACTCTTTGGAAGAATGTAAGCTCAGAAAGAGAAGAGATTGAAAGTGAATTGGTGATTTGAAATGATCGAAATACTTCTCTATTTATAGTTTTTCCAAAGACAGAACTCTGACAGAATTTGGGCAGAATTCGGACAGAACTCTTTGTAACAAACCGCAACTGAAGGATGACCAAGTTCAAAAACCCAACGTTCACTAACGTTCCAAATGGCCAAACTCTGGCCGAGTTCTGCTGGGGTTCTGCCAGTTCATTTGAGAAAATAAGTTTTGGCTTTTTGAAAAATCCTTCAGAAGCTTTTTGTAAAAAGAATGTTTTTCAAAAACGTAGGTCATTTATAAAGAATAGGATGGTTTTGAAAAATATTTTTGGATAGCCTATTTGCTAGTACGACTCAGTGTACAATGTATTCCTAGACTCAATAAAATGAAAAATTATATTGCTTAACAGGAAGTACATTCTCAATGGCAAACAGCTTCGGTCTTGAACATAGTAAATATCTATTGTTGAGCAGTGTCCAAAACGTCGTAGGTAAACATCTGAGTTGACTTGCAATTATATCGAGACAGAGTTTGATTAATTATTAAAATCAGGTTTGACCATGACCAATGGGCCAACAATCTCCCCCATTTTGATAATTGACAAACCTTGTCGATATAACATCTAAGCTGGAATCAATTCAAAATAGTAATCAAAAGAAATTGTTCATAACCTGTATTCACGAAAATGTTAGATCTTATTTCTCCCCCGTTGTCACTTAGCAAAATAATTGTAAAAGAGAAAGCTTCCCCGCAATCAATGCATAAGTAACATACAGTGAAGAAACACAATAAAAAATAAATAATCATGACAGGCATGGTATAAACAGTAAATATAGTAAGAGAAACAGATAGACTATAGAACAACACAAACATGTATTTGTCACAGGCAGTATTTAATAAAGTGCGAGAATAATACTGAAACAAATAAAGTGCTGAAAAATAGACTAAGATGCCAAAACTGAGGCATAATCAAAAACCATGTCTATGAATAATCACATAATAGAAAAAAGTATTGATAATAGCTAAAAAGTACTGATAAAATCTTGGAATATCGGAGCATTTCCAAGTAAACATAAGACAAAAGTAACAGTCTCAATATCTAACATCTCAAAAATTATCATCATACTCATCATCAACGTCATCAGCTGCAGCTTCAGCATGTCCAGAAGGACCAGCTCTAGAAGTACCAGCGCCAGAAGTGTGAGGAGTGGCACCAGCATAAAACTTACCGATATAGTTTCGAAGAGGGGCACGAGCAGTACGATACCAATCATAGGCGTTCCCTGGCTGGAACAGAGAGTGGACCGCCTCGTCGTCAATACGGTAGCCAGAAACAGAAGGGTCTCGAGGTAGAGAGCTAGCAGAATGACCCGTCTGCGCAAACCTCAATCGACGAAGGAGTTGGCAATCGCCTGGAATCGAGTCACATCACGGAACACGTGTTCCCTAGAGGTCTCAACATAAAATGACTGCAGATCTGATAAGTGCTGATGTATACCCTCAAATGTCATAGGGTAAGAATGAGGAGGAACAGGTGTTGTGGAAGCTGTAGGAGTAGGTGCAGTAGGAGTAGGTGCAGTAGGTAGAGGAACAGTGGCAATGCTGCGACGAGAGAGTTTGAGAAACTTAGGCTCGGGGTCGACAGCACAAGTAGATAGGTCAATATCAAATCTCTAAAAGATGCGTGGAATAAGCATCGCATAAGATAGGTTGCGGTCTCTTCCGCGACATCTACCCATCATCTGGATGATAGTCTTAGGGGCAGAAAAAGGAATCCCCTTAAGAATATGATAAAGAGCAGAGAGCTCAAGTGCAGTGACATCATCTTTAGAAGTGGATTTTGGAAGTAAGGTGGAATAGATGATGCGATGTAATTCGTAGTTAAACAAGTTCAAGTTATTAGCCTTAAACTTTTCAGGACGAGCGCGTGCAGGCGCACAAAGCTCATTCTTGAAACTAACGAGTGTTGTGCCATCGGGAAAATCAAAATCAGTGATGTCATCGAGCGGGGCACCTTCGTTTGGGATACCAAGGATTTCCGCTAACGTTTCATCAGTGAATTCGATATCAATTCCTCCGACCCGTGTCCTCGCGGTAAAAGTGTCTAACACGAAATTACAATAGAATAATCTAATGGCATTAGTGGCAATGGGGAATTGTAAGGTGACAAAATATTGTAATCCTAATGCCTCAAAGTAAGGGCGGTGATCCGGAAAGACAGTCCATTTAATCGGTGATCCGGTGCAAATAGTACGCATGATAAAATCGGCATACCACAATAAAGCTTGATCGGAAGTTTTAAAGTAAAACTCGTCCGACGCACCATCGTCCGTATGCGGATCTGAAGACGATGCCTCTTCACTGGCATTGGTCTTCTTCCTCTTGAAGGGATTGAACTTAGGTATTTTTTCCCAAAAAATTCTAGAAACCCTAAGTATTGAAAAGTGGATGAGAGAAGGAATTATACCTTCCAAGAATTGGATATGTTGTAGAGGATAACGTTCTCCGCACGAATCCAAAGTTTGGACGAGAAACTCCACACGGATTTGAAGAACAAGGATGGAGAAAAAGCTAGGGTTTGGAGACGCGGAGGCTGCTGTTATGAGGATGTGGGGAAGAATGAAGAAGAAGGAAGCCTCGGGTTCGTGCTGGTACATATATATACCCAGCCAAACTCTGGCCGAATTCGGACCGAACTCAGGCCGAATTCGCCAAGGGTTGCCTGGCTATATATATATATATATATATATATATATATATATATATATATATATATATATATATATATATATAAAATATATATATATATATATATATATATATATAAATTCAAATGAGGCCATATTCTTTTTCATTAATTCGTTTCAAATATTTAATTCAAAGTTTAGTAATTTTAAATCTCAAAATAATATAATTAATATTATTTTATAAATTAATATTCTTTACTCAGCATTTGTCTCAGATTAGCTGTAGGAGTACTGTCCCAGCTAACGGAGGTTCACCGGAGAACTCTTAAGTACCGCTTCGCTTCGACCGTAGTCGTGGTGACAGACAGACTCTTTTTAGGCTTGTTTCAAAAACAATTTATGAGTATCGAATAAATTAATTAATAAAACAAGATTAATTAATATTAATGACATCTAAAATGCCTAATTCTCGACGTAAATAATTGAAACGATCTTCCGCTAGAGGTTTTGTGAGTATGTCAGCTAATTGATTATGTGTATCTATGTATACAAGGTCTATATCTCTATTTTGTTGATGATCTCTAAGAAAGTGATGTCAAATCTCGATATGTTTAGTACGAGAATGACATACTGGATTCTTAGTCAAATTAATAGAACTAGTGTTGTCACAGAAAATGGGTATGTGTGTAAAATGTAATCCATAGTCTTCTAAAATTTGTCTCATCTACAAAATTTGTGCACAATAACGTCCTGCGGCGATATACTCAGCCTCGGTTGTTGATAATGTAACAGAATTTTACTTTTTACTAAACCAAGAGACTAGAGCTTTTCCTAGGAAATGACATGTGCCGCTAGTGCTTTTTCTATCTACTTTGCATCCGACAGAATCAGCATCGGAATAACCGGTTAGGTCAAACGACGTGGTTTTGGGATACCATAAGCCGACAGAAGAAGTGCCTTCAAGGTATCGGAAGATACGCTTAACTGCGCACAAATGTGATTCCTTAGGATTAGCTTGAAAACGAGCACATAAACAAACACTAAACATAATGTCTGGTCGACTAGCAGTTTAAATATAGTAAGCTACCGATCATACCTCGATACTTACGTATGTCGACAGGTTTGCCTTGTTCATCAATATCAAGCTTGGTTGAAGTCGCCATTGGAGTGCTAAGTGGTTTTGTTGTTTCCATGTTGAACTTCTTCAATATATCCTTTGTGTATTTTGCTTGATTTATGAACGTCCCATTGTTGGTTTGTTTGATTTGTAGTCCGAGAAATAATTTCAGCTCTCCCATCATGCTCATCTCAAACTCATTCTGCATACACTTTGAAAATTCTTGACAAAGAGATTCATCAGTAGATCCAAAGATAATATCATCTACATAGACTTGAATCAAAAGAATATTATTATTCAAAGATTTTATAAACAAAGTAGTGTCAACCTTTCCCTTTGAAAAACCGTTATCAAGTAGAAAAGTGCTTAGACGATCGTACCAAGCACGAGGGGCTTGTTTCAAACCGTATAAAGCTTTCTTCAACTTGAAAACATATTCAGGAAATTTAAAATCAGTAAAACCGGGTGGTTGAGCTACATAAACCTATTCTTTTATAAAACCATTTAAAAATACGCTTTTGACATCCATTTGAAATTATTTAAAATTATGAAAACATGCAAATGCACATAACATGCGAATGGATTCTAATCTCGCAACTGGGGCATAAGTCTCATCGTAGTCGATACCTTCTTCCTTATTGTATCCTTGAGCTACTAGTCGAGCCTTATTACGAGTCACTAAACCATTCTCGTTCAGTTTATTTCGGAATACCCATCGGGTGCCAATGACCGGATGATCAACAGGCTTGGGAACAAGTTCCCAAACTTGATTCCGTTCGAATTGGTTTAATTTCTCTTGCATAGCATCTAACCAAAAATTATCACTACATGCTTCATCAATATTTTTGGGTTCAAACTGCGAGACAAAAGTAACACAAGAAGCTATATCTTTATTAGTGGAACGAGTACTTACACCCTTGGTAATCTCACCAATTACCAAGTACTTTGGATGACTATCCAAAAATCTCATCTCTTTTGGTGTAGTCTCAAGATTGCTAGTTCCGACTTCTTTGCTTGGAGGTTCATCTGATGCCTGATGTGATGGTTCTGCATCTTTGTGTGAAGGTTTTGTAGCAGCTGTACTTGGTGCGATTATGTCTTCATTGTCATCATCGTCTAAGTGTTGATTTAGCTCATCAAACTTGATGTTGATAGATTCTTCAATGATCATGGTTCTTTTGTTGAAGACTCTATATCCTTTGCTCTTTGCTGCATAACCTAAAAATATACCTTCATCGGCCTTTTTATCAAATTTACTCAAATTATCTTTAGTATTAAGAATAAAGCATTTACAACCAAAGATTTTGAAATAAGAAACATTTGGTGTTCTATCAAACCATAATTCATAGGGAGTCTTCTTCGATATAGGTCGAATTAGAACCCTATTGAGAATATAGCATGCTGTATTTACAGCTTCAGCCCATAAATATCTAGGTAGACTAAACTGGTTAAACATAACTAGCAATTTCAGATATAGTTCTGTTCTTACGTTCCACAACTCCATTTTGTTGTGGAGTCCTAGGGCAAGAGAATTCATGCAGATAACCGTGTGTGTCACAAAATTGCTTGAATTCTACATTCTCAAATTTGTCGCCATGATCACTACGAATGCGAGTAATCATGAATCCTTTTTCATTCTGTACTTTCTTGCAAAAGGTGACAAATTCTGATAATGCATCGTTCTTGCGTGCAAGAAAATAAACCCATGTATATCTAGAAAAATCATCTATAATGACAAATGCATATAACTTACCACCTAGACTAGTAATTCTGCTAGGTCCAAATAAGTCCATATGCAACAATTGTAAAGGTCTAGTGGTACTTACAGCGTTCTTGGATTTGAATACGGATTTGGTAGCTTTGTTCTTTTCACATTCACTACATACCGTATCCTTCTTGAAAGAAATATCCGGTAAGCCGCGTACCAACTTCTTCGTAGATAATCTTGAAATTGTATCCATGTTTGCATGACCGAGTCTCATATGCCATAGTTGACTCTCAATACTTTTGGCTATCAAACATCTACCTGTATTGTTAGCATCTTCCAACAAATAGAATACATATATATTGTCTTCCCTACCTTCAAATATAGTACTGCCAGTTGAACTATCAATAATAGTACATTTATCTTTTACGAAGTTAATGCCATAACCGTAATCAGCTAAATGGCTTATGCTGAGCAGATTATGTTTTAACTCAGTAACAAGACAAACATCTTTAATCACTGGATAGGGAGCCTTACCAATGTCACCGATACCGATTATGTACCCTCTCAAATTATTACCGAAGGAGACGTATCCTTCTTTATTCCTCTTCAACAGTATTGCAAATAATGAAGCGTCACCGGTCATGTGTCATGAGCAACCGCTGTTGAGGATCCATTTGCTCCTAGCATGTGAAGGGTGTCCCATCTACAAAACAATTTGCAGATAAAACTTTTGGTACCCATTTCTTGTAGGGTCCTGACTGGTTAGTTTTCGGTATCCATGTATAAACATTTAAATCTACTAACTTTCTGATTCTACATGCAGAAGATATATGACCAATGAGGCCACAATGATGACATTTAGCATGTTGAGTGTTGAAAGTAGTGTGAGGTGCATGATTGGTAGGTTTTGGTTTTCTAGTATAGAAGAATGCATGCCTATTAGTCTTCTTGGGCATAGTCTTGGTATGGCTTGGTCTGACAGTGTTGGGCGTGTTCCGATGATTCGGTAATTGACACGTGTTAGAATAGGAAGCAGCAACTTCAGGCCATTTTCCTAAACTAATTTTCAACTTTTTGGAAGTGTCATATAATCTAGTATAGTCAGATGTGTGTGATTCTAATCTGACCTGTGTATACTGGAGACTCTTTCTCTCCTTAGATAGGTCTTCCTTTAACTGGATAATAATTTGGTCTTTTTCTTCGGATAGCTTAACAGTCTCGTGTAACAACAATTTAATAGAAGAAAGCTCACCAGATTCATTTGAAGAGTCACTATCTCTAACCTGATCTAGTAGGTCGGTAAGTCTTCCTATTTCACCTTTGTACTCTTTGAGTACCTTCTTAGAGGTTTCATATTTGCTACGCAGTTTCCTGTAATCATCTAACAGTTCACTGAAAGCCTCTCCTTGTTGCTCAAAGGTGAAATCATCATAAGGTTCAAATAGAGGATTAGTGATTACCTGAAATCCATCAAGCACACATTTGTAGCGTCATCTGATTATTTATCTTCTGAGTCGCTGGCTTCACTTTCATGCCATATGCTTGTGTTGGCGTACTTTCTTGATGTCAATTTCTTCAGGTATCCTTTGTCATATTTGCTATTTTTCTTTGATGATGATGCTGTTGGACAGTCTTTCTTCATGTGTCCTTTTTTCTTGCATCCGTAGCAAATAGGATCTTCCTCGTTGTTGTTGTTGTTGCTGTCTTTTGTTCTCCTGTTAAATCTCATGAACTTCTTGAATTTTCTTACCAGAAGAACTTGATCTTCAGAGTCGGAGTCGCTGTCGTCGGAATCATCTTCGATGGTTCTTCTATGTTGAGCCTTGAGAGCGATCGTCTTCTCTGACTTCTCCTTTGGTGTAGCATCTTCAAAGTCTTGAAGTTCTAACTCGTGAGTGAGTAGCTTACCCATGAGTGTTTCTAGAGACATTGTTGAGAGGTTCCCTTCAATGATTGTTGTTGCCTTTGGAATCCAGTTCTTTGTAAGGGCTCGTAGAAGTTTGCGAATCTTCTCATGGTTACTGTAATCCTTGCCTAGTGAGGACAAAAGATTTATAATATCCAAGAATCTTGTAAACATTTGAGTGACTGATTCACTTGGCTTCATTTTGAACGCCTCATACTCCTGAGTAAGTCTGCTGATCTTTGACTCCTTGACTTGTGTTGTTCCTTCGTGGGTTACTTTGAGAAGTCTCCACACTTCGTTTGATGTTGTGCAAGTAGACACCTTGTTGAATTCAGTTCTGTCTAAAGCACAAAATAAAGCGTTAATAGCACGTGCATCAAAACTGGCCTTTTTCTTTTCTTCCTCTGTATATTTGTCATAGGGTTTTTCAGCTAAAACACCATCAACATTAATACGAGGTAGCTTTTTATAGCCATCAATAACTACAGACCATAAGTCAAAATCAAGAGATTTCAGAAAGAAACTCATACGTGTTTTCTAATAAGTGTAGTTTGTGCCGTCAAACAGTGGAGGTCTGTTTGTGGCTTGGCCTTCACTTGTGAATTTCACAGTTGCCATGTGTAATACTGTGATCTATATAAAAATTGAGTACAACTGCAATTTTACCTTTCTTTACCTGTATACCCCGCTCTGATACCAATTGTAGAAACGAAATTGTAAAGCAGAATACTCTAGAGGGGGGGTGAATAGAGTAGGCAGCGGAATATTGCTAATTAAAAACTTGTTAGCAGTTAGATCACAGATATAATAATAATCATAAAAGTAAATGACGAAAATTAAAAGCGATCAGAAGGCAAACTCAAACACCAAGATTTATACTGGTTTTCCTCTTGTGAGGACTAGTCCAGTCGGAAGAACTCTAGCTTCCAGTAGAATCCACTATTGGAAAATCCCGCAAGTTTTCATACGAATTCCTTGCAACTTCTACTGACGCGAGCTTTGATACGAAGAACTCAACCAACTTCAATTGTAAAGAGTTGAATCTTCTATCAAGCCTCTGATTACAATCGCTCTGAAACTTCTAGACCGTACCACACTGGTAAATCGACTAGAGGATTGTAACTGGCTTGGGATTTGAAAATGAAAGCTTTTAAGAACTCTTTGGAAGAATGTAAGCTCAGGAAGAGAAGAGACTGAAAGTGAATTGGTGATTTGAAATGATCGAAATACTTCTCTATTTATAGTTTTTCCAAAGACAGAACTCTGACAGAATTCGGGCAGAATTCGTACAGAACTCTTTGTAACAAACCGCAACTGAAGGATGACCAAGTTCAAAAACCCAACGTTCACTAACGTTCCAAATGGCCGAACTCTGGCTGAACTCTGGCCGAGTTCTGCTGGGGTTCTACCAGTTCATTTGAGAAAATAAATTTTGGCTTTTTGAAAAATCCTTCAGAAGCTTTTTGTAAAAAGAATGTTTTTCAAAAACGTAGGTCATTTATAAAGAATATGATGGTTTTGAAAAACGTTTTAGGATAGCCTATTTGCCAGTATGACTCGGTGTACAATGTATTCCTAGACTCAATAAATAAAAAATTACATTGCTTAACAGAAAGTACATTCTGAATGGCAAACAGCTTCGGTCTTGAACATAGTAAATATCCATTGTTGAGCAGTGTCCAAAACGTCGTAGGTAAACATCTGAGTTGACTTGCAATTATATCGAGACAGAGTTTGATCAATTATTAAAATCAGGTTTGACTATGACCAATGGGCCAACATGCTGTATAGGTCGTCTACAATATACAACATCTAGACACAATATATGAAGTTGTCATCTCCGCACGGACGGATATAAAGTCATAACTCAATCATAAGACATCTAAGGAAGATAGCACGAAATATGATAGAAAGAGATAAACTGGAAATAGATGCAAGATCACAACACAAGTTAGAGTTCAAAACATAACACAAATCCTAAAATATAAAGTATACTACAAGTTCCAAGTACTAGCTGGAACACAGTCCAGACAAGCCTAACTAGTCTAAGTCTAAGCAGGCGGTCCATCCTCAATGGGCACCGGCTCCACAGGGATGTCCATGTCGTACTCACCGTCTATGCCAAACCCATAGAAGGTCGAGCAGTCATCCTTTATATCATATATAAACATCAACGGGGTTATCCTGTCAGGATATGAGCAAGTACAAAAGCTAACAGCAGTTCCATGTAAATTAACAAATTCTATAAAAGACAATTATAATGGAATACGAGATAAAATATCAAGACTGGAATATAAACAGGATATGTAAAACTGGATATCATGTCAGGGTATGAAATACTGGAATATAAGCAGTACATGAATATCTGATGTATAATGTAAACATAAACGGTGCCTTGAGATATTAGTGTGTTATATGATCGGCTTGGGTCAGGATCATGCTGTTCCATTTGACCGGCTATGAATCAGGAAATGCAAGAAAATTATATCAGACTGGCCACAATGGAAAGCTATGAGGCAAGCAGTATCAGGTCAGGCTACTATCTACGTACAGTGACGGTAGAGCTATGATGCAAGAAAGTAATAAGAATGCAGAAGGGGTATTGATCACATAACCACTAATAACTCCTCATCCCCGAATAGTATAATAGATCCGGATATGATACGTCATGACACAGGATTCAAAAGCAGGGGGCCAGCCCCCTCCCAAATCGGTGTCTATACAAGTACAAGAAAAACAAGATCGAATAATATACCAATATACCAGAAAAGTCCAGGAGTAACATCTCATGACAGGATCTGACGTATACTAGTCCGTGTACCATCGTGTCGGGAATCAAGTAAAATACTACAACTGAATCGGATATAGCAGATATCAAGACAATGAAAACTATCAAAGAATGTACTCGCCTGCGGTCCTGAGCTGTCAATGAAAATCGATGCTCAGAGTGATGTCACAGACCTAAAGATGAAAAATCATAAGTTAATTAGGGTTTGACAGTGTATGACATGATATTCTAGTATATGTTATACAATGTTGGTCAAACTCAGTCAAACTAAGTCAAACTAGGTCACACTAGGTCACATTAAGTCAAACTAGTTCAAACTAGGTCAAAGGTTGACTTACAATTGACTTTTGGTCAACTGGTCAGCTCTGCTCGACTCCTAGTCTAATCTAGGTCAAACTAGGCTAATGGTTGACTCACAGTTGATTTTTGGTCAACTGGTCAACTCTAGTCAACTCCTAGTCTATTCTAGGTCCAACGTTGACTTTTGGTTGACCTTGAGTTAAAACAGTCAACTATGGTCAAACAGGGTCAACTCTAGTCTAGGTATTCTATTTCTAACCTTTACCTACCAAGATACCATATACCTCGGTCATATTGGTATCCCAATACCAATACCTTGGTAGGAATCCAATACCTTAACTACCCAAGATACCCATCTTAGATATCTAGCAACTACCCTAAGCTACTAGCTAATCAATACTATAAATATCCAACCTTAGCTACTAGGTATAACCCTTACCTTGAAGGTATCCCAATACCTTACCATATACTAAGGTAAACCTCATTTACCTTCGTAAAGGTAAAGTCAAATCCTAAGATACAATATTAGTATCCTAAGATACCCATTTCCTAGTATCCTAAGATACTAACATACTACCCTAACCATTACCTTCAACCCACTAAATAACTTTCTAGTCACCAACATATCCTAATATCTAACTAACACTATCAATACCTTATCTAACATCTAACAATATACTACCAACTCAACACTCTAACATATAAAATATCTAACATACCTTATCTAACAACCATAATATCCTAACTAATATCTAACATTACACTCACTAACATATATAACTCTCTAAGGTATTCTAACATAAATACAAACATTCTAACTTAGACACACATACACACAAAAAGGGGAAATGTGCTAAGAGCTAAAGGGATATTTGCTTGCAAAGGGGGGCTGCAAAGAGTTACAATGCTGCTACAGCTGCTACATATGCTGCTGCTGCTGGTGGTGGTGGTGGTGGCTTAGCTACTGCTGCTGTGGCTGCTGCCACTGCTACTGTTGCTCTTCCCCTCACTCCTCTCTACTTTATCACTCCTACATACTCACTTAACACTCTACTAACCACCCTCAATAACCTCTAACACACACTCTCAAAACTCTTACTAACATAAACAAAATCAAACACCAACATATAACACACAATCCTCCCTCTCTCTAAACACAAACACATATCTAAAACACACACACACACACACACACACACACACACACACACACACACACATATATATATATATATATATATATATATATATATATATATATATATATATATATATATATATATATATATATATATATATATATAATATATATATATATATATATATATATATATATATATATATATATATATATATATATATATATATATATATACATAAAACAGTCCAACATATTAATAGGTATCAAAAAGACATATATCTATATAAATATGACATTTGTAGGCTAAACCACTTGGATACCAACATATATATTCAAATAAAAACAAGTCTAACCATCCTAACCATGGCCAATATACTCTCCAACAAGTCTAAATCTGAAAATAAAAGACAAATAAGCCTATTGAGCATACATTCAAACACATGGGGTGCCTCCTATTGGAAACTCTCCATGGGAATACCAAAACTACCCCAACTTCCTAAATAGGACTCAAAAGAGCCTCAAAATCAAATCTAATGGTGGTTCATGCATGGGGGTGCATCCTACGGATACAAATCTAGCTAAAATGCAAGGAAAAGTGGATTAGAGAGATGGTTATACTATTGGGAGTTGAATCCCAATGATTCACTCAAAAGGACACGGTTCTGATACGAAAACTTTTTGAAATTGGATACCCTTCCTTGATCCTTGCTTCCACTCATTGCTAGCACCTCCTTCTTGGTGGATTGAGAAGAATGGAGGAAGAATGGATTGATTTGAAAGATCAAATCCCAAGGAAAGCTCTCAAGTTTGGGGAAGAACAAATTTGGGGGAAAAAGAGGCAAGTGATGAAAGAAAAAGGTGGAGATATCTATGCCTAATGTGGCCAGCCATGTTGCCCTATTTTCGGCCTTGGGAAAAGTCCAAGTTGTCCTCAACTAGTCTCTATTGGGTCAACTTAAGTCATGCCAAGGTTTGGGGTCAAAAGGGTCAAGTTCTAATCTCTAATTGAACCTATCTAGTAATGTGGGATTAGCCTAATTACACTAAACTAATTAGTAGGGTTTGTGGGCCATGTCTAACTAATCTTTGGGTTCCAACTAGAGTCTAAGCTACCCGGGCCACTAACACAAGTCAGAACGAGACGAAAATCAAACCCAACTAAACTAATCCCCAAATATCAATATTAATAAATAAATAATCGCACAATATCAAAAAATAGAAAATGACCATTTTACCCTCAATTATGAAAACTGGAAGTGACATCACGACCAATTAATATCGTACATATTATAAAAGCACACATACACTTCACGTATGTGTTGTCGTATTTTTCTATCGTTAATAGCCATCTTCGGAAGTGCGGAATTACTCCAGCTGACCACACATTAAATACGTTATTTCAATTGCACATGGTTTAAAGTTGTTTTTATTGATCATGGTTATTCTTATAGTTGTTCATGTTGCAGGTTGCATTACATGACAATGTTCCATGTCACATGTTCTGGTTCTTTTATCTCTTGCATTTACTTTATTATTTTATTTTGTATCATGCGATATTTGTTTGGAGGGTTGTACTTTGCTCCTCTTTTGACTGGATCATTGACATAGTAGGCCAGGCCATAAGGATGGCTTGATTGGATGACGACTCGAGAAAGATTTTGGAAGACTCTAGAAGATTAGAACAGAATACTTTTGATGTATCAGATAATTTGGATAATGATAGATGTATTAGATGTATGAGTTAATTCTTTGAGGATATGGATTATCAGATTTATCTCCGGAGGTGTAACATGTATATGAACTCAAAGTGATTATGGATGCTGTGATCATGTGTTGGCTTAGTTTTAGTTTTGTTTCTCTTCTAGTTTCTTGATTGAACAAAAGATTGATTTCAGGATTAATTGGTGATTATCGAGGTCTAGACAACTAACTACCGTCGATTCTACTGTGTAGGTTGGACGCGCTCACAACCCGTACCCGAACATACGTGCACGGGGCTTGACAGTCACCTCTCTGTCGCAGCAACCAGATCCTGTGTCTTCCGTAAAGAAGTGACCTCGTGGCCATAAAGTCGCAGCGTCGAGCTCCTCCGCTGACCGAGTTGCCTCCAGCTATGTCCACAACCGCTGCCAGTAAACAGCCAATGCTGGAATCAAGCCCTCCACCGCCGATGCAGCGCTCCCTCCGTCCAAATCTCGTCTCCGCGCCCCGTATTCTGTCGTTACTCCGGTGAGTCGCCACCTTCCTCTCTCTCGTTCTCTCTCTCTCTCTCTCTCTCTCTCTCTCTTACTCTTTTTCTCTTTCTCCTTCGCGTTAAAGAGGAACAACAACACTGCAGTTGTTTATATAATCAGTTTATTATTAATCTATTTATTATTATTATTATTATTATTATTATTATTACTCCTCCTCCTCCTCTAAATTCTGAATATACAGTATGTATATATTTGTATATATACATTATATATTGTTATTATTACTAATAGTATTATTATTGCTATTGTTATCATTAGTATTATTTATAGTATTATTACGGATATCTGTTTAAATAAATATATAATAATATATATTCTAAAAATTATATTTTTGATAAGAATATAGTTTTGGGCTTAACCTTAGATTAAATTCTAAATTTAGTTTAGAAACCCTAAAAAAATATTATAGTATTTTCTATCTTTTAAAACTATAATTTTTGACCTAAACATTTCTATTTTTGACAAAAATTAAGTTTTTACCCTAAATGATTTTCGATAATTTCAAATAATTATCTAAAAATATTTTTGACCAATAAAATATACTTTCCAAAATTATAAATCATTTCTAGATATTCAAATATTACTTTAAAAGGTTTTTGACTGAATATAGTTTTTATATATTAAAATGTTTTCTAAAACAATAAAAGTGTCTATTTACTCAAATCCTCTTCGGTTAACATTACTAATCATGACTAATCGTATGTTCTTATTTTCTTGCAAATTTTGATACTTTCACATCGATCATGGCTATTGGAAAAATCGAAACATTGTCAGATCATCGTACACCACTAGGTAAGATACGTTGCCATATTTACTGTATATATATATATATTCTACGTATTTACTGTTTATTTACTTCCAGTCGCATCCATGACTATTGTAGAAGCTTAAAATATATCAAGACATTGCATCGCGCCATTCACAAATGGTGCTAGAATTCATTCATCAGATGGCGCCCAATGCCTAATAGCGCCCAAACACCAATTCGTGCCAACTTTAGATCGCACAGGCCGCCACGTGGCAATCTTCCTCAAAAAGCTAAGCTGTCAGTCATGATGACTGACTACACATTAGTCGATGAAAATCTTTTCGAATCTCGAACGTACAGCTCTCGAGGAGATTTTGTCAGAGTCGTCATAATGACGGCCGTTTGTTTCTCCGTGACATTCATCAATGGTGCAAAGTGATTAAGCTCTTCACACTCAGTGCTTTTCACGGTGGGCGCCAATCAACAATTGGCACCAATCAATGGACCGTGCCATTCTTATACTGGTGCCAATCAACCAATCATAATCCAGAAGCAGTTAGATGACGTGGTGCATATGGCACTAATCTTGAAGAACACATACGCAATATTACCTAAGACCAAGCACACTTCTCACACAGAATGCTACGCGTCATATGCAGTTAAGCTAATCGTTCGTGCGACTGGATGACTGCACACCAACCAGTGCATAATCAGCCATGTTTTGACTGCACGCTAATCAGTGTAACTACTTGACAGTTATCACAAAACTCTATAAATAGAGTTCAAAATCACTCTTCAAGGCATCACTAATGATCATAATCGCCTGAGAAGTTACTACAGCACGTTCAAGAGCTTTTCTCCTCCGACACCTCATAGTTCAAGGGATAAAGTGATCGTCTTCTGATCAGATTCCTATAGTTGTACTCCCCAGAAATTAATTGTACTTTTTCTTCTTTTCTTAGTTTGTATTTAAACTTTTGTTTTTGCAAACAAAATGGCGACTATCTTTTGAAACCCAGTTGTTTTAAAAGATATCATATTCTTGAGCCCCAGTTGGTTTAAGAATAATCAACATATATACGAATTCACGTCCACATTACCTCTGAATTCTACTATCTGCATCAACGACTTGTCACGTCCATATTACCTCTGATAACGTCGTCCTAAAAATAATATTATGTCAAAATTGTACTCTATCACGTCCACATTACCTCTGAACAGATATAATAAATGTTGTTATTTTTTAGAAATATGTCACGTCCAGTACCTCTGAACATATTTCTTACTTTTATTTATTACTTGTGTCTCAAACAGATACATAGTAAGTAATAGAGGCACACAAAAAATTGTCATTCTTTCTATTTCATGCAAATCTTGAGAACACAAAACCATTACATTTCTCAAAAATGTGATAGAAAGTAGTTCAAAAAGGTTGTTACATTCGTTTTCCCTTTCTAAATTTTTTATTGTGGAGGTTGTGTACTAAGGTCAAGAATTTGCCTCTTCAAAGCTTCAGCTCGTTCCGCTCGGGTAGCAAAAACTCGCACTTGGGCCAAATTCCTCCTGAACTCTAGTAATAGTGGTTGCATATTGACAAAACATGGCATTCCATCTCTGTATTGAGAGCTTGGAGGAGATCACTTCTCTGTCTGTTCAGCTCATCCGAACGACTCAAGGCAACTTGACGCAATTCTACAACTTCTTCTTGTTATTTTCTAGTTCGAGCCAATTCGGCTTCTAATTCTTGGAGGCGGGCTTGAATCTCATATATCTCTTTGTTTTTATCCACTTCCTCGAATGTGGCTTCAGCTATAAGGGTCTTATTTCTCCAAATTATAAATTGAATGCTGCCATGGAGTTGCCAAGCACGGCCTGTCCTTCGTCGTGCTCACGTGCTATAAATTCACATTCAGCGTCCACCTGGCTACTCATGTTCCCTCTGATCAGATCTTGATAAGATTTGATGGGATCCCTCAACTCCGACAAGATCTGCTCTAGGCTTCTTGCCCTTTCAGCATCGCCAAGACCCCATATGGCCTTAATTGGAAAAAAAAGAGGTCCTCTTTACAAAATCATAAGGATGGTGCTTCTCTATGGCCAATTGAACCAGATAACGCAAGGAAGTGAGAAGGCATCCGTGTAAGTTTGGATGATGCTATTCGTCAACATTGATACACCAGGTGTCGCTGCCTCGGCAGAAGCTCCTCCTTCTACAAAGACGGGAAGGATGGCAACTTGCGCAATATCAAAACTAGAGATTTTGGTGCAGGCATTCCAGAGGAGCTTCCCTCCGTGGCATGAGTACCAATATCCACAGGATCCATGGTTGAACTGAGGCTAAAGACGGTAGAAGCCAATGGGACCTCAATGATCGTCCCTACATGACCTGCTGTAATTCAAAGCAAAAACATTATGTCATATGGCATTAAGTAAAGAAGTAAGGGTAAATAAAGTTAAAAATTTACCTATGCCCGTTGGCATATATGGAGTCTCATGAGGCGTAGTATCTCGTTCTGTAATGAGTCTCTCAATTATATAAGAAGATACTGCTGCTTGGCTGTTTCCTGTTTCTGAACGTCCTGACATGAAATGGCTGCTTCCAGCCTCTGATTCAGCTTGGTCTCCTTGGGCAGCCTCCTCTGTCCTCTCAATTTTAGAAATGTGCTCAACAGGGGCCTAAATCCCTTCAGCATCAATATCAGGGTTTTCATCACCCTTAGGACCTTCAAGACCTTTAGCAAGGTCTTCATCACCTTTAGCAAGGTCTTCATCACCTTCCTCATCATCATCTGGGCTTCCGTCACCCTCAATGTCAACGTCAGACTTCTCATCACTTTGTGGTTCATCGAGGCTCTGATTATCATCACTAGGGCTCTGGTCGCCCTCATGTTCAACATGGTGCTTACCACCCTCAATTGCAGTCTGGTCACCTTTGGCCACCAAGTCTTGATTCTCTTGGGCCACTTCAAGATCGGAGGTCGCATCAACAGGGTCCTCCTCAATCGATTCATCTCCAAAATCACACTCCTGCAACGTTTCTATCATATCCTCATCCTCTCGGGATGGAACCTCGTTCAAAATTGGATCTCCAGGAGTTTGAGATGTAAAAGGAGCTAGAATTTCTGGAACGAGTTCACCTTGAACCGAGATTATCCCAATCGGAACTTGTAATCCCTTGAGAATGGTAACTCTTGAAGCATCATCAGAGACTGGAGGTAACATCAGGCCGGATGAAACAAGTGCCGTGAATGTCCTTGCTGACAAGGGAACATCGGTTCCAACGGTCACCGATTCTGAAACAGTAACCGGAGGGACGTCCACTGCGGCAGCTGGAGTCGGTTCACTGGTTGGTGAAGGCTCTGGAGATGAAGATAGGTCAATACAAATTGCTACAGGATTAACATCTAGTAACTCTTGTTGAACTGAGAGAATAAATATATCACCTTGTAGAGATGACATGCCTCCAGATGACGACGGCAATGGTTCTTGGTTAGGAAACTATCTTGGCGAGGGAGGAACAGTAGAAGTTGTTGTCGCCGCCTTTATATTTCTCTTCACCAACAGTTTCCTTCTCGCTGCCCGCTTGAGTGGTGGCTGTGGGGAAACAGCGACAGCAGGCTGGTCTTATGGCGCTTCAGGAGTAACCTGCTCTCTACTTATTTCTTTAACCCCACTCTCCATCTAAATAGGAGATGGGGTTGTTCCCTTAAAAGAAGTTGCCCCTCCAGGAGAGAACCTAGCTTCCAACTGCCGTGTTTGAAGCTTGGTTCTGGCTGCTGGCTTTTCGACATCAGTTGTTTACTTCTTCTTCCCTTTCCTTTGGGCAGGAGAAAAAGGTTCATCTTGAGTTGATTGGGAATGCGAAGTCCTAGTCCTTTGTTTTTTGCTATCTCCCCTCGTGGAAGATTTGCCCTTCCATTTCTTGAGAGGGATATGCAATGGGTCTTGCACATCGCCATAAAAACCAGCAGACACAGCCTCTAAAGGATCATCGGCAGGAACATTCTTATCTGCCTCAGACAAATTTATAGTGGCTTTAGTCCCGTCAAAAGCTTTCCTCACACCAACGAAGCTATTAGACATGGAATAACCTTCGAAGAAAGTATTGGTTGAGGTGTAGAAGTTTGTGTATGTGCCTAATATATGCGTATCATCTTCAAAAGTAAAGGAGGGAATGGTAAACATAGCATTATTACCTCTCACGTTATAGTATCTCCATCCTTGAGCCCCATTGATCAGATACCCGAAGGCTCACAGACAAGTGTTTGTATTCCCGACATGCATCTGGTCGTAGCCGAATTGACAAGCAAAATGGTTGGACAAGTATGGTTCCAAGTAGCATACGCTCTCAAACCGATACACCAGATGAGAAGGCCTGATTATCTTCAGCCAAAAAAAAGTGTCTGAAGGTAGACGGATACCAATGGGCTCTAAGCCTACCAGAAGAGATTGAAAGTCTTCGTACCCAGGAGGAGGAGTAATGCAGAAGAACTTCTAGTTAGTGCCCATGTTCAGCGCCCTTCTACAATCATATAATGAGTCTACTTTCTGTTGATACTCAGCATATCTACCAATGAAGTTCGCTGCCAGAGCTCCACCAGCACCAAGAGCAGGGTCTATCAAGGTATGATGATGTAGAATTAACCAGCCGAATAAGTAGGTGTAAGACATCTCGGTACGAGGATAATTGATTGGGGAATTAGGATTCTCTATCATAGTGGTCGTAAATTCATAGAGACCTGTATTCGATCGGCTGGTCATTATAAAGAGGATGTCCATCTGTACCCAAAAACTAAATGTACTGTGGCAAATAGCACGCCTCGGGAAATGCGGTCAACATCACTGGCTCCAGGGACCACAAACCGCCTTAACCATATAGAGAGGAAGCCCGCCAAGGTGGCCTCCGGGGACATAATTTCCCTACCTTCTTTTATATAGCTTCTGATAAGAGTGCCAGCTTTATAGCCATTCCAGTCTTCGGTCAGCTTATTGTCAATATATCTAGTTTCTTTCATTAATTTACTAATAGTCTGGCCGTCGAGCAGTTCAAAGAAGCATGGATCACAATCCATGTGCTCTTGTACCTTGATCTTAGTATCATGACCCAGGAAGAGGTATACTAGCCACTTGGACGTATAACACATCGCTTTGCTTCTGAAGTGAAGGGTGCAAATCATGAAGTGATATAATAATTCTTCGAAGACTGCCACCATCTGAGGGTTTTCCTTGGTCAGTACCTCTAATTCATCTTTTGTCGGCACATATTCTTCATATAGATTTTCGCCCATAGGCAGACGAGACAAAAATTGCATCTCGTGAAGGGAATAGCCTATTTTCCTGAGAGGGGTAGCAAAGGTGCTAATCCTATCATTGTATCGCTTCACCAAGGCCAAAAACAGGTTGGTGTTGATGTAGATATCGCAAGTGGTGGTCATGATGGCTTCATAAAGTCCTATCTCATTCAACTTATTACGAAAATTATTTAAAGCCCATACGGAGAGCCGATTCCAGCGTATAAGGTCCGGATGCATTAACCTTGTCAGTCTCATGGTTGCCTTAGGGTATTCTCCTTTAGTCGCAGTAAAAGTATTGGCGAAGATAGGTATCCTGACCGGTTTCATCAGAGATGAATCTTCAGTCGGCACGCAACTTGGCCTTAAACCCCTCAAGTGCGTGCTGTGTTTCTCGAAAGTACTGAAAAATATGCTTTTCTTCTGAGGCCTATATTTATGATATATCTTTCCAACCCTGGCCTGTTGGAATGGAGTCAGATCCCACGACATCCTCCAAGGATAGCTGGCATGGGTGTATCAGGATAGAGACCAGTTTTTGAACATCTCTTGGAGATATACCAGTCTATCTCCTCTTTTGAAGACCCGAGATTCTTTCTTTGCCTTAGGTTGAGAGGTGGCCTCGAAAGCCTCTCCGAACAAGAAAGCTGGTTTCTTATAGGAAGCCTGACTTACTGTCAGTAAAGCTGTTCCATTCAGTAAAGACAAAAGTGTTCATTTTTCTTGAGCCTCAAGAAGGGCTCTCCTATCAGTCGGGCCGTCAGGGTCGAATTATGAGAATATGATGTGTGACAAGTCCTCATGGTATTCTGATACGTGGAAGACGTATGCCAAAATTTTAGCATGGGAATCTTTTCTGAGGTTAACTTCAAAACAAGAAAGGGAAACAGAGTTAGAATTATGAAAAAAATTGCTCTTTTTCTAGCTCTGCACGAATGAAGGATGGCACGACATGTTAATTCTAAATTCGCGCAGCATGGCATGTCAGTTCTAATTCGTGCGGCATGGCATGATAGTTCTAACTCGCACGACATGGCATGTCAGTTCTAATTCGTGCGTCATGGCAAGACAGTTCTAATTTGCACGTCATCGCATGTCAGTTCTAATTCGCACGGCATAACATGACAATTCTAAATTCGTGCTACAGTTTATGTGCACGAATTGACAAAATTGTGTTTTGCGCGGCACACTTTGAGTAAACTAAGGGCGTGCGTGTTTTGCTTGTTCACCAAGACTTTGAAATAGGTGGCAAAGAATGTGAATAGTGTACACCAAACAACACTCTAAAAGAGGCGATTAACACTGGCTCTAGTTCGCGCCAACCATCAGGTGGCACTAACTCTCAAATCGTGCCAGTTGTACTGTTCGTCTTCCCCGTCCAGTTTCTTAACTTCGAGAGCGAGGTTGGCTTCTTTGCCTCTCGTCGACGGTGACATATGTTGCGGCACCCTCAACAACAGCACGTGTGACGTGGCTCCGGCCACCTTCTTGCCCTTCTCCGTCGTGGATCTCTTAGGTGCCATTCGATTGGATGAAAACTTCAAAAATTGGAAGGAAAAAAAGATAGAGAGAAATTTTTTAAAAACTCTCTCTCCTCTCAGTGGGATATTTATAGCCTAAATCTGTGCGTAACAGTCGCGCGAATAGCACACAAAGAATGGGTCGGTTAAGATTCTGGGCGCGCTAATCGCGCGAGAACGATTCTTATTCAAAGTATTTCAAATTTCAAATTTTTTGAAATTTGAAAACTTTGAAGGGGTCTTGTAGAAGCTTAAATTATATCAGGACAATGCATCGCGCCATTCATAGATGGCGCTGGAATTCATTCATCAGATGGCGCCCAATGCCTAATAGTGCCCAAACACCAATTCGTGCCAACTTCAGATCCCGCGGACCGCCACATGGCAATCTTTCTCAAAACGCTAAGTTGTCAGTCATGATGAATGACAACACATAAGTCAATAAAAATCTCTTTGAATCCCGAGCGCGCGGCCCTCGAGGAGATTTTGTCAGACTCGTCATAATGATGGTCGTTTGTTTCTCCGCCATTCATCAATGGTGCAAAGTGATTAAGCTCTTCACATAGTCCAAGGGATAAAGTGATCGTCTTATGATCAGATTCTTATAGTAGTACTTTTCCAAAAATCAATTATACTTTTCTTCTTTTTTTAGTTTGTATTTAAACTTTTATTTTTACAAACAAAATGGTGACTCTGGTGGGGACGAATTTTTTATCCGATGAGAAGGTGACAACTCAATGTGATGATGCGTCGGTCGGCACGACACAGGAGACCATAGTCGTTGAATTTGACTAAACTGCTTATGAACATCTGATTGGCGTCGGGGGTGCCAAGCGTGCTTCTGCTAAGTGTGCACCACTGCTGCTGCCCAAAACAAGGCATGTGCCATTTGGACTCCAAAGTCCAATGCCATGTAAATTGTTGATGTTGTTACTCAAGACAAAGGAAAATGCCCTATGGCCATTCCCCACTTTTCCTAAGTCGTAGACATGGCAGAAAATCTACTTGATTGCGCCTCTGCGCCAATCAGCGTCAAAGCTGCATCTCCAAACAAGAACTCTACTTTCCAGAAAGTAGGTTCTATTCAGAGTTCACTTCCTTCTGCCCATAGGTGCCGTGCCAAATGTGTTGTGCCAATATGCGCAGAGCACCAAGGCATCTAGCCTACTCCACAATAATCTAATTGGCGCCAGGCTGCTCCATGCCAATCAGGCCAGGGCCATAACTTCCCTACTATACGTATATCAAGGACAGAACAGAAAAGATTGCAAGTATTATAGACCAACAACCAAGTGGGGCCAGATGCTGGCTTGTACGCCTATCTCAATAGGCGCCGAACAGAAATGAATTAGATGGTGTGGCAGAAGACTCCAGTATAGTCGATGCTAATCACTAATTCATGCACAGTGAAGGCTTCTAAGAGCCATAACCCACTCACTTATGCTAATGAGCTTAGTACTACCCTGTACATGCAGGGAACACAAAAGCTTAGGAATAGGCATCACATTCCTAATGTAATAAGGCAGAGTCTGCCTCCTTCTTCTTATCCCTACAATGTAATGAGGAAGAGTCTAGCTCCTTCTCCTTCTTCTTATCATGTACCTAATATTCATGAACTTATTATACAAAAGTAAAAGACGGCGATGTATCATATACAACGATGACTCCACAGACTGAACATCACTGTAACCAGTATCATGAAATCGTAATCAAGTACTGCTGCAAGACAGCCAAACGGTCTCTGTTTGACCGCTTGAATTACCCTGGCTTGCCTAGAATGATCTTGATAGTTGACGATGATATGTTCACATATGACAAATGTTACTATCATTTACATGAAGTCGACATCAAGTGCTGCTGTAAACTAGCAAAATAGGTGGTGTTCAACTGTTTAAACTACTCTTGATCTCCCAATCACTCCCGATCTTCCAATATGATCCTGGTAGAGAAGATGAATTGCTATTTGCCTCTGTTAACAAGGCATTTCCTAGCACTGGGGTAAAAAAAACCCCTCTCTGAGTACACATATATGCTTGTGTTATATATATATATATATATATATATATATATATATATATATATATATATATATATATATGTGTGTGTGTGTGTGTGTGTTATGGGGAAAAAAAAACCCCTAACTAAGCGTGTCCGCCCCAACCTTGTGCACCGCCACCAGCTGGACCCGCCGCCGTGCGTCGCTACCGGCCTGTCGGCCGAGGATAGTAGTGGGCACCTTCGCCGCAACAACAACCGACAACTACAGCAGCAACAATAATAGCATCAAAGTCGCAGGTAACCAACTTCTCCATCTCATTTCTTCCTCGTCGTTCGACGATTTTTCAAACCGAAAAATCGCTCGCATAGACAACCTAACCACCTATAAGACCAATTAAGGGGATTTTGTCAATTCGCAGTGTATGTGAAGAAAATCGAGTTCCAAAATCAAGAAAATAATGAATTTCTGGGTACAGAAACTATCCCGATGAGTGGTTTAGGAAATCGATTTCCTGATCGTACATTGAAGAATTAGAAAATCTATTTGAACTGACTTTTAGACAACCTAAACGAGATCAAAACTCTATTTTTAGTTTTTATTTTTGTTTATTTTTTCTATTTTAAATCAGTTCCAATACGGCAAAAAAAAAGTTTTCAAAACATAAAAATTCCCGATATGAGGTCCATCCCGACAAACCGGACGACTTCGTCGCAAACCGAAAGCATCAAAAGGTGTGTATCGACTTTATGGACGTGTGGGCTTTGACAGAATTTGACTTGGTCGCGTGTGCGCGACGAATTTGACTCGTATCCGTCAAAGAATGCCATATCGGCCCTTTTTCAAATTTCTCAATTACTTTGTGCACACTTGTCAAATCACGACAAAGCTTGCGCCATTGGACTCGAAATATGTTTTTGGTCCTGTGAGCCAAGTTTGGTCAAATTCTGAGACAGTTGATCGAATCGCCGTTTTGCGGGCCCTACGATTCGATTCAACGGGTGATTTTGTGCACGACTCATCGGAATCCAAAATTGGACATATCATTGAGTTTGTCTTGAAAAATTGGATCCATAGACATGTAGCTTAACGACTTTAGAGACCGTAGGTTCTGGCACGCATTTTGGTACAAAACGGGCCCGACGGCGGACGTCATTTTTGGCCCAAAATTATGATTTTGCCTCTATTTCAGAATTGGACTTTTGGACAGGTGTTTCCTATATATTTTTTACACCGAAAACTTTTTGATGTTTGTTTCAGCATCCGGGAACGTTTGTGGAGGTTCTACTATTGTAGCTTCATCTCGCTTGCCAATTTCATCTGCTGGATGTCGTCAAAACACCTTCCAACCACCAGACAAGTATACCTTGCTATATTTACAGTCATATTATTTATTTTCAGCATTTATTTACTTTGTTTCATATTTGTTAGTATATTTATAAACTACGCGTCGAAGCCACACTTGGGTGCAAGTGACTCTATTAGTCATTTTTTATTGTTTTACTTTATTGATGCATGTTGACTTAGTTTTAGCGGACTACCTTCTTATTGTGGGATATCCTTGTATCTCCTTCGGCCATGACACTCTCACTACACGGTTTGAGATATTTTACTAGGGGCACGACTTGCATATTGATTGGCCATCTCTATAGTCGTGTGTCGGATAGATGATCGTAACTGCTACGATTAAGATATAGAGACTCGAGCAGTTACAAAACTGGACAGGTCATGGACATGACTTGGACAGTGTAGGGAATATTGGAGAAGGACAGTCGCTAGTGCGTATGGAAAGCCAAACAGGTAAACCATAGTTTTCGAAAGGAACTATGGCGTGATATATTTGCAGATACCCTCTGACGTTATGGACGTTACGGCCGGATACGGATGACTGGATGCCAGTTATGTACTTATAGCCGGAATCCCACCCATGTGCATGAAAGTTGCCTCTAAATTGCACATTAGACGGTTAGAATTCCCTTTGCATATTTGTGTCTAGGATAGTCTTTTGTATATTATTTTATTATTCTGACAGTTCATATTAGCATGTTCTTCCTGTATCTTATTACGTCCCTCTGAGGACCTGGTGATTTCTCCAGGTGTGTTTATGATTTTCGCAGGTGCTCTAGCCAAGGACATAGTTTACAATCTACCTTCGCGATGCTAGCTTTTGGATCGTCTTTCGCTTCGCTCGACTCTTCTATCGTTGCTATGTATTTCTCTCTTTTTGTTGGTAGTGGATTTGTCTCCGCCCAACGTTTTGTATAAATGACATTTATAAGTTGATTTTAATATATATTTATTTGTGGATGAGATTAGTTTTATGGTTACTGTATTTTACAACTTATGTATACATACAAGGTTTTCGTATATTGGAGTATGCTTCGTATGTATACGGCTGGCATGTTTACATACTTGGTCTTTGTATTTTGGGACTAGGGTGTAACATGTTTTTGTGGTAGCCCATGCAGTTCTAGATAAATTGTTTGGCTACTTTATCGTGCCAAGCAAGCCTACGTATAGGATTAGAGTTTAGGATCTTATCCACATATTTGACCCCCTTCCTCGATTCTATTTTTGAACTCTCGCTTGACTCCTTGATTTGCATCTTGCTTGATTTCCTCTACCGTAACTTCTTATCCTTTTATCGTGCTTGATAGGGGTTAGAAAGGTGACTCATACTAGTTAGACATGTTACATTGTCCCTACTAGTTTAACTCTTGTAAGTTGGTAGAAGGCCTTACGACCTAACATTCCTTATGACCTTGGCCAAGCCTAGACAAGGAGACAATAGACGACTGTATAGATACGAACACCGGACAAGACTTAGAATTTAGGAACTTGAACAATTATGTTTTCTTGTAATCATAAGCTCTCGTGCCTATATTTTTACTAACTTGACCAATGTTGCTACTATGGTCTAGTTTTGCAAGCTTACCCATTTTATCGAGCTTGTTCAAGACATGTGCTATTGGGTGCGCACCCACTAACATAATGTCTAATCAGAACCGGTGCATGATGGTCTGATCAACCTAGTGCACTTTGGTTTATTTTTGTATATCGTTCTACGTGGATGGAGACATAGTTAAACTTGTCCTCTAGAATCTCATTCGCGACTGCCTTGGCAATTATCTTTTAAAATTATCCAGTCGCCTTTGAACCACATATTCGCATTCAATAATATCTTCTTCGAACTCGTTATTATTTTCATCTTTCACCTATTTTAGTTCGTACTTGATATCCCCTTAGTTGTCCTACCATCTATTGCCAAGATAGTTAGCCAACGACCAACCCATGTGACTATATCCCCATCTTGAGTTACTCGTCCTTTTATTCGATCCTCGATCTAATATCATGACCTTCTAATCGTTTTAAACTTTAAAATGATTAGAACTGTTCCCTTGATCGGACCCAATCTAGAAGACAACTTTTTCTCAAGGAACCATGTCTCTCAAGTCTTTACTTATTCTCGTCTTGATTTACTTAACCCTTATTCTTTTAATTTCGTGCATTGACCATCATCTCTCATTCATTACCCAAACCATATCCAAAATTTTATCTTTCTAGTTACCTAAATCGCAATTTTTTTAATTACCTATTTCGTTGTATGTTGTTTCCTTCTCCAATGATTTGATTGCGTTTTCTTATAGAGAAATCATTCTACATTCTCGAACCTACCTACCCTAGTTATTGCTTAATTTCGGGTACAAAATTCTTGTAAGTTGGGTAGGATGTAAACCCCCTAAATTTTACTATTTTTTTCGTTTTGTTTTCATTTTTTATTTCTCAATTATATTTTAAGAGGATTTTTATATTTTTATTTTTGTATATGATTTAACCCCTAGAATTTTTCTTGTAAAAATGTTTTTCGATAATAATTAACTAGATAAACAATTATATCAAAATGTAGAATTTATATATTGAATACATAATTAATTTATTATTATTATTTTATTTTCTCTAGATTGTATTATGTAATAGAGATATGTGAAATATATATAAATTTCAATAAATAGATAATTTGTGTACAATAATTTATACGAAAATATTTTAAATTTCAATTTTAATATTCTTAAATTTATTGCATATAGGTTATGAAATAATAGGCTATATAGATTTTATATGATCATTAAATATATATATATATATATATATATATATATATATATATATATATAATATATATATATATATATATATATATATATATATATATATATATATATATATATAAAATATATATATATATATATATATATATATATATATATATATGTAACGTTATTAGGAAGAATTTTATCTAGAAAACATTTTCTAGAGATATTGTTCGTCTTTTAAGATTTTAACTAGATTTTTAAAGGTTTGTAGTAAAAGAATTATATATATATGTGGTTTTTACATAAATAGATGAATAGAGTTATATATATATATACTAAGATACAAATATATGATATATGTATATTGGAATGTATATTTCTAAAAATATTTACAATTTATTGGATAATATTTTTAGAGACATTATATTTTTATATCCTTAGAATTTTTTGTTATTATAATTTAATCGAATATTTAATTAAATTACCTTTACTATATTTAGTAAATAAATATATCTCTAAGAATATATGTGTGTATTTTTATATATGATTCTCTTTAATAAATTTATGTATGGTAAACCTTCCAAAAATTTATATTCCTACTATAATATTTTTATAAATTAGGTTAATGCATGTGACTCTTATTTTAATTAACTAGATTAAATATTGGTATATAAATATTTTAGCATGTATATATACACATATATGTGTTATTTTATAATATAATGTTATTTATATATATATAGTAAATGAATATATATATATATATATATATATATATATATATATATATATGTATATATCTATTGGATTTTATATACATAAAATATTTTATAGTTTTTTAAAAAAAAGAAAAAGGCTTTTAGAATTATTCCGGACCAATAGAATTTTAGTAGATTTTAGAAAAGTTTTTTAAAAAAAGAAAAGAGGAAAAAAAACAAAAGAAAAAAAAATACCATGCGGTTACCGATAGTTGGCCGACCCCCTCTCTGAGTACACATATATGCTTGTGTTATATATATATATATATATATATATATATATATATATATATATATATATATATATATATATATATATATATATATATATATATATATATATATATATATATATATATATCTGTGTGTGTGTGTGTGTGTGTGTGTGTGTGTGTGTGTGTGTGTGTGTGTTTGTTATGGGAAAAAACCCTAACTATAGCGCGTCTGCCCCGACCTTGTGCACCGCCAGCAGCTGGACCCGCCGTCATGCATCGCCACCGGTCGGCCGGCCGAGCACAGTAGTGGGCGCCTTTGCCGCAACAACAACCGACAACAACAACAACAACAACAATAACAGCATCAAAGTCGCAGGTAACCAACTTCTACATCTCGTTTCTTCCTCGTCGTTTAAGGATTTTTCGAACCGAAAAATCCTCCGCGTAGACAACCTAACCTCCTACAAGACCCATCAAGTGGATTTTGTCAATTCGCAGTGTATGCGAAGAAAATCGAGTTCCAAAATCAAGAAAATAATAAATTTGTGGGTACAGAAACTGTCCCAATGAGTGGTTTTGGAAATCAATTTTCGAATCGTACATCGAAGAAATAGAAAATCTATTTGAACTGACTTTTAGACAACCTAAACGAGATCAAAACCCTATTTTTAGTTTTTATTTTTGTTTATTATTTTCTGTTTTAAATCAGTTCCAATATAGCAAAAAAATAGTTTTCAAAACTTAAAAATTCTCGATACGAGGTCCGTCCCGACAAACCGGATGACTCCGTTGCAAATAGAAAGCATCGAAAGGTGTGTATCAACTTTGTGGACGTGTGGGCTTTGCCGGAATTCGAATTAGTCGCGTGTGCGCGACAAATTTGACCCGTATCCGTCAAATAATGCTATATCGGCCCTTTTCCAAATTTCTCAATTACTTTGTGTGCACTTGTCAAATCGCGAGGAAAATCGCGAGGAAACTTGCGTCATTGGACTCAAAATATTTTTTGGTCCTGTGAGCCAAGTTTGGTCCGATTCTGAGACAGTTGATCGGATCACCGTTTTGCGGGCCCCACGATCCGATTCAACGGATGATTTTGTGCACGACTCATCAGAATCCAAAATTGGACATACCGTTGAGTTCGTCTCAGAAAATCGGATCCGTAGACATGTAGTTTGACGACTTTAGAGACCGTAGGTTCTAGCATGCGTTTCGGTACAAAGCGGGTCCAACGGCGGACATCGTTTTGACCCAAAATTATAATTTTGTCCCTGTTTCGGAATTGGACTTTTGACAGGCGTTTCCTAGATATATCTTTTACACTGAGAACATTTTTTATGTTTATTTCATCACCCGGGAACGTTTATGGAGGTTGTAATATTGTAGCTTCATCTCGCTTGTCAATTTCATCTACTGGATGTCGTCAAAACATCTTCCAACCACCAGACAAGTATATATTGCTATATTTACTGTCATATTATTTGTTTTTAGCATTTATTTACTTTGTTTCATATTTGTTAGTTTATTTATAAACTGCCCGTCCAAGCCATACTTGGGTGCAAGCGACTCTATTAGTCGTTTTTCATTGTTTTACTTTATTTGATGCATGTTGACTTAGTTTTAGCGGACTACCTTCTTATTGTGGGATATCCTTGTATCTCCTTCGGCCATGACACTCTCACTACACGGTTTGAGATATTTTGCTAGGGACACGACTTGCATATTGATTGGCCATCTCTTTAGTCATGTGTCGGATAGATGATCGTAAGTGCTACGATGAAGATATAGAGACTCGAGCAGTTACAAAACTGGGTAGGTCATGGACATGACTTGGACAGTGTGGAAAATATTGGGGGAGGACAGTCGCTAGTACGTATGGGAAGCCAAACAGGTAAACCATAGTTTTCGAAAGGAACTATGGCATGATATATTTGCAGATACCCTCTGACGTTAGGGACGTTACGGCCGGATACGGATGACTGGATGCCAGTTACGTACTTATAGCCTAAATCCCACCCATTCGCATGAAAGATATCCTCTAAATTGTACATTAATCGGTTACAATTCCCTTTGCATATTTGTGTCTAGGATAGACTTTTGTATATTATTTTATTATTCTGACAGTTCATATTAGCATGTTCTTCCTGTATCTTGTTACGTCCCTATGAGGACCTGGTGATTTCTCTAGGTGTGTTTGTGTTTTTCGCAGGTGCTCTAGCCAAGGACATAGTTTACAATCTATATCACACCCCAGTACCGGAATACGGGGACGGACGTAGGCCAGCTACACCGTATAAGGTATAAAGACGTTATACGGCGATCGTGGCTGTCAATCTTGTTGGGTATCCTAGCATGCAAGCAGTCTATGGCCTAAATCTGATCTCATATCCACAGACATTAATCAATAAAATAACTACAAGAGAGCTAATCATATGAAAAGCAGGAAATACTCATATGATAATCAGAGAGTCTACAATAAGAAATAATATAGACAAGAATACCTTCCCATACAGTTCCCTCATGGTCAGGAACTGAAGCACGTCCTCCAAGTCAAGTCTGGAAGATCCACAGGGTCGGTCACAGGCAATCTGGAAACAATCCAGGGTTGGTCAGGCCAACCGTAGCAAGTACCAGAAAGGAAGACTCAAGGACGGGCGAAGAAAACCAGCAGGATATAATATATGACAGAAATAACATGTATAAACAGCGGTAATGAGGGTAAAGGATCGTGCGGTACCAACGCACGATTACAGAATATAAGGCAGCAATCCAACTAATACGTAAGTAACCAACAATCATCACAATCATCCTAACATCCACTAATACTTGCATCGCCAACTGGAACTCGTAGTCTGACATCGGAATAGTAACTCATCCCTACATCAAACAAGAACAAGGGAATGAATTACCGTGCCGGGACAGCGTTACGTGCCAGCCAGCTTAGCAAGCAACAAGCCATACAATTTAGGTGAATAAGCGGCCACTCAAATGTCTACGGCTATCTATGTGGAGGTTGGGTTACCCCAACAATGCAATATAAGAATCCTCAGATCGTACTATGTCCAGCAGGGCTAACGAGGCCAAATAATAACGCATAGCACATGGATAAGCACTGGTCCCTCAAAGGCAACCATGCGAAACAGATCAATCATATGATAGTACATATAGTAATCGGATACTACCATCCGCTATTGCGGACGATAACAATATCCGGGGTGGTCAGCCTTGTGCTAGACAGGTAATCATAGCACCTGTGGCGGCTGGCATGCACGATCTTGGGATTCTGCTTCCTCCCAATGCTTCTACCATTTTTAGTGGCCTATATTAACCCTACATTTATCCGGAATCACATGCCGTGGTCACATGCTCATCCTCCTAGATGAGTACCTCAGTACGGGTACACTAAGTATGAATCTACCTCGACACCCAAAGTCTCAAATCTGGATTCATTCTTAGTGTAATGCAGCAAGCTGTCAATCAGTCCTAACCACACTAAAACTACAGGCCAACTACCATGTCCGTGCTGGAAGATGAATGCACTGCCATATAACATATAGAATCATGTAGCACCTCAGTGCACGCATAGAATAGCACCTCAGTGCACACATAGGATAGCACCTCAGTGCACGCATAGAATAGCACCTCAGTGCACACATAGGATAGCACCTCAGTGCACACATAGAATGGTACCAGCACGGGTACAAGTAGTCAAGTCAGGGACATGGTCATTCGGTCAATCACATGGAGTCCTCTGCCTACATCGTGGCATGGATACCAGGTTAGGTACGTGGTCAGGATCTCTACTATAGTAGCATCTCAAGTACACCTGGGGTCTACGGCTCTAATCATCAAGTCGGTCTACCCACCGGATCAATCTATCAATAGTCTACCAATCCCCGATGGGATAAATATCATATCAGAAAAATGCGATTACTTGGTACTAGGCTAACCACTATAGACAATGCTAGGCCCTCTAGCTCACAAGAATCCTCTGAGTCAATGATCACTGGCTATCAGCAACTAAGTCTCCCAACTACCGGGATACAGCAAAGGTACCAGGTTTTGGGCGCTTGGGAAGTCGAGTAAAAATCATATATTGATATCCTCGATATTCTATTCGTTCCGTGAGACCCTCGCACCAATATCAAAATCCAAGAGTCCTCAAGACATATCTGGTCAAATTAGAACATCACCAAAGAACTAGTAACACTATCTAAGAATCTACTTAGTCTACCATAACCACTATCTCAATATCATATCTCCTCATAGTCAATCCTCGAATGAGATCATAATCCCAACACATGGGTCAACACTAACCAACGCCGTCGAAAAATGGCAAGGATTGTGTGAACCACTCTTGATCAGATCCACAACCCTTAAACCAAATAAGGACCAGGGTTGCAGACCTTCACCCGAGTAGAACTGCTCTCCTTACACAATCCGAAGGACAGGACAGACAATGGGATAACAAACTAAACTAGAACACCATCTAAAAAGAAGAGTCACGGGTCAAGAGTCCAATGGGTGAGTGATACCGTCGAAAAGGCAAGGATTGTGTGAACCACTCTGGATCAGATCCACAACCCTTAAACCAAACAAGGACCAGGGTTGTAGACCTTCACCCGAGTAGAACCGCTCTCCTTACGCAATCCGACGGACAAGACAGGTCAAGACGCTAGACGACTAATCTAGTCGGGAGTCTACCTAGCAGGCAATAGGATCAGGGATGCCATACCAAGAAGAACATGCATGAGTTCAGCCCCGCAAACCAAAGGAATGGTTCTGTCCAATACTTCGAACCAAATTCCCAACCGGGAATTCTGGAAAAATTCGGCAGAGTCTCCTTTGTAATCTGGATGGGAGCACCCTACGAATAGGAGCTAAAGCCACTCGGCGCAACCTGCCGCAGAATCGCAGAATCGCAGAATCGCGGACTCGCGGGCTGAGAACACTAAGTCTCAGCTACCAGTAGCACTACGATGCGTAATGGGAACAAATCGATAGTCGAGAACACTAAGTCCCGGCCTCCAGCAGCGCTACAATGCGTACTGGGCGCCAACCCAACATGCATAATAATAAACTAACTACCTCGCAGGGCGCACCACAACACATGTCTATAAATCCCTAACCCAAGCACAATCACCGCCACAAGTAAAGTTAGCCAAAGTCGTTACCCGACCGCGAGTCGGACAAGGAGCATATGGGGACAATCCGTACAAGTGAGTCGTGCTCGTATCCTCGGAGGTGTGGATGACCCATCCGAGTCGTCCGATACGGTCTATCCCAGTATCGGACCAAACTAGTCTAGGTTATCATGGCAGTTCTACTGCTAAGCTACACTACTCACGGTTATACAATTTACAATAATTTAAATATAATAAAAATCCAGGAGAGATGGCAAGAGCCGCCGATGAGCAAGGGATACTTGCCTAGGGGGCTCGGCTAGGTAAGCAAGTCTTCGGCAGTCGCGATCCAAGCTAGCACGCCAATCGAGATCCTCAGAACACACAATAAACAATCATTAGAATTAAATAATAAAATAATAAAGCAAATCACGGAGGATGGCAGAAGAATATACCGTGTAGGTCCCGCAAGCAGTACAGGCATCTGGCACGAAAACCGAGGCATACGGACCGATACGGGCACGCAAATCGAGACGCGCACGTATATCGAGACGCGCACGAGAATCGAGAGAACACGAATATCGAGATGAATAAGAAACATAAATGTACACGTAAATCGAGACGTACACGTAAATCGAGACGTCCACGTAAATCGAGACGACCCAAGGTCCAAGGAGCATGTAAATCGATGCGGCACACAAATCGATGTGTGCATGCAAATCAAAAAGGTACAGAGTCCAATGTGGCACACAACCGAGGCGGCACGCAAATCGGTGCATGCATGCAAACCGAGGCAACATAAGATATAATATGACAAGTAAATTGATACGACACGCAAATCGGTACGTGCACATAAATCGAGGCGGTACGAGTCACGAGGTAGGCACAAAGGTCGAGACACGAAAATCGATACGGTGCATAAATCGAGATGGCACGGTGCCCGAGGCATCACGGGGCTCGAGGCGTCGTACTGCCCAAGGCAGCATGTGGATCGGGGTGCACGAAAACTGGAAAAGCACACAAATCGAGGCACACATCCCGAGAAGCACGGGAAACGAAGGAACACGCAAGTCAAACGTGCGCGCGGCCCGAGGAGAACGCTACTCCCAAGGCTGCATACTGCTCGAGCAGCACGGGGCCCAAGGGCGACCCGCCACTCGAGGCTGGCACAGCCAGCGAGGCTCGACGGCGACGATGGTCGCCAGAAAAGGAAAAAGGGGGAAGGCGGAGGAGCTCACCGGGGTCGGTCGGTCGGGCTCCTGCGAAGGAGACAGCAGTGGCAAGAGCCGCACCGGAGAAGAACAGAGAGGGGAAGGAGACGCGGAGGCGAGGGTGCTGCCGAGGTGGGGCGGCGGCCAGGCGGGTCGTGGCTCCCGGCGAAGGGAGGCAGCAGCGCCACGCTGAGCCAGGAAAGGGGAGGAGGAGAAGTCGGGGACGGCGATAATGGCGATGGCGGTGATGGCTGAAGTGGAGGAGGAGGAGGCCATGGTGGTGGCGGCTGATGGCGGAGACGACGATGATGGTGGAGGAGACGACGATGATGGCGGTGCTGGTCGAAGTGGTGGCGGTGCTGGTGGCGACGGAGGAGGCCGGCCGAGAGGGAGACGACGACAGCGACGATGATGGTGGCGCTGGTGGTGGCGGCGACGGCCATGGCGAAGGGGTTGGCTGCGGTGGAGATGGGGGCAGCAGCGGTGGTGGGTGGTGTAGGAGATGGCGACGATGATGGTGGTGGTCGGAGCAGTGATAGTGGCGGCCATGGAGAAGGGGACGGCCATGGCGGATGGTGGAAGGAGGAGGCAGAGAGAGGAGGTTGTGGTGGTGGCCGCAGTGGAGGGCGACGGCCATGGGGCTGGTCGCCGGAGATCGGGTCGGGGAGGAGGTTGGAAAGGAGAGGAAGGCCGGGAGAGAGGGGGCTGGGAAGCTCTTCCAGTGAGGGAGATGAAGAGAGCAGGGAGAGAGAAGAGGGAGAGAGAGGGGGGTTGGCTTCTCCAGCCGACAGAGAGGGAGGAGAAAGAAAAAGTATGAGGGAGGAGAAAGGGAGTGGGTGAGTGATGTGAGGGGTGATTTGAGTGAGGAGAGAGGGGGTGATGTGAGGGAGTGAAATGACAAGAGAGAGGGGGAGTAGATATTTTGGAGGGTAGATTAGGATCAAGAAATTAATTAATAACAAATAATTAATGAGGGCAAAATCACCTCAAATAAAATAAGAAAAATTTTAAATATACCCCAAAATTAAAATCCTCCAAAATATGAAATATAGTCGAAATACAGTCATATACCTATTTCTAAAATAGGGATATGACAATCTACCTTCGTGATGCTAGCTTTTGGATCACCTTTCGCTTCGCTCAACTCTTCCATCGTTGCTATGTATTTCTCTCTTTTTGTTGGTAGTAGATTTGTCTCCGCCCAACGTTTTGTATAAATGACATTTATAACTTGATTTCAATATATATTTATTTGTGGATAAGATTAGTTTCATGTTTACTGGATTTTACATCTTATGTATACATACGAGGTTTCCGTATATGGGAGATTGCTTCGTATGTATACAGCTGGCATGTTTACGTACTTGGTCCTTATATTTTGGGACTGGGGCATTACAATTGCATCACGTACAACGATGACTCCACAGACTGAACATCACTGTAACCAGTATCATGAAATCGTAATCAAGTACTACTGCAAGACAGCCAAACGGTCTGTATTTGACCGCTTGAATTACCCTGGCTTTCCTAGGATGATCTTGATAGTTGACGATGATATGTTCACATATGACAAACGTCACTGTCATTCACATGAAGTCAACGTCAACTGCTGCTGCAAATTAGCAAAATGGGTGGTGTTTAACTGTTTAAACTACTCTCGATCTTCCAATCACTCCCGATCTCCCAATATGATCCTGGTAGATGAAGATGAACTACTATTTGCTTCTGTTAACAAGGCATTTCGTAGCACTGGGGGTGAAAGACGCCCGAGGCATAATTCATTACGACCTTCAGGTTGACAAATTTGCAGTCAGATCCTAGACTCTACTGAAGGTGTCTACCAAAATAAAAGATCAAAAAGTCAAGCCTTCCTCGGTCAAATAAATCTTTCTAATTTCAACAAAGACTTCCTCGGTCAAACGAATCTTCCTAATTCCAACCAAGACTTCCTCGGACAAAGGAATCTTCTCGATTCCAACCTTCAGGGTAGCAGTCTACTAGACTTCGACGTTGATAGCAAATACTATGATCAGACCATCTTATCTACTAGCTTATCTTCTGTATCGAGAGAAGTGTCTGCTTACTGGACGAACAAAGAGCAAGACGCTTCCAGTTCTGCTAGCCAAGAGCAAAGAATTGCTGCTCTGGAGGCCAACCTAAAAGCCATGGCTGACATAGTTACAAGCATGCACGTGGTGATCATAAAAAAATATGATCCACCGATTGTGATTCCAATTCCAACCTAAGAACACGCAGCAGGCTTCGTGCCTATCAACACTGGTCTTGGAGCACAGCCTCTTCCAAACATTACCGTCCCGGACGTCATACACCTTCAAGCACGGGATACTCCAAGTGATCATTCTAGTACTGGGGGTGGTGCTTATAACGCAATTCTACCTCCCAATCCTTCGAATCAGTCTATTGCTCCTCAAGCATCAGGAGACCCTCTCGAGAAAGTCAAGCTTCTGCGAAATCAGTTTGAAGCTTTTAAACAGAAAGAGGGACTACAGAAATTAGAGATCAAGCAACCCTATCATGTAGAATGGAAGGAAGTTCCATTCCCGTCCAAATATAAGCCGCTATAATGCTATTCGACGGCAGCACATCACCGAGTCTGTATATCAATTACTTTGAGATGATGACTAACCATCTCCAACAAAATGATGCTCTACTTACCAGAGTTTTTGTTGGATGCTTAGCAGGTGTTGCCTATGACTGGTACCGAAGTCTACCAGATGGTTGTATAACATCCTTCGCAGGATTGAAACAGATGTTCCTGGAACGATTCTATGAAGGGACTCATGACATGACCATGTTCGCCCTTACCAAAATCAAACAGAAGCCCAATAAAATAGCTGAACGTTTCATCGAGCACTTCCGATGGGAGGCATTCATAATGACTCTAGGAACTCCAGACCCATTGACGATTGATACATGAAAATCAAACTTGTTACCTATTATCAGCATGTGGATAGGACCAACACAATTTTAAGATTGGGATTCCTTCATAGTAAGTGCCAGAGCAGCCAAACATAGTACTGAGAAGTTCAAGCAACTAGGTATTTTGATGCCTAATCTTGACAAAGATAAGCACCTTGCTACCAGCAGTGGTAGTCACTAAAATAATCATAAAGGCAAAGAAGCCTTAGCCATCAATATAGGTCAGTCAGCACCTACAGCGACAGTACCTCCATAAAGGGCAGCACCATGACCTAAGGAAGAGTATTTCTTCGACGACAACAACATCATGAGCATCTTCGATTGTTTGATCAAAAATTGCCAAAAATCAAACAGCCAGATGAAGTAGGTAAAACTGACAATCTAAAATATTGTGTGTACCATAGGTTTTTGGGACATCCAACCAGTACATGCTATGTTCTCAAAGGAAAAATCTAGGTGTTAGTCAACGCTAAAGTAATCACTCTCTGAAAGGATGAGAAGACAGTGACAACCAATGTCGTCTCTTTACAATTCAGAGACTTCGCTCCTCAGTTAGTTCCCAATGGTGTTATTCTAATTCCGAAGGCAACTATGGAGATTGTCCACCTCCCGCCGACACAAAATGATGGTTTGGTACCGCTATCAACAGATAAAGGCGAGATCATGTGGGTCCATCCAGACCTTGTTGGTGAATACGAACAGAAGACGTCTGTTCCTTCTGTCAAAGTAAAGAAGTCAGTAAAGTACAAATCGTATAACATGACTTCAAGTGAGTAATCCTCGCTTGATGGCCGTGTTTCTTCTTTGAAGACTACTTTCATTCTGGCAGGATCTGCATCTTCTTCAGAGATTGCTTCGTCAATATCGAAAGTCAAATATCGGCATGAATTCTATCGATACAGTCAGCAATCTCGTGAGCGGATAATAAAGATGGGATATGACTTTCAGAAAGTCCCAAGCTTGAACAATAGAAAAGGGTCTTCGATACCCTTATCTTTATAACTCTAAGACAACAGGTCTCGTATTGTACTGGATTCGGGATAGATCACACAATTCTCTATCAGAGAAAGAAATCCTACAAAAGCAAAGCACATGTGAGGACCTGAAATATAGTTTCTCTCTCATCCTCTCCCGAAGAAAAAGTCTTGATCGGTACTAGATCTGGTAGACTCTACCTTAGAGACTACCCAGATGGTCAAGAGAATGAAGTTGTCACTTCTTCTCTTAATTTTGATGCTCCTCCAATATCAGCTCCACCAGCTGACTCGGGTCCTTCTAAGCCGATAGCAGTTGATAAAGGCAAACAATAGGTTCGCTTTGATAAGAACCTGAAGAAAACCCTACTGCAAGGTCTTCAAAAACTATATAACTTTGACATATTGGCTCAACTAGCCAATACTCCAGCAAGACTATCGATCTTCGAGCTCCTTCGTGTCTCGAAGGAAACTCGAAAAACATTAAGCGAAGCCCTGATGCAAGTCGATGCTAGTCTTGCACATCTCAAGAAGTCTGATGAAGAACTAGTAGCTTGCCCTCAATGCCATAGTGTGATGAAGATCATGCCAAATATCACCTTCATCCAGTATGACATGTTGTTGGAGGATAATTGGCACGATTGACCTCTTTACTTCACTGGGTATGTCGACACAATGAGGGTGGATCGCATCCTTGTCGATCTTTCACCCTCATTTCCCATATTTCCTGTATTTCGTATTTATACTCCTATCTGGATTTTGGCATGTATTTTATTTTTCTCAAGCTTATGGAATTTTGGTATTTCTCGTATTTTGGGTTTTCTCATGGCTCGGTTTTATTTGGATTGGTTCAGTTTTATGTGAGTTGGATCACCTTAACCTATGCTACCCCTCAACCCACCACAACTCACCCTCTTTATAACCCCCACCTACCACTCTCTCTCCTCATAACTTCCACCATTAATTTCCTTCTTCTTCTTCTTCTCCTTCCTCCACAACTCTCCTAACCACTAGGCAAGTGCACCTTGCCACTTCATGAGAGCCCTATTTTCTTGGTTCATTTGCAAGATTAGGACATGGTGATCAACATAAGAACTTGGTGTTTTGTGATTTGAAGTCTCCTTTGCTCTAGATCTAAGTTATTTCTATTTTTGGATTTTGCATGGTTTGATCTCTTTAAGTTGGATTTTCATAGGTTTTGGTGTTTCCAAGTAGAAGAGCATTCAATTCTATCCAAGTTGGAACTTTGGAAATCTGGATTTGGAGTTCGGATGGCCAAGTTATGATGCTTTGAAGCCTTGGGTTCATCCATGGTGTTCTTGCTGTTTGGAGAGGACAGTGAGCAGTGTGTAGAGCTGTTTAGCTAATGAACACTGAGTTGCGCGCGCTCTTTAGCGTACGTACACAGACTTAGGTACACTTCCTGTTGCAAGCGTGTCTCCTTGAGCGTGCGTGACTTTTTACCTATGCTGCTCTCTCAGCGTGCGTAACTTTTCACCTACGCTGCTCTCTGTAGCGTGCGTGACTTTTCACCTATGTTGCTCTCTGTAGCGTGCATGACTTTTCACCTATGCTGCTCTCTCAGCGTGCGTGACTTTTCACCTACGCTGCTCTCTCAGCGTGTATGACTTTTCACCTACGCTGCTCCATTGAGCGTGCGTGACTTTTTACGTACACTGCACCCTTGAGTGTGCCTTGGTACGCAGACTTGAGTGTGCCTTGGTACGCAGACTTGAGCGAGCCTTGCGTGCATACTTTTGTGCGTACGCAGCTCCCCTGCGTGCGTGCTTTTGCATGTATGCTGCCCCTTGACCCTTGCTTAACCCACTGGCTTTTGGAGTTTTGGTTCTATAGCCCTTTTGTCATGAACTTGATTTCACTTAATATGTTTGGAATGACTATTGTACATGACCTGGTATGACAAAGAACTTACATAACACGATAGTGGCCCGTCGTGGCACACTCCTGACAAGTACCCTGACATGATTTATCTTGATAACTTGATAGTGGCCCGTGACGGCACACTCCTGACTTGACATGACCTGATAACTTAGCTTGACCTGTCTTGACACCGTGGGTGGTTCTTTCTTGCTTGCTTGTTAAATCCACTTGTCCAGTCTCGCATCATGTCTAGGATGGGACTCCTGAGTACCACGGTCAGGAGTACCTACTAAAATGGATTAAGGCTAATAACTAGAATAACACAGTAGTCATGAAGAGATGACACAGCTACAGACAATCCCGTTACCTGGGCGCTCCAGGGATTTGTAGCCTGCCGTCGAGTAGGGCGCATTTCCAGCACACTGTCAGGTGTTGCACCCTCTAAGTCACCTAAGGGTACATGCATCTCCTGGACGATGTACCCACCTGAATTCAATCCTAATCTTTCGTCCTGGGTAACCTGGATGGTCTGCAGGGCTTGTGGCTGTGGAACAATCTCACTGCATCTTGTTAGTAATTAGGCCTGTGATAACCCTAGTTAGTTAAAGTAGTAAGCCGTAGGATCTGCTTGGCCATGATTGATTGAATGAGGTATAACCAGTCTAGTCATGTCTTGATCCCATGCAAGATTGCTTTCTGTCTTGATTACTTACATTACTTATCTTGCCGATAAATGGTGGGAAACCAAGCTCTGTTCAGATGAAGGGTTACAACCCCGGTCCTTGTTTGGTTTACGGGTTGTAACCTGGCTATCGGAATTGTTCTATGGTTATCTCGTCGTATATCATCCTGACATGTTTTCGTAATTTTAGTTTTAATATTAGATTTTCTGTGCTGATTGCTGGCTTTTGTTCTTATTTCGTGGCCCCCTTGTGGCACTTGCTCTTTCTGGGGTTGACCCAGCTGGTTTTGTGTGGCCAGATTTTGGAGCAGCTTCCGAGGATCTACCAAGCTTCCAGCCCAATGGTGAACACTAGACGAAATCCAGGCCCAGAGTGGGTTTTCTATTTTGTTTCGCTCACTCTATTGTAAAAATTATTCTTTTGAGGCGTTTAGCCGACGAGCACCTGTTAGCTCGAAGCACTTTTACTTACTGTCTGCCTACGGGCTGTAAACATAATTGACAAATCCTAGGGTTGATCATGTATGACTAAACTCTTGCTAGTCCTAACATTTTATAACGACTAGCTTCATGATCAGCTGAATATGTAATATTTGGGATGCCTTATTATTGTATATTTAATGATCATACATCTTACGACTTTACTTACTTGTGGTGATTGAGACACTAGGCTTGTTCATGACCATAAGAGACTGTTGGCTTGTAGAAAACCCTCACATATCTAGGCAGCCGTGACCGTATATCGAGGTGGTTTCTATTTCAATATACGTAGCTGGCTATGTCTGCCCCCACTCTCCAGTATTCTGGTTCTGGGGCGTGACATGGTTTAAGTGGTGGCCCATGCAGATCTTGTAAATTAAGATGTGTGGGGGTTTATCAGATAGATGTCTCAATCAGTACTCGTCCTTGATCTCTGTTCGTATCCTCTGAATCCCTGGATACTTGCCCTGATCCTGTGCTTATATCATTGATCTGTCCTGGTCCTTTTCTTATTGTTCCCTGTGTCGTCTTCTTCAGCGGCACTGTACCTGGTCCTACCGATCGATGAGGTGGAGCATTTCCCGTAGAACAGCAGCAACCCGGAGATCAAGCCCAGCTTTCCGGGGTAGCCTCCAGAGTTGTGCCTACTGGAAGAGAGTCACCAGTTTGGCACGTCCAGCCCGCAGAGCCAGATGATGGTACATTAGTAGGCCTTATCAGAACCTTGATAGCTTCCCAGGATCGTCGAAGCGACGCCCTGCACCAGACAGTTCAAGATACTTTGACCCGAGGCAGACATCCAGGGAACCGGGCGGCCAACAGCTTCAAGCGATTGAACCCTCCTTTTTTCGACGGCACCGAGGATGCGATTGCCGCGGATGCATGGCTTCAGGATACCGAGGTAATTCTGGAAGCGGCTAGGACACCTGAGAATGAGAAGGTGGCGGTGGTACGCCTGCAGTTGTTGGATTTAGCTCGCAATTGGTGGGCGGTGCAGGCCATAGGATTAGTGGCACCCATTGCTTGGGCAGTATTTAGGGAGAGATTCCAGATGAAGTACTTTGATGCTGTGGCTTGGTACGACCTGCAGACCAGATTTACCAACTTAAAGCAAGGAGGCAGAACAGTCGACAGTTATGCATCGGAGTTTTCTAGACTCAGTAGGTTTGCCCCCACCTTGGTGGCGACCGAGTTTGATAGGGCCCAGCGGTTCCAGCAGGGACTGCATTTGGAGATCTTGTTGGCGGTTGAGCAGTTCGAGCACCAGACGTTCGATGCAGTCTTGAGAGCAGCTAGGAGGCATGAGTATACCTCCCAGAGGATCGTGGATAGGACCGAAAGTAGGAAGTGGTCCCACAGCCAGATGCACCAATCATCAGCTCCAGCCCCGGCAGCTAGAAGTTTGACCATTGGGACTTCGAGGCGGGCGGCCTCAGTAACGTCGGTTCAGCATTCGATCCCGACGTACCCGTAGCAGCAGAAACAGAAGCAGACTTCTGCGATGGGATGCTCTCATTGCGGGAAGCCAGGGCATGTGGTGGCAGACTGTCGCAGGGCGTAGGGATTGTGCCTGGCATATGGAGCAGCAGATCATAGGATAGGGGCTTGCCCGAATAGGGGTGGTTCATCAGCATCCAACCCTTCTAGCTCTTCGGTGAGAGGACCGGCCCCAGTACCAGCTCAGCAACAGCAGTATCAGTCTTCGAGACCCTTGCCGTCTCAGTCTCAGGCATTCCAGCAACAACACCCCCAGCAGTATGTACAAGCCCAAGCTCAGACCCAGAATAGGCAGAGAGGTTTCCAGCAGAGGGGACCAGCAGCCATAGGACAAGGTCAGGCCATGATGATGGCTATGGAAGAAGAAGTTGCACCAGGTGAGGTAGTGGCAGGTACTATTCTCGTCAACTCCTTTCCAGCTTCGGTATTGTTTGATTCTGGTACATCGCATTCATTCATGTCTGTACGATTCGCGACACTGATAGGATTGGAGCCTGAGTCATTATCAGTGAGGCTCAATATACTTACTGGTAATGGTCTTGTGGGTGTAGATTGAGTGTTTTCCTCGTGTCGGATCGTAGTTAGCGGTAGGGAGTTCCCCGCTAGATTTATAGAGTTTCCTATGGCAGACTATGATGTAGTCCTAGGCATAGATTGGTTGAGGAACCAGTATGCTAGGATAGACTGCCATATTGGCAGAGTTGTCTTTAGTATCCCCGGCGAGCCAGAGTTTTTGTTTTCCAGAGGCGCAGTGGAGCCATCTTCCCCAGCATTGCGTATGGCAGTAGCAGCAGTGCAGTTACCCCGGATAGTTGAAGAGTTTCCAGATATCTTTCCAGAGGAGCTTCCAGGGATGCCGCCAGAGCGGGAGATTGAGTTCACTATAGACTTGATTCCCGGGACAGCACCCATGTCAGAGCGAGTCTACAGGATGGCGCCTTCAGAATTGGAGATTTTGTACAAGATGATTGAAGAACTGAGGACCAAGGGATTCATCCGTACAAGTGGATCGCCTTGGGGAGCCCCGATGCTTCTTGTAAAAAAGAAGGATGGTACGTCCAGACTATGTGTTGATTATCGTACCTTGAATTCGGTGACAATCAAGAACAGATACCCTCTTCCGAGGATAGATGACTTGTTTGATCAGCTCAGAGGGGCTTCAGTATTTTCGAAGATCGACTTGCGGTCAGGATACCACCAGATCAGAGTCAGAGAACAGGACATCCCGAAGATAGCATTCAGATCGAGGTATGGACATTAGGAGTTCCTTGTTATGCCTTTTGGAGCGACCAATGCGCCGGCCGTATTCATGGACCTCATGAATCGCATTTTCATGCCTTACTTGGACCAATTTGTGATCGTGTTCCTAGATGACATCCTGGTCTACAGCAAGAGTGAAGTAGAGCATGATCAGCATCTCAGAGTCGTCCTTCAGACACTTAGGGAGCATCAATTGTACGCCAAGTTCAGTAAAGGCGAGTTCTGGCTCGATCGCATTTCATACTTGGGTCACATCATTACCCGAGGAGGAGTGGAAGTGGATCCCCAGAAGATTGTGGCTATCGAGTCATGGCCGGTACCCAGCTCAGTGGCAGAGGTTCGCAGCTTCCTTGGATTGGCCGGCTACTACCGGCGGTTCGTTTCAGATTTCGTAAGGATTTCAGTACCGATGACCCAGTTGACCCGCAAGGATGTGCCATTTGTTTGGACAGCAGAGTGTCAGGAATTATTTGAGAAGTTGAAGCGAGATTTGATAACGGCTCCCATTCTCACCCTTCCAGATGGGACCGGAGGATTCACAGTTTATTGCGACGCTTCAGGCAGAGGATTGTGGTGTGTCTTGATGCAGCATGGGAAGGTAATATCTTATGCGTCACGCCAACTTCGTGATCATGAGAAGAATTACCCGACCCACGACTTAGAATTGGCGGCGGTAGTGTTTGCTTTGAAGTTGTGGAGACACTACTTGTACGGGGATAGAGTGGAGATCTTTACTGATCATAAGAGCCTGAAGTATGTTTTCACCCAGAAGGACCTTAATATGCGGCAGAGAAGATGGCTCGAGCTACTGGTGGACTATGATGTGGATTTGCAGTATCATCCCGGGAAGGCTAACGTTGTAGCAGATGCATTGAGCAGGAGAGCCGGAGTTTATTTCCTGACGGCGCAACCAGAATTATTGGCAGATCTTCACAAGATGGGAATTGAAGTGGTTCTTTCTACTAGTGTGGCATTGATGGCCAGCCTACAGGTTCAGTCCAGCATAGTTGTGAGAATCCGGGTGGCGCAGTCAACAGATTCTAAGATCCAGCGACTCAGAGCAGAGTGTGAAGCAGGAAGAAGGCCAGAGTTACGTATCCATGAAGACGGTACACTTCGACACGGCACTCGTCTTTGTGTACCTAGTGGAGATATCAGACAGGAAGTCATGGCAGAAGCCCACAGTTCACAGTATTCTATTCATCCGGGTGGTAAGAAGATGTATCGTGATATTCGTCAGCATTTTTGGTGGAATGGCATGAAGAGGGAGATAGCCCGGTTTGTCTCTCGGTGTTTGATTTGCCAACAGGTTAATGCTGAACATCAGAGGCCCGCTGGACTTCTTCAACCCTTACCGATCCCAGAATGGAAATGGGAACATATAACCATGGATTTTGTGACCGGATTGCCCAGATCTCCGGCCGACAGAGATGCTATTTGGGTAATTGTGGACAGGCTTACCAAGGTGGCACACTTTCTCCCATTCAGAATTGGACAGTCGACGGCACAGCTAGCAGAGATGTATCTCAGGCAGATCGTCAGGCTTCACGGTGTGCCAGTCAGCATCACCTCGGACAGGGATTCAAGATTTAGATCACACTTTTGGCACAGCTTGCAGAAGAGTTTGGGGACTCGCCTTCAATTCAGCTCAGCTTATCACCCGCAGACGGACGGTCAGTCAGAGCGCACAATCCAGACCCTTGAAGATATGTTGAGATCCTGTACCCTTGACTTCGGTGGTTCATGGGAGAATCATCTGCACCTGGTGGAATTCTCGTACAACAACAGTTATCAGGCCAGTATCCGGATGACACCTTTCGAGGCTCTTTATGGCAGGAAGTGCAGATCTCCGCTAGCATGGGACGATGTCGGGGAGAGGCAGATGCTCGGACCCGAATTGATTTCCCAGACGGTTGAAGTGGTCAGGAAGGTCAGAGATCACCTCCGAGTTGCCCAGGACCGCCAGCGCCATTGGGCCGATGCTCATCGACGTCCCTTAGAATTTGCTGTCGGCGATCGTGTATTCCTTAGGATCTCGTCTAACCACGGCGTCATTCGCTTCGACGTGCGAAAAAAGCTTAGTCCTAGGTGTATAGGGCCGTTCGATATTCTAGAGCGAGTAGGAGATGTATCCTATCGTCTCGCTCTTTCGCCGTCGCTAACTGAGGTACATGATGTATTCCATGTGTCCCAATTACGACGGTATATTCCGGACCCGAGCCACGTCCTAGACCATTCAGAATTGGTTGTTGGTACCAACCTTTCGTATGAGGAGAGGCCCGTGTCTATATTGGACCGGAGGGAGAAGATACTCAAGAACAAGACTATTAAATTAGTCCGTATTGCTTGGGGTCATCAATCTCTAGGTGAGTCAACGTGGGAGCATGAGGACGACATCCGATCGCGATATCCCTACCTGTTTGACTCATGAGGTATAATGTCTTTCTTATTCCTTACATTTTCCCTTCCTTGCTTGCATTGTATGATTGGATTGCTTAGTGTAGCTTGCCTGTGCTTATTGTAGCTTGTCGTGGCAATCTCTAGCTCCTTGATTAAATTTCGAGGACGGAATTCTTTTAAGGTGGGTAGAGTTGACACCCTCATTTCCCGTATTTCCCGTATTTCGTATTTATACTCGTATCTGGATTTTGGCATGTATTTTATTTTTCTCAAGCTTGTGGAATGTCGGTATTTCTCGTATTTTGGGTTTTCTCATGGCTCGGTTTTATTTGGATTGGTTCAGTTTTATGTGAGTTGGATCACCTTAACCTATGCTACCCCTCAACCCACCACAACTCACACTCTTTATAACCCCCACCTACCACTCTCTCTCCTCATAACTTCTACCATTAATTTCCTTCTTCTTTTTCTTCTCCTTCCTCCACAACTCTCCTAACCACTAGGCAAGTGCACCTTGCCACTTCATGAGAGCCCTATTTTCTTAGTTCATTTGCTAGATTAGGACATGGTGATCAACATTAGAACTTGGTGTTTTGTGATTTGAAGTCTCCTTTGCTCTAGATCTAAGTTATTTCTATTTTCGGATTTTGCATGGTTTGATCTCTTTAAGTTGGATTTTCATGGGTTTTGGTGTTTCCAAGTGGAAGAGCATTCAATTCTACCCAAGTTGGAACTTTGGAAATCTGGATTTGGAGTTCGGATGGCCAAGTTATGATGCTTTGAAGCCTTGGGTTCATCCATGGTGTTCTTGCTGTTTGGAGAAGACAGTGAGCAGTGTGTAGAGCTGTTTAGCTTACGCACACTGAGCTGCGCGCGCTCTTTAGCGTGCGTACGCAGACTTGGGTACACTTCCTGTTGGAAGCGTGTCTCCTTGAGCGTGCGTGACTTTTCACCTACGCTGCTCTCTGTAGCGTGCGTGACTTTTCACCTACGCTGCTCTCTGTAGCATGCGTGACTTTTCACCTACGCTGCTCTCTCAGCGTGCGTGACTTTTTACCTACGCTGCTCTCTGTAGCGTGCGTGACTTTTCACCTATGCTGCTCTCTGTAGCGTGCGTGACTTTTCACCTACGCTGCTCTCTCAGGGTGCGTAACTTTTCACCTACGCTGCTCTCTCAGCATGCGTGACTTTTCACCTACGCTGCTCCCTTGAGCGTGCGTGACTTTTCACGTACACTGCTCCCTTGAGTGTGCCTTGGTACGCAGACTTGAGTGTGCCTTGGTACGCAGACTTGAGCGAGCCTTGCGTGCGTGCTTTTGTGCGTACGCAGCTCCCCTGCGTGCGTGCTTTTGCACGTATGCTGCCCCTTGACCCTTGCTTAACCCACTGGCTTTTGGAGTTTTGTTTCTATAGTCCTGTATTTTGATATTTTATTAGATATTTTATGCCCATTTTATATCCTTACGCCTTTTGTCATGAACTTGATTTTACTTAATATGTTTGGAATGACTATTGTACATGACCTGGTATGACAAAGAACTTGCATAACACGATAGTGGCCCGTCGTGGCGCACTCCTGACAAGTACCCTGACATGATTTATCTTGATAACTTGATAGTGGCCCGTGACGGCGCACTCCTGACTTGACATGACCTGATAACTTAGCTTGACCTGTCTTGACACCGTGGGTGGTTCTTTCTTGCTTGCTTGTTAAATCCACTTGTCCAGTCTCGCATCATGTCTAGGATGGGACTCCTGAGTACCACGGTCAGGAGTACCTACTAAAATGGATTAAGGCTAATAACTAGAATAACACAGTAGTCATGAAGAGATGACACAGCTACAGACAATCCCGTTACCTGGGCGCTCCAGGGATTTGTAGCCTGCCGTCGAGTAGGGCGCATTTCCAGCACACTGTCAGGTGTTGCACCCTCTAAGTCACCTAAGGGTACATGCATCTCCTGGACGATGTACCCACCTGAATTCAATCCTAATCTTTCGTCCTGGGTAACCTGGATGGTCTGCAGGGCTTGTGGCTGTGGAACAATCTCACTGCATCTTGTTAGTAATTAGGCCTGTGATAACCCTAGTTAGTTAAAGTAGTAAGCCGTAGGATCTGCTTGGCCGTGATTGATTGAATAAGGTATAACCAGTCTAGTCATGTCTTGATCCCATGCAAGATTGCTTCCTGTCTTGATTACTTACATTACTTATCTTGCCGATAAATGGTGGGAAACCAAGCTCTGTTCAGATGAAGGGTTACAACCCCGGTCCTTGTTTGGTTTACGGGTTGTAACCTGGCTATCGGAATAGTTCTAGGGTTATCTCGTCGTATATCATCCTGACATATTTTCGTAATTTTAGTTTTAATATTAGATTTTCTGTTCTAATTGCTGGCTTTTGTTCTTATTTCGTGGCCCCCTTGTGGCACTTGCTCTTTCTGGGGTTGACCCAGCTGGTTTTGTGTGGCCAGATTTTGGAGCAGCTCCCGAGGATCTACCAAGCTTCCAGCCCAATGGTGAACACTAGACGGAATCCGAGCCCAGAGTGGGTTTTCTATTTTGTTTCGCTCACTCTATTGTAAAAATTATTCTTTTGAAGCGTTTAGCCGACGAGCACCTGTTAGCTCGAAGCACTTTTACTTACTGTCTGCCTACGGGCTGTAAACAAGATTGACAAATCCTAGGGTTGATCATGTATGACTAAACTCTTGCTAGTCCTAATATTTTATAACGACTAGCTTCATGATCAGCTGAATATGTAATATTTGGGACGCCTTATTATTGTATATTTAATTATCATACATCTTGCGACTTTACTTACTTGTGGTGATTGAGACACTAGGCTTGTTCATGACCATAAGAGACTGTTGGCTTGTAGAAAACCCTCACATATCTAGACAGCCGTGACCGTATATCGAGGTGGTTTTCATTTTAATATACGTAGCTGGCTATGTCTGCCCCCGCTCTCCAGTATTCTGGTTCTGGGGTGTGACACGATCCCGGGTCGACACTCAGCATAATCCCAAAGAATTTACTGGATTCTCTAAAGATTCTAATCCACAATCTCTCTGCAACGGTTACAACTATTCTTTAATTCAACTCTGGAAAGAGTAAACTGCTGGAAAAGATCCACCTGAGAGTCCAAATCGGCAATCTTCGTACAAAAGTCACCTGCTATGTGATTGACAACTACGTTTCCTATAATATATTACTAGAAAGGTCGTGGTTTCATGAACATAATATTGTGCCATCCACTCTTCATCAGTTCTTCAAGTATGTGGATGATAACGGAAAGATTAAGAAGAAAATTACTGACCTTAATCATTTTCGAGGTATCGAGGCCTACTATATAGACTCTAGAATGTACAAAGAAGAGTACATGAAGGTCGTGCTAGCCATAGAGACTGGGGAAGAACAAAAAGATGACTCAAATGAGGTCTTGGTGATTCCAGTCAAAGGACACACCTCTTATCCTTTATCTTCACAAATGCTGACTATCACTCTTGCTCCTCCAACTGAAAAAATATAGCAAAAGGAGCTCACCTCTTCTGAGCCTCTTGTTATCGACCCTCGTCGTAACAAGCCTACTCCTTCTTCTCCTCATCTTGTTATTGACCTGACAGTATCTCCAGCCAAGGTCACAAATATTGTTGTAACTGTTGAGACTGAAAATATCAATAAAGCAATGTCTTCTTCCCAGTATATTGATGTCTGTTATTATGTGCGGCATTATTAAGAAATTCTAGACAAGTTCGAACCTCTCACCTTAAGAGCAATTAAACCTTTTCAAGATGAGATAGAGTACGAACCAATACGAAATTCATTCTTCGTAGTTCCTCCTCGGAATGATGATGAGCATCAAATCCTCTTCAGCAAAAAATGTAATCAAAAAACTATATTCGACATCGACTCTGAAAATGATGATCATGGAAGAATACAACTATGTCGTTATAGTCAACAATCTAAGAATATTATTCAAAAAATGGGTTACAATTTCGGATCTGGACTGAATGACGACTAAGATATGCATACTCCTATTCAAATACCTACTCCTAAAGGAAAGTTATCACAATATTACAACAAGACCAGACATGGGTTAGGCTCTATTACATTGAACATAATCTTGGATAGATCTGAATCAGACTAAGAGGTTCAATCTCACTATTTCGATTCTGCTTTATGGGACTCGGATACCAACATAGGGGAGGTTCACAACTGACTTTGTCTGTCAACATGGTGACAACTGAATTCCCAGAAGATGATAATTATGACTTTACCAAGGCTCATAAGGAAGAGCCTTGGGCACAAAGGATGGATACTCAATGGAAGCTTCGCTTCGAACAGCGTGAACCACCCACTGAGGATGAGCTAATCCAAATCGACGTCGGAGACGAAGCTTATCCAAGGCTAATCTTTATCAGCAAAAGCCTTCCTGAAGAAGACAAACAAGACTTGATCCAACTTATTAGAGAATATATTGACGTATTCTCCTAAAGTTATAAAGATATGCCAGGATTAGATCCTTAGATCGTTACTCACAAGCTCAATATTTTTCCAAATGCTAGGCCGGTCAAACAACAACAGCGACGGTTCTATCCTGATATGATGGATGCCATAGAAGCCGAAGTCAAGAAGATCATTACCTGCAGCTTTTTTAGGGAGGAACGGCATCCCGACTGGGTAGCTAATGTCATCCTAATTATGAAGAAGACTGGAAAGGTTCGACTCTGTATCGACTTTAGAGACCTCAATACGGCTTGTCCCAAGGATGAGTTTCTTCTTTCAATCACTGATGTCATGATCAAGAACATATACAGGTTCGAGCGAATGTCTTTCATGGATGGGTTCTCTGGATATAATTAGATAAGAATGAATCCTGAAGATGAAAAGCACACATCTTTTCGCACCCCTCTGGGAGTCTACTGCTACACAGTCATGCCATTTGGTCTCAAGAACGCTGGTGCCACCTATCGGCGGGCTAAGAGTACTATTTTTTATGAACATTTACGAAAAATAGTTGAATGTTATGTCGACGATATTGCTGTCAAGAGTCGTCTAAAGGAAGATCACATCCAAGACTTAAGAACTATTTTCGATCTAATGCGCCAGCATCAACTCAAAATAAATCCCACCAAGTCATTTTTGGGAGTCTCTAGTGGCAGATTTCTTGGATTCGTTATTACCTCTAAGTTATACACGTTGACCCCGATAAAGTCAAAGCCATTCAAGAGATGCGTCCTCCACGCAACCTAAAAGAGCTACGAAGATTCCAGGGACGACTTGTGCATATCAGGAGATTCATTTCGAATCTCTCTGGATGCTGCAGACCGTTCACTCAACTAATGAAGAAAGGTGTGTCTTTCTTTTAGACCAACAAATGCCAGCAAACATTCAAGGACATCAAGCGATGCTTGACGAACCCTTCAGTCCTAGTTCCTCCAATCACAGGAATACCCTTTCTGATGTATGTTCAAGCAATGGATCACTCTCTGGGTGCCCTTTTACCCCAGAAGAACAATGAAGGTCATGAACAAGCAATTTATTATCTCAGCCGCACAATGATCGGTGCTGAACATTGATACAGTCCGGTGGAAAAAGAATGTTGAGCCTTGATATTTGTTATAACACGTCATTACATCACAGGCCAGACCATTCATGTCATCTCCAGAGTCAATCCTCGATGGGTTCTGATGAAGAAGCCTAGTACACTCAATTTCAGACTTGTTACAAGGGCGATATTGCTAGCACAGTATGATATAGTCTATGTTTCGCAGAAGTCTGTCAAGGGTCAAGCCTTAGCTGACTTCTTGGCTGCTCATCCAATTCCTGAAACTTTAAAACTCTACGAAAAATTCTTTATAAGACTCTAGAGTCCAACATGACTTCAGAAGGAATACTCGCTTTGGTTTATTCTTTGATGGTGCATCTAGAATTGGACCCAACGGTATCATCATCGCTGGAGTATGACTTATCCTTGTATCCCCAGAAGGGCTACCTATTCAAAGAGCCTATTCTCTGGATGAGCCATGTTCTAACAATGTTTCTGAGTACAATGCTTTACTCATCGATCTCCAGTTAGCTAAACAGTTGGATATCGACTATCTTGAGGTATACGGAGACTCTAAACTGATTGTCAACCAGGTTAGAGATACGTACGAGGTCTGACATCAAGATCTCATCCCTTATCATGAAATAGCAGTCAAACTGGCTATGTCATTCAAAGGTTTCTCTATTGAGTATGTACGCTGAGCATGCAATACAGAAGCCGATGCACTTGCTAATCTTGTAGCCGTATTAGCTGTCCCTGTGAAAAGGCAACAGTTAATCGTTATCGCTAATCAAGAATTATTCTTGGTCAAGAATAATCTGAATATTGGATTCAGTAATGCGGTTGAGATTTGTATTACTAACGAGGACTGGAGGGTTCCTTTCATCGACTTCGTAGTGCATGACATTCGACGAGAGGACCCTAAGGAAGCAACAACAATTTGTCGTTGATCACTCCGATTCTATTACAATCACCTCTCCAGGACACTTTATCGGTGATCCTTTGACGGTATGCTCCTAGTTGTCTTACGGAAGATAAAGCAAAACAGATACTACGTGAAGCTCACGACGGTGTCTGTGGTGCACATCAGCCCGGCCCTAAGCTACAGGACCGTATCAAACGTATGGGATACTATTGGCCCACTATGGTGGCAGATGCAATTGAATATGTAAAAAAATACATAGCATGTCAGATTCATGCAGATTTCATCCAACCGTCCAAATTCTTGCATCCTACTGCAGCATCTTGGCCTTTTAAAGCCTGGGGTATGGATGTCATTGGTCCTATTAATCCACCATTATCTCGAGGACATCGGTTCATCCTAGCTATAACTGATTACTTCTCAAAATGGGCAAAGGCTATTCCTCTAGCCGAAGTCAAGACAAGCAGTGTCATCAGCTTTATCATGCATCATGTCATCTATCGGTTCGAAGTTTCTCGGAGAATTATTCATGACAACGGACCTCAGTTCGTGAGTCAAGCATTCACTCGATTCTATAATGACACTAGAATCAACAACATTGCTTTTACAGCTTATAATCTCGCAGCCAATGGTTTAGCCGAAGCATTTAACAAGACAATCATCAAGCTACTCAAGAAGTTCGTTTCTACCAATAAACGCAATTGGAGTGAAAAGCTTGGAGAATGTCTATAGGCATACCGCAATACTATATGTACCCCCAACTGGCTGTACATCCTTCTTTTTGGTGTACGGATGTGAAGCCGCCTTACCGTTGGAGATTCAAATTCTATCCCTGAGGATAGCTATTGCCAACGAGTTAACGATGGAAAATAACGATCGTCTTCGACTTCAAGAACTTGAAGCGCTCGACGGGAGGCGGCAGCTAGCTCAACTGCACATTGAGCTGTATCAAGCCCGAATCTTAAAAGCTTTCAACCGCAAAGTCAAAGTACGATTCTTTCAAAAAGGCGAGCTAGTCCTTACTGTCAGACATCTTATGACTATGACACACATGAGCAAGGGCAAGTTCGAGCCAAAGTGGAAGGTCCCTATGTCATAAGCAATGTTTTCTCTAACGGAGCTTATCAGCTGACCGGGATGGACAGTCGAATAGCTATCATGCCTATCAACAGAAATTTCTGAAGAAATATCATGTTTGAAAGAAAGTATTATATTTTCTGACAAATATTATACATATGCAAACCTTCGAATTATTATCTTTTATTCACTCTTTCGGAATAAACCTCATAGATGATAAGTCCTCAAAAATCTCCAATGGAGTCGAACCAGATCTTATGGTACATCCTCAAAAGATTAACCTATAATGTCTACCATAACATATCACCACAAACATCAACTTTTGAAACCCAATTATTTTAAAAGATATCCTATTTATTAATCCCCAGTTAGTTTATGGATAATCAACAGATATACGAATTCACGTCCATATTACCTTTGAATTATATTATCTGCATCAACGACGCATCACTGATAAATGTTGTTTCAAAAAGAAAACATCACAACAAATGAGCAAACATAAAGGTTCTTTATTTCTTTCTCCATAAAAGGAGTAAAGGACTACACTTGCAAAGAAAGAAAAGCAAACTACATCTTAGAACATATGAAAAGCTACATCAAAGCAGGAAACATGGAAGACAAGAAAGATATTTTATTTATTTGCACAAGGATGGCCATGCTGGGGCATGTACCACTTCCTCAACCATCGCGCATATGAAGGTCCCAACTGATTAAGGTCATTTATAGGAGCTGGATGATTGGAGCTCTCAGTGCTACTGCCTTCTTAGGTCGGCTATTTCTTTACTGGAACTTCGACTTTAGGAATTATTTCCTCCTTGATAGTCACCAACTCCTCTTTGACAAAAGGAGACAACACTTCCTCTTTGACGGCGACCTCGGTTTTCGGGATCACCATTAACGCTGCAAAAAAGCAAAATAAAGAGTTAAAAGCATAAAAAAAAGTATCCTAACAAGCTAAGGCATAATCGTTCTAATTCGTGCGGCATAACATGACAATTCTAAATTCGCACGACAGTTTCTATCCGCAAATTGACAAAATTGTGTTTCGTGAGGCGTATTTTGAGTAAACAAAGGGCATGCGCATTTTGCTTGTTCGCCAACACTCTGAAAATGGTGGCAAAGATTGTGAATAGTGCGACACCAACCAACACTATAAAAGTGGCACTTGACACCGGCCTTAGTTCGCGCCAACCATCGGATGGCACCAACTCTCGAATCGTGCCAGTTGTATTGTTCATTTATCCCAACCAGTTTCTCAAATTCGAGAGCGGGGTTGGCTTCTTCGTGTCACTCCCATTTTTCGTTATACGTATTTTTAGGATACGTATACGGATTTTTGACAATTGCCAGGTGGCCCGTATTTTGACTTATCTTGCTTAGCTTAGCCTTGGTTTAAATCTTGACTTGATTGGTTGAACTTGGTTCAACATGACTTGGCTTTGCTTGGTTCATTTTATTTTGGGTTGAGGTGAGAGGGGTTGCTATATAAGTCAACTCCTTCTCTCTCCTCCATTATTTTGCATTTACATCTTCATCTTCATCTTCATCATTTACTCCTCCCACCTACCAAGCCTAGGCAAGTGCAACTTGCTTTATGATGGATCTCAAGTTTAATTGTTCCATTCCCTTCCTTACTTCATTCTAAGCCTCTTTAGAACTTGTCATTTTTGGATTTGATTGATGGTTTCTTGTAGATCTAAGTTTGTAACTTTTTCGGTTTTTCTTGGTTTTGATCTCTAAAACTTGGTTATTTTCAAAATCTAATAGTTCTATTTTGTAGGAAATTCAATTCTACCAAATTTTGGCTTTTAAACCGATTAATTTCGACTTCGTATGAGAAAGTTATGCCACTTTGATGTTCATGGGTTCCCTACACCTTTTGGTGCTGTTGGGATGATGAACAGTGTCGAGCGCAGTGTATTCACTGCCGCGCACCGTACGCCGTGCTTGATCGCAACATGCGCCGTGGGTGATTTTGCCCGTGCGCAATGTGTGACTTGTGCGCCGCGCGCCCGCGCACTTCGCTGCAGCGCACCGCGCGCCGTGCTTGCGCGCAACGTGCGCCGTGGGCGATTTTGCCCGCGCGCAATGCGTGACTTGCGCGTCGCACGCCCGCACACTTCTCTGCTGCACGTCCGTGCGCCGTGCTTGTGCACAACGTGCGCCGTGGGCGATTTTGCCCGCGCACAATACGTGACTTGCGCGCCGTACGCCCGCGCACTTCTCTGCCGTGCGCCTGTGCGTCGTGCTTGCGCGCAACGTGCACCGTGGGCAATTTTGCCCGCGCGCAATGCGCAATCGTAACTTGCGCGCATGTCATTCCAAATGATTGTTTTTGCTTCTTTGAGCTATTTTGTAGCTAAAATCTTGAAAAACTCAAAACATGAAAGTTGTAGATATTTTCCTTGGCTTCAAGAATATGTCATTAGTTATTTTATGCAAGTTTTTCTTATTCATGATAATATAAGAATAGAACATGATAGTAGCCCGCTGTGGCGTACTCTTGATAAGTAAACTGACATGATATATCATGACATGTTGTTACGACAGCTAGCCTGACATGACAAGTATAAATGACCTGGACACCGTGGGCGATTGTGTTTGTACAAATAAACCAGTACTGTCTTGCATCTTGTCTATGATAGGGATCCCTAAGTACCACGGTCAGGGATACCTACAGTAATTGACTAAGGATAATAAACTAGGATAATTCAGTAGACATGAAGAGATTCCCAGCTACAGGCAATCCCGTTATCTGGGCGCATTAAGTGGACTTGTAGCCTACTGACGAGTAGGGCACATTTCCAGCACACAGTCACGTGTTGTATTCTTCATAAACGGACATTCGACCTGGATAACTGGATGGTCTGCAGGGCTTGTGGCTGTTGGGATAATCTCATTGCATCTTGCTAGTAACTAGGCCTGTGATAACCCTAGTTAGTTAATGTATCAAGCAGTACTCTTTGCTTGGCCGTGATTGATTGGATGAAATCTAGCTCAGCTTAGTCTTGTCCTGATCCTGTACAAGATTGTGATATGACATGATTATTGATGAGGGGTCCAGTTCTGTTCAGGCGAAGGGTTACAACCCCGGTCCTTGTTTGGTTTAAGGGTTGTAACCTGGCTTCAGGAGCAGTTCTGTGTCTTCTCTTCGTTTATTATCTTATTGTAACCCCAGGCCATGCTCATCATGTTTTATATTACTTTAATATCATGATTATTTATACTGGCCTTAACAATAAAGTTTAGGGGTCCAGTTCGGTTCAGGCGAAGGGTTACTACCCCGATCCTTGTTTGGTTTAAGGGTTGTAACCTGGCTCCCGGAGCAGTTCTGTGTCCTCTCTTCTTTTATTGTCTTCACCTTACCAATAGTATTTGAGACGGGTTTCTATTCAGGTGAAGGGTAACAACCCCGATCCTTATTTGGTTTAAGGGTTGTGACCTGGCTACTTGAATGGTTTCCTTGTACTCAGTTTACTGTTGTTATCTCTATTATTATCAGTTCTTTATTTATTATCTTTAATATTCTATTGTGACATGCTGGTTTTAGTTCCTAAGTGAAGCCTCCTTTATGGCACTTGCTCTTTCTGGTGTCTGACCCAGCTGGTTTTGTGTGGCCAGATATCAGAGCAGCTCCAGAGGATCCACCTGTCTTCCAGCCAGATGGTGACCACCAGGCGTAACCCTGGCAACGAGTGGGTTTCTTTTGTCCTCCTATTTATTTGTAAAAATTTTCTTTTGAGGCATTTAGCCGATGAACACGTGTTAGCTCGTATTGCATCTTTATTTACTGTCTGCCTACGGGCTGTAACATGATTGACAGATCCTAGGATTGATCATGTATGACTAAACTCTTGCTAGTCCTCATATTTTGTACGAGTAGCTTCATGATCAGCTGAATATATAATATTTGGGATGCCTTACGATTGTACATTTGGTGATCTTGCATCTTGTAACATTTACTTACTTGCTTGTGATTGAGACAATAGGCTTGTTCTTGACCAAAGGAGACTGATGGCTTGTAGTTAAACCCTCATGTATCTAGACAGCCGTGACAATATAGCGAGGTGGGTTGCACTTCAATATACGTAGCTGGCTATGTCCGCCCCCGCTCTCCAGTATTCTGGTTTTGGGGCGTGACACGGTTTAAGTGGTGGCCCATGCAGGTCTTGTACATCAAGATATGTGAGGGTTTATCGAATAGATGTCTCAATTAGTACTCACCTTTGATCTCTCCTCGTATCTTCTGAATCTATGTAATCTTGATCTGATCACATGCTTGTATCGTTGATCTGTCCTGGTTCTTCCTTATTATTCTCTATGTCGTCTTCTTCAGCGGCATTGTTCCTAGACCTGCCAATCAGCAAGACGGAGCACCTCCCGTGGACCAGCAGCAACCTGGGGATCAAGCCCAGCATTCAGGAGTAGCCTCCAGAGACATGCCTACTGGAAGAGAGCCACCAGTTCAGCCCGTCCAGCCTGCAGAGCTTGATGATGGCACTTTGGTGGGTCTCATCAGGTCACTATTAGCCTCCCAGGATCGTCGGGGAGATGCCTTGCACCAGGCGGTGGCAGACGCTTTGACCAGAGGAGGTCATCTGGGTAATAGTACAGCCAATGACTTCAAGCGCTTAAACCCTCCCTTCTTCGACGGCAGTAAAGATGCGATCGCTGCAGATGCATGGCTTCAGGACACAGAGGTGATTCTAGAAGCAGTCAGGACTCCAGAGAATGAGAAGGTGGCCGTAGTGCGCCTACAGCTATTGCATCTTGCCAACAGCTGGTGGGCGGCGCAGGCCGTTGGATTAGTGGCCCCTATTGCCTGGGCAGTATTCAGAAAGAGATTCCAGATCAAGTATTTCGATGCTGTAGCTCGGTACGACCTACAGACGAGGTTCACCAATCTGAAGCAGATGGGCAGGACGGTCGACAGATATGCGGTCGAGTTTTTGAGACTCAGTCGGTTTGCTCCCACATTGGTTGCGACCGAGTTCGATAGAGCCCAACGGTTCCAGCAAGGGCTCCATTTAGAGATCTTGTTGGCAGTGGAGCAGTTTGAGCATCAGACCTTTGATGCAGTACTGAGGGCAGCCCAAAGACATGAATATACCTCCCAGAGGATCGTAAATAGGACCGGCGGTCGAAAGCGATCCCATAGCCAGATGAATCAGTCATCAGCACCAGCCCCGGCAGCCAGGGCCTTGACCATTGGAGCTCCGAGGCAGGCGGCCTCAGTGACGTCGATTCAGCATTCCACCCCGACGTACCTTCAGCAACAGAAGCAGAAGCAGTCTTCCGCAGTGGGATGTTCACACTGCAGGAAACCAGGGCATGTGGTATCAGAGTGTCACAGAACACAGGGTTTGTGCTTGGTTTGTGGTACCCCGGACCACAGGGTTGGGAACTGCCCGAACAGGAGGAGTTCATCGGCCTTCTCTAGTCCTTCAGTTAGAGGATCAGCACCAGTCCAGCAGCAGCAGCAGCTGCAGTACCCGTTCCCGAGGCCATTGCCGATGTAGGCCTAGGCATTCGAGCAGCAGAGACCGCAACAATATGCCCAAGCCCAAGCCCTGATCCAGAGCAGACAGAGAAATTTTCAGCAGAGTAGACCCGCACCCAGAAGACATGGTCAAGTGCTGGCTTTGACCATGAGAGAGGAAGGATTAGCACCAAAAGAGGTAGTGGCAGGTACTATTCTTGTCAACACCTTTCCAGCTTCAGTATTATTTGATTCTGGTGCCTCGCATTCATTTATGTCTGTACGATTCGCGACACGGATAGGACTGGAGCCCGAGTCATTATCAGTAAGGCTCAATATACTTACTGGTAATGGACTTGTGGGAGTAGATAGAGTATTTTCTTCGTGTCGGATCGTAGTTAGCGGTAGAGAATTCCCCGCTAGATTGATAGAGTTCTCGATGGCCGATTATGATGTGGTCTTAGGGATGGATTGGTTGAGGGACCAGTATGCTAGGATAGACTGCCATATTGGCAGGGTTATTTTTAGCATTCCAGGCGAGCCGGAGTTTTCCTTCTTCCGAGGCGAAGTTGAACCTTCTCCACCAGTATTGCAAATGGCAGTAGCTGAAGCAGTTCAATTTCCCAGAGTAGTCGAGGAGTTTCCAGATATTTTTCCAGAAGAGCTTCCAGGGATGCTGCCAGAGCGAGAGATCAAATTTACCATCGACTTAATTCCCTGGACAGCCCCAGTGTCAGAGGGAGTCTACAGGATGGCACCGTCAGAGCTAGAGATATTGTACAAGATGATTAAAGAACTTAGAACCAAGGGATTCATTCGTACTAGTGGATCGCCTTGGGGAACCTCGATGCTTCTTGTGAAAAAGAAGGATGGTACGTCCAGATTATGTGTAGATTATCGTACCTTGAACTTAGTGACAATCAAGAATAGATACCCTCTCCCGAGGATAGATGACTTGTTTGATCAACTCAAGGGGCAGCAGTATTCTCGAAGATCAACTGGCGGTCAGGATACCATCAGATCAGAGTCAGAGAGCAGGACATCCCGAAGACAGCTTTCAGATCCCGGTATGGGCTTTGGGAGTTCCTTGTTATGCCCTTTGGAGCAACCAATGTGTCGGCAGTATTCATGGACCTCATGAATCGTATCTTTATGCCTTATTTGGATCAGTTCATGATTGTGTTCCTAGACGACATCATAGTCTACAGCAAGAGTGAGGCGGAGCATGAGCAGCATCTCCGTGTGGTTCTTCAGAATCTCAGAGAGCACCAATTGTATGCCAAGTTCAGTAAATGCGAGTTCTGGCTCGATCGCATTTCGTACTTGGGTCATATCATCACCAGAGGAGAAGTTGAAGTGGATCCCCAGAAGATATTGGCCATAGAGACGTGGCCAGCACCTAGCACCGTCGCAGAAGTTCGGAGTTTCCTAGGATTGGCTGGCTATTACCGGCGGTTTATATCAGACTTTGCTCGGATTTCAGCACCATTGACGCAGTTGACCCGCAAGGATGTGCAGTTCGCTTGGACAGCTGAGTGTCAGAGTTTATTCGAGGAGTTGAAGCGAAGATTGATGACGGCACCCATTCTCACGCTTTCAGATGGAACCGGAGAATTCTCAGTATATTGTGATATTTCAGGCAGAGGCTTAGGATGTGTTCTGATGCAGCATGGGAAGGTAATAGCTTATGCATCATGTCAACTTCGTGATCATGAGAGGAATTACCCAACCCATGACTTGGAGCTGGCAGCAGTAGTGTTTTCACTTAAGTTGTGGAGGCACTACCTATATGGAGATAGGGTGGAGATTTTCACCGACCACAAGAGCCTGAAGTATGTTTTCACCCAGAAGGATCTTAACATGCGTCAGAGGAGGTGGCTGGAGCTACTAGTGGATTATGATGTCAACCTGCAGTATCATCCTGGAAAGGCCAACGTTGTTGCAGATGCATTAAGCAGGAGAGCCGGAGTTTATTTCCTAACAGCGCAACCAGAGCTGTTAGCAGATCTTTAGAAGATGGAAATAGAAGTTGTCCTTCCTAGCAATGTGGCATTGACGGCCACCATACAAGTTCAGTCCACTATAGTCGAGAGGATCCGGATGGCGCAGTCAGCAGATTCCAAGCTTCAGCGACTCAGAGCAGAGTGTGAGACAGGACGAAGACCGGAGTTATGCATTCATGAAGATGGTACACTTCGACATGAAAAGCGTCTTTGTGTACCCAGTGGAGATATCAGACAGAAGATCATGACAGAGGCTCATAGTTCGCAGTATTCCATTCATCCCGGCGGTACGAAGATGTACCGAGATATTCGTCAGCACTTTTGGTGGAATGGCATGAAGAGGGAGATAGCCCGGTTTGTCTCTCGATGTTTGGTTTGCCAACAAGTTAAAGCTGAACATCAGAGGCCAGCTGGACTTCTTCAGCCCTTGCCAATTCCAGAATGGAAGTGGGAGCATATAACCATGGATTTCGTGACTGGATTACCTAGATCCCCGGTTGGCAGAGATGCTATTTGGGTTATTATAGACAGGCTCACGAAGGTAGCTCATTTTCTCTCCTTCAGAATTGGTCAGTCGACGGACCAGCTTATGGAGATGTACCTCAGGTAGATAGTTAGACTGCATGGAGTGCCAGTCAGTATCGTGTCCGACAGAGATTCAAGATTTATGTCGCACTTTTGGCGGAGTCTTCAGAAGAGTTTGGGGACTCGTCTCAAGTTCAGTTCAGCTTATCATCCGCAGACAGATGGTCAGTCAAAATGCATGATCCAGACTCTTGAAGATATGTTACGGTCATGTACACTCGACTTCGGTAGTTTATGGGAAGATCACCTGCATTTCGTAGAATTCTCCTATAATAACAGTTTCCAGGCCAGTATCCAGATGGTACCCTTTGAAGCACTGTATGACAGGAAGTGCAGATCACCTTTTTCTTGGGATAATATCGGCGAGAGACAGATGCTTGGTCCAGAAATGATTACGCAGACAATCGAGGTGGTCAGACAAGTCAGAGATCATCTTCGAGTTGCCCAAGACCGTCGGCGCCATTGGGGCGATTCTCATCGGCGTCCCCTTGAGTTTTCTGTTGGCGACCATGTGTTCCTTAGGATCTCTCCTACCCGTGGCGTCATTCGATTCGGCGTACGGAGAAAGCTTAGTCCTAGGTATATAGGGTCGTTCGATATTCTAGAGCGAGTAGGTGATGTGTCCTATCATCTCGCTCTTCTGCCGTCGTTATGTGAGGTATATGATGTCTTCCATGTATCACAATTACGACGGTATATCCCGGATCCGAGCCATGTCCTTGATCATTCGGAATTGGTTGTTGGTACCAACCTTTCGTATGAGGAAAGGCCCGTATCCATATTGGACCGAAGAGAGAAGATACTCAAGAACAAGACTATTAGTTTAGTCAGTGTTGCTTGGGGTCATCACTCCTTGGGTGAGTCAACGTGGGAGCATGAGGATGATATCCGCTCGCGATATCCACACCTGTTTGACTCATAAGGTATAATGTCTTCTTTATGCCTTATGCTTTTACTTTACTTTCTTGCTTGCATGAATGATTGCTTGATTGACTGCTAGTCGTAGCTTGCTTATGATTAATATAGCTGGTCCTGACACCTCTAGCCTCTTGATTAAATTTCGAGGACGAAATTCTTTTAAGGTGGGTAGAGTTGTCACTCCCGTTTTCCGTTATACGTATTTTCAGGATACGTATACGGATTTCTGACAATTGTCAGGTGGCCCATATTTTTACTTATCTTGCTTAGCTTAGCCTTGGTTTAAATCTTGACTTGATTGGTTCAACTTGGTTCAACATGACTTGGCTTGGCTTGGTTCGGTTTATTTTGGGTTGAGATGAGAGGGGTTGTTATATAAGTCAACTCCTTCTCTCTCCTCTATTATTTTGCATTTACTTCTTCGTCTTCTTCATTTACTCCTCCCACCTACCAAGCCTAGGTAAGTGAAACTTGCTTCATGATGGATCTCAAGTTTAATTGTTCTATTCCCTTCCTTACTTCATTCTAAGCCTCTTTAGAACTTGACATTTTTGGATTTAATGGATGGTTTCTTGTAGATCTAAGTTTGTAACTTTTTTGGTTTTTCTTAGTTTTGATCTCTAAAACTTGGTTATTTTCAAAATCTAATAGTTCTATGTTGTAGAAAATTCAATTCTACCCAATTTTGGCTTTTGAACCGCTTGATTTCGACTTCGTATGAGAAAGTTATGCCATTTTCATGTTCATGGGTTCCCCATACCTTTTGGTACTGTTGGGACGATGAACAGTGCCGCGCGCAGTATATTCGCTGTCGCGTGCCGCGTGCCGTGCTTGCGCGCAACATGCGCCGTGGGCAATTTTGCCCGCACGCAATGCGTGACTTGCGCGCCGTGCGCCCGCGCACTTCTCTGCCGTGCGCCCGCGCGCCGTGCTTGCGCGCAACGTGCGCCGTGGGCGATTTTGCCCGCGCACAATGCGCAACTTGCACGCAGGTCACTCCAAATGACTGTTTTTGCTTCTTTGAGCTATTTTGTAGCTAAAATCTTGAAAAACTCAAAACATGAAAGTTGTAGATCTTTTCCTTGGCTTTAAGAATATGTCATTAGTTATTTTATGCAAGTTTTTCTCATTCATGATAATGTAAGAATAGAACACGATAATGGCCCGCTGTGGCACACTCTTGACAAGTAAACTGACAAGATATATTATGACATGCTGTTACGATAGCTAGCCTGACATGATAATTATAAATGACCTAGACACCGTGGGCGATTGCGTTTGTACAAATAAACCAGTACTGTCTTGCATCATGTCTAGGATAGGGATCCCTGAGTACCACGGTCAGGGATACCTACAGTAATTGACTAAGGCTAATAAACTAGGATAATTCAGTAGACATGAAGAGATTCCCAGCTACAGGCAATCCCGTTATCTGGGCGCATTAAGTGGACTTGTAGCCTACCGACGAGAAGGGCACATTTCCAGCACACAGTCACGTATTGCATTCTTCATAAACGGACATTCGACCTGGATAACTGGATGGTCTGCAGGGCTTGTGGCTGTTGGGATAATCTTATTGCATCTTGCTAGTAACTAGGCCTGTGATAACCCTAGTTAGTTAAAGTATCAAGCCGTACTCATTGCTTGGCCGTGATTGATTGGATGGAATCTAGCTCTGCTTAGTCTTGTCCTGATCCTGTACAAGATTGTGACATGACATGATTATTGATGCTTGCCTTAACAATAACGATCGGGGGTCCAATTCTATTCAGGCGAAGGGTTACAACCCCAGTCCTTGTTTGGTTTAAGGGTTGTAACCTGGCTCCCGAAGCAGTTCTGTGTCCTCTCTTCGTTTATTGTCTTATTGTAACCCCAGGCCATGATACTGGCCTTAACAATAAAGATCAGGGGTCCAGTTCGGTTCAGGCGAAGGGTTCCAACCCAGGTCCTTGTTTGGTTTTAGGGTTGTAACCTGGCTCCCGGAGCAGTTTTGTGTCCTCTCTTCGTTTATTGTCTTCACCTTACCAATAGTATTTGAGACGGGTTTCTATTCAGATGAAGGGTAACAACCCTGGTCCATGTTTGGTTTAAGGGTTGTGACCAGGCTACTTGAATGGTTTCCTCGTACTCAGTTTTCTGTTGTTATCTTTATTATTATCAGTTCTTTATTTATTATCTTTAATATTCTTTTGTGATATGCTGGTTTTAGGTCCTAAGTGAAGCCTCCTTTGTGGCACTTGCTCTTCCTGGGGTCTGACCCAGCTGGTTTTGTGTGGCCAGATATTAGAGCAGCTCCAGAGTATCCACCTATCTTCCAGCCAGATGGTGACCACCAGGCGTAACCCTGGCAACGAGTGGGTTTCTTTTGTCCTCCCACTTATTTGTAAAATTATTCTTTTGAGGCGTTTAGCCAACGAACACGTGTTAGCTCGTATTGTATCTTTATTTACTGTCTGCCTATGGGCTGTAACATGATTGACAGATCCTAGGGTTGATCATGTGTGACTAAACTCTTGCTAGTCCTCACATTTTGTATGACTAGCTTCATGATCAGCTGAATATGTAATGTTTGGGATGCCTTACGATTGTATATTTGGTGATCTTGCATCTTGTAACTTTTACTTACTTGCTTGTGATTGAGACAATAGGCTTGTTCTTGACCATAGGAGACTAATGGCTTGTAGTTAAACCCTCATGTATCTAGACAGTCGTGACCGTATAGCGAGGTGGGTTGTACTTCAATATACGAATTTGATGCGTATCCGCCGAAATTCAACGTATCGGCCATTTTGCAATTTTCCCAATTACTTTGTACACATTCGTCAGATCGAGACGAAACTTTTGCCAACAGGACCATATCGTTTTTTGGTCCTGTATGCCAAGATTGGTCAGATTCTAAGATAGATGATTGGATCACCGTTTTGCAGGCCCCATGATCTGACTCAACGGGCGATTTTGTGCACGGCCCGCCGGAATCCAACTTTAGACATACTATTTGGTTCATATCATCAAAACGAATCCATAGACATATAGTTTGATGACTTTAGAGACCATTGACCCTGGCACGCTTTTTGGTGCAAAGTGGGTCCAATGGTGGATACCGTTTTGACCCAAAATTACCGTTTTGCTCCTCTGTCCAGAATTGGACTTATGGACAGGAAATTCTAGCTAATTTGACTATTCTACGAATGTTGGTAACATCTGTTTCAGCCTCCGGATACTGTTGTGCGGTTGGACTTTTATATGGCATACTGAGTGGTTTGGATTATCGGTTTCACCAGCAAAGGACCATAGGCAAGTACAGTTTATTATTTGTTTTCGATATTGATCTTTACTATAACTCATTGTTAGTCAATAGATACGTGATTTTCGTCTTTTATGGTTGTTATATTTTTATCGTGTCGGGGAGGTGAAGTACCAAGGATGTGTGATCTGACCTTATACAGTGTATACCGTGTAGACCGCGATTTATTGTTGCAGTATACCGTATAGACCGTAATTTATTATTGCATTATACCGTGTAGACAGTGATTCATTATTGCATTATACCGTATAGACAGTGTTACATTATACAGTATAAATATCGTAGACAATGTCGTGTAATTGTCCTGAGACCAGTCACATATCAAAGGTACTTCAGTCAGTCAGTCGGTGAGTATTTTCTTTGTATTTATTTACTGTCTTTCTGTATTTAGTTTTATTCTGTCTTTCTTCGCTTATTTTTTAAATCATATATTTAAAGGCTAACCTCTATTTATAGTTATTTTCATATATTGAAACTGCATTCAGTGAATTGTACTCGTTCCATCCTGACTGGGTAACCCAATATTTTTCAAGTTAGCCGCAGCTACGCATAGAATTGGGGAGACGGGTGCACTTGTCGGCCAAACCTAGAGACTAGTTAGATAGTTGAGTACTTAATTCAGTTGTTCGTTGCAAATTGTGAGACCATGTACCTTGTATCAAATGTAAATCTTTGAAATTTATAATTTAACTTAGTTATTGTGTATGAACATTATTTATGATTTTGAGCATTGTGGCTATTCAGTGTTCTACCGCCGACACTACAGCGTAGGCTGGCTTGAACACGCATTCGTGTTCCGAAAAGCGGGAGCGGGTCGTGACAAGTTTTTGTGGTGGCCCATGCAGGTCAGTTTTTGTGAAGCATGCGAACTCGTGATAGTACTTAAGTTAGTCATACTATTGCGGGCCTGCGACTAGGAAATGTTCATTCACAACTTAGGGTTAATTTGATTTAAGAGAATGACTAGGACTAGGAGTCCCTTATACAAATTTACCGATGGGTAGTCTAGGCCATGTAATTTAGATGAGGAGTTATTAAATTTTGATAGTTTGTCAGATCCCCTTAGGTACACTATTACCTCTTGATATGACGATATGAACTAATATGGATAGATTATTCACTTGGTGAGATAGGACTTCCTAGAATTAATGATCTAACCTTGGTAAATTGTTCAATTCCTTCTCTTTGCCTCTTTAGATATCACTCTCATATCTTAGTCTGAATTACCTATTTAGTTCCTATTTTGCCCTAAGAATTATTATTTTATATAATTTTTGATTCTGTCATCCATATACGAACCTCGAGTTAGTTTCGATTCAAAGTTTTTCCTCAATGGTTTGAATACACATGAAATAGATATTAGAATGTTGTATTTCTTTTGTCTTCAGTTATTTTCTCCATGTTCAATCTTTTATTTTAAGGGTCGAGACTGATAAGACAAATACTTACACTTTATTTCATAGTCAACTTGTTTGAATCTCTAGAAGCTCATGAATTTTACAGATATAGTTAAATGAATATTAGTTAACTCGTAATGGCAGGACAGCAGCGCACTGTCACCATTTATTTGAATTATGGAGACTATGGGTTCACTGCAGCCAGCAGCGCAATGGCGAGGCACGACCCCTAGAGTTAAAATTATTTTTTTAAAAATGTAGTTTATAGAATACTGCTAAAACTATGGCTTAGTGGTCCTCTTTTGATCGTAGTTACCCTTGAGTCAATATTGGATAGAGTTAATAAATTTTCGATTTTGTATCATATTTGAGTTACGAAACCAAGGATTTACTACAGCCAGGTGTACACTGGCGAGACGTAAATTTTCGGTAAAATAAATTCAAACGTGATTATAGATTTCGAATAGTATAGAGGGTAGAAAAATATCCTGTAGGTCCCATTGATTCAGAGCCAATACTAGTGAAATTTTTATAAGTTGGGTAGCATGCCTTCTAACCCAGCATCCCATTGTCCTTATGACCTATTAACGGAGAAATTGGATGTTACTAATAGGTTATCTGGAATATATAGTAGAGGTCCATAACCCTTTTGGCCGACCAAGGCCTTAGATAAAAATACAAGCAGGACAACTATAGAGGCACCAACACAGACGGGTCTTAGATTTTGATGAACTTGAACTGCTGGTGCCTTCTTTCAATCATAATCCTCGCATATTTATATTGTTGAAAAATCTGGACTAATGCCGCAATTATAGCCTAGTTTTTGTAAGCTTATTCTTTATCGAGCTTGTTCATGACATATATTTATTGGGGACGCCCACTGACATACTGTCTATTTAGAATCGGTGTATTATGGTCTGATCAACCTTAGTATATCGATTCGCTCTTCATATGATTATTCCATGTGGATTGAGATATAGGTGTGTCTAGGATCTCATCCGCAACTGCCTTGACAATTCCTTTGAATTATTCAATCGCCTTTGGAACCTCATATTCACATTCAATCCCCTCACCTTGAACTCTTTATTATTTTTATGTGTTTACTTATTTCTGAAAATTAAACACTTGTATTTGAGGGAAGATAGACACAAAATATACCCTTAGCTCGCCATACCACCTATGGCCATAAAAGCTATCATGCAATCGTTTTCCCTCTATTGGAAATCAGAAACGATCTTCAAACTTGATCCATATCTACCGTATCGCGTTGTCTATTACACCGTGATCATGACTTGACTTCCTCTAACTTCATTAATCATAAAACCTTGTCTTAGTTTAGCTTCGAGAAATAAATTTTTGGCTTATATAGGTTATGATCCCTCTAAATTTTAGGATTTAATAGTATTACTGATTGACTAGGATAAGTTGGTTCCCACTAGGATGATGAATTCGTGCCTCATGAACACCCACTTTCTATTTAGACCTTTTGATGTCCCTTACCGTGACATTGATATTCGGAGTGTAATACTAGCCGCTACCTCACAACAAATTCCATATACAAGATCTAGACGAGCCCACCTTTATATATGCATATTATGTCCCACTCAAACATGTTTTCTTGTACTGATACGACTTTCAGGTAAAAATTGTTAAACTATAACCCTTACCATAATATCGATATACCTTTCGACTACAATTAGAGACTCAACTTCGACTCAAACCTTTCGGCACAATATATGGTTGTGATCTACTCAAAGCCCACAATGCACATACTACTAGTATGCCACACAATTGAGTCTTCTTGTGCTACTTAAACACAAAAGTCACAGAAGGCACACTTTTGGACTTTAGAAACCTAGTTAACCAACCCGACTAGCCATTAGCCCAACCACTTGAGTTTGAACCTATTCTAGGTTCTCTAACCTAATATTAATAGTTAAGATTGATTTTTTGGGACCTCGACCAACCAATATAGATCAAAACCCATGTTTCGTGTAATTAAAGGTTGAAGTCCAATTAGAGAACCTGTTAAGAATTAGTTAAATCCCTCCATGCAAATCGCTATAATTTGGACTATAAAACCAAAACTTATGAAATAGGTTCCGACATCTATTAGGTAGGCTCTATCTCATGGCCCAATTATCCCCGTGTATAAACTCCTTAACCGTATTCCTTCGTAGCTCGTGTTACGAGATGAATAGAATCCCGTTGTACAACTTGTTTCTGGCTATGCTTAACCAAGACCTTTCCTACTGTCCTGATGAAACATAGTCAATATATGAGCAATGTTAAATGATTAATACCTAGGCTTTCCATAGAGTCCACTAACTACGATCAGAAGTACCCCATATCTTCTTATAACTCCTTAAAATTTGATCTTCTTAGGAGTCCTATTACTGTGCTTTCCATGATAACTAATTTATGTAAGTTGGGTAGAACCTTGAACTTGGTGGATTCCATTTCTTAGAGTGTGATGCCAATCGTAACCGTTCTTACATCTGGTCAAAAGTTGCAATAGAAACTTGTATTGCCTTTTAATCCCTTGCTCGTGCATATAGGCAACCGCGGTTAATAATCGCAACCTTAATTCTTCAAATATCGTTCTATCATAGAATTGTGACTTTGTTTCAACTTCGAGAATGGATATTTATGTAATGGATAGAATTATAAGCCTCTTTAAGAAATATAGGGTTTCCTTAGAATTAGCAAAGGATGGGATAGATTGGTTCCAAAAGAACGAATAAAACAGTGGTTCATAACTGTAGGCCTTAAAAATGAACAGTCACGCTGAGTTGATCAGAACAAGTCCAACAGTCACGCTGAGTTGATCAGGACAATATTTAAAAGTCACGCTGGGAAACAGCTCATCTTTTGTCAGAGTGTAATTATGACTGACAGCACGACAGTCGAAGAATGTCTTCTCGTATGCCACGTATGCACAGAACTCGAGAGATCATAGCCGCCTATTGCGTGACTTTTGAAATCTTTTTCAGCAAGACTCAGCCTTCACCAAGTTGGCGTACCAAAAGAGCTTCTTGTCATTTAATGCGACTGACAAAAGCAATTACTGTCAGAGATTTTGTGTCAGTCGAGGCACGTCGAATCAAGACAGCTGGCAGTCCTGCCTCAATCGAGCGTGGATTATGTTCCTTCCCAAAGTCCGCGTATATTTTGAGCTTTCTGTCTCAAGTTTGCGTGGATTCTGAAGTTTTTTCCTTCAAGTCTGCGTGGATTTTGAAGCTTTTTGCCCCAAGCCTGCGTGGATTCTGAAGCTTCTTGCCCCAAGTTTGCGTGGATTTTGAAGCTTTCTGCCCCGAATCTGCGTGGATTTCGTCTTCAACAAGTCTGTGTGGATTTTATCAAATTGGAGTACGTGGCAGCCATGCCACTGATCTCTCGCCTGCGTGTTCTGTAACTTGCACACGACTCATGCATGATTGCCATGTGTCCAACAGTTACAGGCCACGTCCAGTAACTGCTCACAACCTTGCGTATATTAAATCCTGCGTGATTTTCAACTAGGCACAGGCTGTGAAGGCAGTTATCTTTTCAGTTATTTTTGACTCTATAAATAGAGTTCTTTTTCTCATTCATGGTACAGATACATAGTTATCTAACTTACTGTCAAAATTTTGAGTGCTTTTCTTCTTCGCATAGTCCAAGGGATAAAGCGATCGTCTTCTAGATTGGATTCCTACAGTTGTAATTTTCCCAGATACACAATAAATAAAGTGAATTTATTTATGGAAAACAAATTGGCGACTTTGCTGGGGAAAACCATCTCCTCTTCTAAGATGGCAACAACTCAATGCGACACTTCGTCAGTCGGCTCGACGAAGAAGGTGATGACGATCCAATTCGATCAACTCGCCTATGAAGAAATGCAGCGAGCTAAGAGTGGCAAACCCACTTCAGCCTCCATCATCACTGCCAAGTCGAAGGGATACTCTGTTTATGTCCCTAAGAATCAGTTGGCAGCCAATGGTGAAGTCTCTGCCACAGTGTCTACACCTAACACTGGCAAGAACTCTACTGCAAGCACGCACACTCTTGTGCGCTCGAAGATGACAGCAATCAAAAGTCACGCTGACAGTACTGGCTCTTTAGCCAAATCTGTTCCAGCGTGCAAATTCTATTCCAAAAGTCACGCTGACAGTATTGGCTCTTTAGCCAAATCTGTTCCAATGTGCAATCTCACGTTCAAAAATCATGCTGACAGCACTGGCTCCTTAGCCAAATCTGTTCCAGTGTGTATTTCCAAAATCAAAAATCATGCTGACAGTACTGGCTCCTTAGCCAAATCTGTTCCAGCGTGTAATCTCAATCCTAAAAGTCACGCTGACAGCACTGGCTCCTTAGCCAAATCTGTTCCAGCGTGTAATTCTAAATCCAAAAGCCACGCTAACAGTACTGGTTCTTTAACCAAATCTGTTTCAGCGTGTATTTTATCTAAGAAGAATAGCTCTTTAGCTATCTCTTCTTCTGTGCCAAGTTCTACTAGAACTGGGGGTGGTCTTCCACACAAAGTCCCTTCGAAAAGAGATGACTCTTTAGTTGTTTCTTCTGTTCCTGTAGTTTTTACTTCAGGAATAGCTTTGACTGACAATTTTGTTAGTCAAAGAAAAGGAGATAGTCTTTTGACTACTCTTCCTTCTGGACATTCTATGTCTCAAAAATTGAATAAGTCTAAGAAGAAACATTCTTTAATGTCTTCTTCTACGACTTCTTCGAATTGGGCACAGAATTTGTCTAGAAAAGGTCTGTTACCAACTCCTAATCAAGGGGGTGGTTCAACTCTTCCTTCTCTGCAAATATTCAGATCAATGGAAGGAAAACTCCAAGTTTCAAAAACCAATGTGTTACCTCCAATTGATCTAAGAACAAAACTTAATCAAACCCGTTTGGAAAGCACTTCTGGTGTTAAGAAACCACACCAATCGGAAATGAAAATAAAAGATCCGGATGCAGAGTATGCTAGAAATTATGTGGCTCATATTAATCACTCCCTATATAATCAAGATCCATCAAGACCCAAGAACCAGAAATATACTCCTAAAATTACACAAAGAGTGTTCTCTGATCTACCTCAATCTTCACAGATAGATCTACGGGAACACCTTCAACAGAAGAGAAGGAATAATTCTATGACAATGGATCATGCTGAATGTGACTTCCAGCCAAGAGTCATAATTCAATGCAGATGTCAATCAATGGTTCAGGACTATGTTGATCATGAATGTGATTTCCAGCCGAGAGTCACAATGCAATACAGATGTCAAACAAAACGACAATCTGTCTTCAATCGGATTCAGTGTGAACTAATGCCTGATGAAGATGAGCCTTTATTTGCTTCTGTCAACATGACCTCTCGGGATACTGGGGGTAGAGCTGATAGTCCAGATGGAGTATATAGAGGCACAAGAGCAAGAGTCCTGGCCTCTAGTCAAAGAACTTTGATTTCTGAAGATGATTCTGAATTCCTTGGAGAATCTAACTTCCCACCTCTTCCTACTGGGGGGTAGTTCTCCTATAATTGACTTTGATGCACAAAGCAATGATTCAGAACAAACAACATCCACCAGTTCATCAATAATCCCTCGTACAGTCACGACTTATATGGTTGATGGGAATACTGATGAACCTTCTTCTTCCTTGACTCCTCAAGAACAAAGGATTGCTTCTTTGGAACAGCAAATAAAGTCTATGGCTGATACTATGAAGTCGATGTATGAACTCATGGCAACTCAGATACAAAATCGACAGACTGTACCAGATGCCATACCAATTGACACTGTTATAAGTCCAGTACAAGTTCCTCCAGTAGTACAATCCAATACTCCTGAACCAGCTCAACCAAATTCTAGTCTCTTTGGAGCTGGGGGTAGTGCTTATAATGCTGTTCCTCCTCCCAACTATTCTCTACAAGTTACAACTCCACAATCTTCCGGAGTTGTTAATGAAGAATTGAGGAATCTCAAAACTCAATTCGAGGCATTCAAACAAAAAGATGGTTTACAAAGATTAGACATTAAGCAACCTTATCCGATAGAATGGAAGCAAGTATCGTATCCTCCTAAATATAAGCCTCCTACTATCTCCTTCTATGATGGAACCACTTCTCCAAGTCAGTTTATTAATCACTTTGAAGTGATCAACTGCAACCAAGCGACGCCCTCCTTACTCGGGTGTTTGTTGGATGTCTCAAGGGAACGGCTTATAAATGGTATAGAAGTCTCTCAGATGGGTGCATTACCTCATTTGTCGGTTTCAAACAGATGTTTCTTGAAAGGTTCTATGAAGGGCTCAATGACATGACTATGTCTGCTCTTATTAGAATCAAGCAGAAAAATAATAAAACTACAGAGGATTTCATTGAACGATTTCGAAGAGAAGCTCTAAAGATGCCTCTTGGAACTTCTGATGCTGTCACCATTGACACATGCAAATCAAACTTGTTGCCAATCTTCAGCTTGTGGACAGGATCTATCCAATTTCAAGACTGGCCTTCTTTCATAGTTAGTGCTAAGGCCGCAGAAATTAGTACTGAAACCTTCAAAGGTTTAGGAGTGCAGATGACTCCCAAAGAAACAGGTCAAGGTACTAACAATAATGCTAAAAACAATGCTCGTAAGGGAAAAGAAACTCTTGAAGTTAATCTTCAGAGCAAAGATGCATCAACTGTTCAAACTTCTCTTACCTCTACAACTCAACAACTAAGAGCACCTCGTCCCAAAGAAGAATACTCTTTTGACGACGACGATGTCCTTGGTATCTTTGAATGTCTGCTGAAAGATAATAAAATACAATTACCTGAAATCAAAAAACCTGATGAAGATGGTAAGACAGATTATCCCAAATACTGTCCATACCATCGAATGTTGGGTCACATAATTCGTACATGTTATGTACTGAAAGGAAAGATCTAAGAAATGATTAAATCTTGAGCTATTTCTCTTACTCCGAAAGAGAAGACCGTCACCTCCAACGTCGTCTCTATGCAATTCGGAGATTTTTCTCCTCAACTCCTTGAAAGTGGGATCGTTCCTATTCCCAAGGCAACTCTTGACATAGTGAATCTTCCTCCTCCACAGTCTGAAGGATTAGTGCCAATCACTTTAGAAACAGGAGAAATCATGTGGATACATCCTGATCTAGTAGCAGATTTTGAATCGCCTTCTCCTCAAAAGACTACTTCTCGAAAGTCCAAGAAGGCTGGAAAGATTAAGTCATGTCATATGACTTCTCTTGGATCTATCTCTGACACAGAGCCAAAAGATAAAGAAGAAGCACTTGTTGGTGCTACTCGAACAGGGAAATCTTATTTAAAGGATTATTCCAAGAATCCTGAGGATACTCCTGATATCCCTCATGGTGATAAAGACGCTCCTAATATTCCTCCTGAAGAAGAATCATCTACCGTACCTGTTCCTTCAACTACCCCAGTTGAACATGTTTCTTCCAAGCCTACAGCTCTTGAAAAAGGCAAACAACAGGCTCGATTTGATAAGCCAATCAAGAAGTCCTCTCCTCTTGGACTTCAGAAACCTTATAACTTCGACATTTTAGCTCAACTTGCTAATACTCCAGCTAGAATGTCCCTCTTTGAACTTCTACGTCTCTCCAAAGAGACTCGGGAGACTTTAAGTGAAGCACTTCTACAAGCTGACTCTTGTCTTGCACAGTTAAAGAAGCCAGATGCAGAACCTGCCACTTGCTTACATTACAACAGTGTACTGTAGATTATCCCAAATATCACCTTTACACAAGATGACATGCTACTGGAAGATAATCGACATGATCGGCCTCTCTACTACACCGGTTATATCGATACAATGAAGATAGATCGTATCCTCATTGATCCAGGGTCTGCTATAAGCATAATGCCAAAGAGTCTGTTGGATGAACTAAAAATCCCTCTTCACAAGCTTTCCAAGACAATTACTACTATCCTGGGATTCAATCAAAGCAGGAGTGAGCCCTTGGAAAAGATTCACCTGAAGCTTCAAATAGGCGATTTCAGATCCAAAGTCACTTTCTATGTGATCGAGATTGTGGGATCCTACAATCTTCTTCTTGGGAGGCCCTTTCTTCATAAAAATAATGTGGTACCTTCTACTCTTCATCAGTGTTTTAAATACATTGATAGCAATGGAAGAGTACAAAAAGAAGTTGCTGATATAAATCCCTTCCATGGGGTTGAAGCCTATTTCAATGATTCCCGGATGTACAAAGAAGAGTATACAACGGTAAGCTATGGAGAAAGAAGATTCACAAAGTGAGACTTTAATAATTTCTGTTAAAGGTCGAACTACTCAGCAACAATCTCCCAAACCCTCTAGAGAAGGTTCTTTCATCATTCCGGTGAGTGGACGAATTTCTCCATTACCTCAGTCGTCTACTCAAGATACACTGATCATTCCTGTCAGTGGGCGTACTGCAGTTCCTGTATCGTCACATGTGAAACAGGATACTCTGCTAATTCCAGTTGGAGGGCGGATTACTCTTCCATCTCAAACTTCAAGGGAGCTCACCTCTTCTGAGCCATTTGTTATCGATCTTAATCGAAACAACGCTTCTTCTCGTTCATCTTCTCCCCCTTTAGTCATTGATTTGGCTAAGATCTCTAAGGCTCAGCCTTCTCCCAATATAAATATTACTGCTTTTACATTTAATAAAAAGTCTCCATCTTTGCAGTATATTGATGTGTGTAATTATGTTCATAGTTATTTATATTTGTTAGATGACTTGAACACAATAACCATAGGAGTTGTACAGACTGTTCATACAGATGTATCCCTAGAACCAGTACAATCTTCGTACTTTCTAATTTCCAGCAGAAAGCCAGGAGACATCCCAATATTCTTCTACAAAGGGCCCCAAAATCCTTCTGATTTCGAAGATGAAGACAAAAACGATGATACTGGAAGATTACAACTACGTCGTTATAGTCAGCAATCTAAAGACATCATTAAAAATATGGGCTATGACTTCAGAACTGGCCTCAACAGTGGAAAAGGAAGAAAAATGCCTGTCCGGATTCCTCCTCTGAAATATGGGAGGACGAAATGCGGATTGGGCTATACTGCTCCTACTCCTTTTATCAATATTGTTCATGAAGATCCCGAATCTGACGAAGATAAGAGATCTGATTCTTCTAGTACTACCTCTTGGGATTCCGATACGAGTATCGGTGATTTCTACTGCAACATTCTGTCTTCCAACATGGTCTCTATTGACCGTTCTGAAGAAAGTGATAAAGACAAAGATGAGTTTGAAATCTCACCTAAATCAGAACAATGGGCCCAAAGGTTAGATAATCAATAGGAGTTCCGATTTGAGCAAAAAGAACCTCCAACTGAAGACAAACTTGTTCAAATAGATGTTGGTGAAGAGGGATCTCCCAAACCAATATTCATCAGTGAAAGTCTTTCAGAAACTGATAAGCAAGACATGATCAAACTCATTCGTGACTACATCGATGTCTTCGCTTGGAGTTATGAAGATATGCCAGGACTCGATCCACAAATCGCAACTCACAAGCTCAATATCTTGTCGAATGCTAAACCGGTCAAACAACAACAGCGACGATTTCGTCCAGACATCATGGATGCAATTGAAGCTGAAGTTAATAAACTCATGGCCTTTGGGTTTATTAGAGAGGAACAACATCCCGATTGGGTGGCTAACATAGTTCATGTCCTTAAAAAGACTGGCAAGATCAGAGTATGCATAGATTTCCGCGATCTCAATACGGCATGTCCTAAAGACGAATTCCCTCTACCAATCACTGATGTCATGATCGATAATACCTGTGGGTTTGAACGGATGTCATTCATGGACGGGTATTCTAGGTACAATCAGATTAAAATATTTTCAGATGACGAGAAGCACACTTCTTTCAGAACGTCGATCGGTACATACTGTTATACAGTTATGCCGTTCGGTCTCAAGAATGCAGGAGCAACTTATCAATGAGCTATGAGCACTATATTCCGTGAACATTTGCAGAAAACAGTCGAATGCTACGTTGATGATATTGCAGTCAAAAGTCGACAAAAGGAGGATCATATCCAAGATTTGAAGACTATATTTGATCTAATGCGTAAGCATCAATTAAAGATGAACCCTACTAAGTCCTTCTTAGGCGTCTCTAGTGGTAAATTTCTCGGCTTCGTCATTACCTCTAAAGGTATACACGTGGATCCCGAGAAGATCAAAGCCATCCAAGAGATGCGTCCTCCATGCACCTTAAAAGAGCTACGAGGATTTCAAGGAAGGATCGCTTATATCAGGAGATTCATCTCTAATCTTTCAGGATGCTGCAGACCATTCAATAAACTCATGAAGAAAGGTGTTTCTTTCGTCTGGAATGATGAATGTCAGAAAGCATTCGATGATATAAAACAATATCTGATAAGCCCTCCAGTATTGGTACCTCCCGTCTCAGGAATTCTATTTCTCCTATATACTCGAGCAATGAGTCATTCATTGGGTGCATTGCTTGCTCAAAAGAATAAAAATGGTCATGAACAAGCCATTTACTATCTCAGTCGTACTATGACCAGAGCTGAACCTCGATATTCACCGGTCGAAAAAGAATGTCTACCCTTGATGTTCGCTGTTCAAAAGATACGACATTATATCATTGGCCAGACTATTCATGTCATTTCCAGGATCAATCCTATACGGGTCATGATGAAGAAACCTAGTGTTTTGAATTCTCGATTGGCTAATTGGGGAATCTTACTTGCTCAGTATGATATGCACTATATTCCTCAGAAATCTGTCAAAGGACAAGCTTTAGCTGATTTTCTGGCTGCTCATTCAATTCCAGAAGATTCAAAACTCTATGATGAAATCCCAGATGAAGTCCTAGATTCAAACCAAATTGCTGAAGAAGATCCTACTTGGCGTCTATTCTTTGATGGAGCTTCAAGGATAGGTCCTAATGGTGATATTGTCGCTGGAGTTGGAATCGTTCTTGTATCGCCAGAAGGTCTTGCTATCCAAAGAGCTTATTCTCTTGATCAGCCGTGTTCAAACAACGTAGCTGAGTACAATGCGTTACTCATTGGTCTTCAACTCGCTAAACACCTGAATATTCGACATTTGGAGGCGTACGGAGACTCTAAACTCATTGTCAATCAGATAAGGGGTACTTATGAAGTTCGCCATCAAGATCTGGTTCCTTATCATAAATCAGCTATATCTATGGCTTCTTCGTTTGAAGAATTCTTCATTGAACATGTTAGGCGAGCATGTAACACAGAAGCTGACGCTCTTGCTAATCTTGCGGCGGTGTTAGCTATCCCGATTAGACGACAACAGATGATTGTTGTCCGCAATCGAGAGTTATTCCATCTCGAAAATAACCCGACTCTAGGACTTCCAGTTGACATTGAAGAATCAACATCTCATGACGTCAATACAACAAGGGGATTTGGATTTAGTCGTAAATCTTTATCATCTTCATCTGATTCTAGCATGGAATTCATCTTCAGTAATTCAGCTGAGACTCGAAATACAGATAAAGATTGGAGACTTCCTTTCTTAGATTTTGTATTGTATGACATTCTTCCAGATAATCCGAGTGAGGCAGCATCTATCAGACGACGATCACTCAGATTCTATTACAATCATACTACAAAAACCTTATATCGTCGAGCTTATGACGGTCTACTTCTTCGATGTGTTGCCGGTGATGAGGCTCAGCAGATTATTCATGAAGCACATGATGGAATTTGTGGAGCACATCAGCCTGGACCAAAACTTCAAGACCGTATTCGACGTATGGGTTATTATTGGCCTACTATGGTATCAGATGCCATCGAGTATGCAAGGAAGTGTAAAGCTTGTCAAATCCATGCAGATTTTATTCATCAACCCTCAGAATTTCTACATCCGACGGCAGCATCATGGCCCTTCGAAGCTTGGGGCATGGACATTATTGGTCCGATCAATCCGCCGTCATCAAAAGGTTATCGATTTATTCTCGCAATAACCGATTATTTCTCCAAATGGGCCGAGGCTGTTCCTTTATCTGAAGTCAAGACGTCCAATGTCATCAACTTTATCAAGCATCATGTCATCTACAGATTTGGTGTTCCCCGACGCATTATTCATGATAACGGGCCACAATTCGTCAGCCAGAAATTTACTCGATTCTGTGACGATCACCGGATCAACAATGTGGCTTCTACTGCATACAATCTAGTAGCTAACGGATTAGCAGAAGCTTTCAACAAGACCATCATTAAACTCCTAAAGAAGTTTATCTCTACTAACAAACGTAATTGGAGTGAGAAACTTGGCGAATGCTTGTGGGCTTACCGTACTACAGTTCGTAATGCTACTAAATATACACCTTTCTCTCTGGTGTATGGTTGCAAAGCTGTTCTTCCATTAGAGATTCAAATTCCTTCTTTAAGGATAGCAATGACTAATGAACTCACCGCCGAGAATAATTCTTCGACTTCAGGAATTAGAAGCTCTGAATGAGAAGCGATTATTTGCTCAACAGAATATTGAATTCTATCAAGCTAGAATCTCAAGAGCTTTTAATAAGAAAGTCAGAGTTCGAGCATATCAAAAAGGAGAACTTGTTCTAACAGTCAGACGTCCTATGACTATGACTCATATGAGCAAAAGCAAATTCGACGCAAAGTGGGAAGGTCCCTATATTGTAAGCAGAGTTTTCTCAAATGGAGCTTATCAACTCTCAGAACTGGATGGTCGAAAAGTTATGATGCCTATTAATGGCAAATTCCTTAAAAAGTATTATGCATAAATATAAATGCTTGTAAATCATCAGACAAGTTCATGTTTAGAAATAAAATGTTTATTTTATTTTAAATCATGAATGATAGTACATGATATTAAGGAAGATCACTATCATCCTTCTTTACATTTGGACGCGGGCCACTGCCGTCCTTCTCGAAAATGCAGTCAGCAAAAGAGCCGAGAACCTCCTTGTTAGAACCCACGAGGAATTTGCAAGCGGCTATTCTCATGGCTTCTTCTTCTTCAGTCCTTCCTGGTTCGAGCAGAAAGTCCAGAATATCCCTTGGTGGCTTGGGTGCAGACGAACCCTCGCCTGCTTCTACTTCCTTCGGCTGAACTGGATCAGCAGGGTGTTCTTCAGTGCCTTTCTGAACCTTCAGGACGATTCAAGTTTTCTTGGATGCTACTTCAGATGATATTTTTATGTTGAAGAATGGAAGTGTTTGTTCTTGTCAGATTTCTGCTATATTTATAGGCAGAAGTTCCTCAAATAATGAAACGTCACATTCATCCGACGATTCACATATTCATTAATGCTTGACGGTTCATTCGTTCATTCATCAGACGGTTCGCCCGTTCATTAATACTTGACGGTTCATCCGTTCATTTATTACATTCATCCGAGGGTTCGTCCGTTTATAATCTTCTATCTTTGGATCAATTTCAAATTTACTTACTTGTCATTTTTGACCTCTGTATAGAAATCAATCTATTTTCTTTTGAGTTCCTACATATTATCACGTCCATACTACCTCTGATAATATTATGTACTCTAAATCAGAAAAAAAGATTTTATTATCTATCATGTCCACAATTCAACCAAGTAAATACAAATTATTGAGCACAGAAGAATTATCATTTCCATTCTCATTTCACCATAAAAAGTCTATTACATTTTCTTAGACTTTCTTACAAATCATAATGGAAATCTATTACAAATTTTGGATTTTCATTCTACGCCACCACAATAACCTAATAGAGATCTATCTTCTTCCTTGGATCTTCTCCGTCGGACCTTCTCCGTCAGGTTATTTGTTGGTGGCAATTCCTGACTGTCCAGCAGGAATCAAACTCTGGTCTTATCGCTCAGACGAGAGGAGAACCACAGAGTATGGCAGCCCGAAGGCGTGTTGCTGCCAATACAACTGGTGGATTGGGAGCGACCTTTCAAAGGAGATAGGAATGTATCCCACATTGGGATACAATTCCTAGTTCTGCCCTGAAAGGAACTCTACTACCCGATTTTTCGGGGTAGAGTTGACTCCACCGTCCAACTCTCCGTGTATAAAGGCTCTTCCTACCATTGGAAGAAGACCCTTCTATCCCACGAAGAGTTCTGAGTTGTCTGATTTACGCATCAAAAGCGTATGAGCTCCCTGATGTAGGTGTCAGCAGAATATTCTCCACAGCATCCAAATCACCAATGCCAGTTCTGAAGAAAATTTTCAGCCGAGCTTCTGTAGAAAACAGCAAGGAAAAAAAAGATTAAATCAACAGAAATATCATTTTCATCCAGCGTGCATTTGTCAACTAGAAACAGATGCACCTTGTTCAGTTAGAAACAAAAGCCCATCTTCAAACAGTAAAAATGGTACGCGTTCTATACTGGACTTACCATCGAGTTTGGTGCTAAGGATTGGCAAACCAATGTCTGGTATAGTGCATAGAAATCGAACATTAGAAAGCATTGCTTTCCTGTTTGAGAATGAAATCTCACAAAAAAATTCATTTCTCAGAGAAGAAGAAGAAGAAGAAGAAAAATAAGGAGATGAGTATCTGTGAAACTCACTTATCTATTTAAAGGACAAAGTGCAAGCCTATTCTTGGAAAAGATCCGAGTAAAAAGCGCTCGTAAACCATGGAATGAGTGTCACGTGTGCTTTAGAAAATAGCACAATATTTGAAACATTCAAAGAGTGCCACTTAATATTCTTCATTAATGTACGCTGTTCAGCATAAAGTTGTACTACATTTTTCAAAGCAGGTACTGATGACCTTACATAGGAAAAGAAGTACAACATTTCTCAAAAAGAGAACAGAAGCATAAAAGACACGCTCTATTTTGCGAAGCGACTGAGCTTAGCGCCCAGTTCTTCTATGGTCTTGACCCCCATACGGTGTAACAGAACATTGAGCGTGTCACGCTGTTCTGCGAGACTACGCCCATTGGAAGAAGACGAGCCGTCCAAGCCAAAGTAGCTCAAGAAATTCTTGGCTAGTTGTGTAGGGTCATCTTTGAACTCGAAAACTAAAGGCTCCGGTTCCTTACCCTCAAGAGTAGGGTCGCCATGGGCACAGAAACCTAACTTTCTTGCTTCTTCTTCAGCTTCTTCCTTCGGAGTCATGTTGACATAAGATGAACATCAAAGCTAAATTTTTTCCCTGTTTATATAACAGAGCTCGCCGGCGGTTCATATTCCACCATAAATTGGATTCAATCAGTCTCGGAGAATGAAGAGTCATCATGACATTTAATAAGTTCATTTGGATGTTTCCAAAGTATTTCGAAATTTTGAAGTCTTTTCAACTTTCGAAAAATTTGATGTCATCTCAGCGTGACTAAATTTATTTTATCATCTCATTTTCAAAGTATTTCGAAATAATTTATCATTTTTCGAAAACTTTGAAGGGGGTTTTGTAGGCCTTAAAAATGAACAGTCACGCTGAGTTGATCAGAACAAGTCCAACAGTCACGCTGAGTTGATCAGGACAATATTTAAAAGTCATGCTGGAAAACAGCTCATCATTTGTCAGAGTGTAATTATGACTGACAGCACGACAGTCGAAGAATGTCTTCTTGTATGCCACGTATGCACAGAACTCGAGAGATCATAGCCGCCTATTGCGTGACTTTTGAAATCTTCTTCAGTAAGACTCAGCCTTCACCAAGTTGGTGTACCAAAAGAGCTTCTTGTCATTTAATACGACTGACAAAAGCAATCACTGTCAGAGATTTTATGTCAGTCGAGGCACGTCGAATCAAGACAGCTGGCAGTCCTGCCTCAATCGAGCGTGGATTATGTTCCTTCCCAAAGTCCGCGTATATTTTGAGCTTTCTGTCTCAAGTTTGCGTGGATTCTGAAGTTTCTTCCCTCAAGCCTGCGTGGATTTTGAAGCTTTTTGCCCCAAGCCTGCGTGGATTCTGAAGCTTCTTGCCCCAAGTTTGCGTGGATTTTGAAGCTTTCTGTCCCGAATCTGCGTGGATTTCGTCTTCAACAAGTCTGCGTGGATTTCATCAAATTGGAGTACGTGGCAGCCATGCCACTGATCTCTCGCCTGCGTGTTCTGTAACTTGCACACGACTCATGCATGATTGCCATGTGTCCAACAGTTACAGGCCACGTCCAGTAACTGCTCACAACCTTGCGTATGTTAAATCCTGCATGATTTTCAACTAGGCACAGGCTGTGAAGACAGTTATCTTTTCAGTTATTTTTGACTCTATAAATAGAGTTCTTTTTCTCATTCATGGTACAGATACATAGTTATCTAACTTACTGTCAAAATTTTGAGAGCTTTTCTTCTTCGCATAGTCCAAGGGATAAAGCGATCGTCTTCTAGATCGGATTCCTATAGTTGTAATTTTCTTAGATACATAATAAATAAAGTGAATTTATTTATGGAAAACAATAACGTCCGCCCCTATCCATATTATTTGATAACCTCGATCATGACTTTGATATTTGGAGCACAACACAAGCATTACCCTTCCTACAAATCTCACACTCATAAACTAGACTAATCAAGCTATACGAATGACATACTTGTCTTCCACAAACACACCTTCATGTGCTTTATTTCAATTACGTAACATATAGGACATAATTTCCTTAGAACAAACCATATGTGCCCATTTATGTTCCTTTGATCTTAAACCAAGCAATATCAACCCATTTCTCCAAACGAACTGAATACCCATGATCCAAGCAAGATACATCACACCTATGACGTAAGCTTTCCGCCCGAGCAAACACATGCCTCCTACTCGACACCAAATATCGATCCCACACACACTAGTCATTATGACTTAAGATTCCGAACACTTACATAATCCTACTCTATAGCTAGGTTCATGTACTTATTATGGATCCTCATCATTGACCATAAATTCATCTCTTCCTAAGTTCTTCAAGCTCATCTCTTAGTTTTCATGTTAGGCAAAGAGTGAAATCCCTTGAACCAAGGATACCCTATCATGTAGAACATGGCGCCATTTTGGATTCTTCTCATAACTGTCTCTCCATCGCTTCGAAAACCAAGTTACGACTTGAAGTATTACTCTCCCTACGTATTAAATGTCGGTATGTTTATATTTTATAGAGTAAGATTTTTTTTTATTTCGAGGACGAAATTTTTATAAGTTGGGTAGGATGTAAACCACCCCCCTTTTCTATTTTTTTCATTTTGTTCTAAAACAGTATTTATTTATTTTTGTTATGGCTAATTTTAATATGTGAGTTTATCCTTGAAGGTCGTATCAAATGTTAATATGTTTAATTACATAATATGTAGAGGTGTGAGTTATACAAGGAAAATTGTTTATAGATTTATCTAGATTATGTGTTAGTTTTTATATAAATTTTATAGGAAAATCAAGATTTATATTTTATTATAGGAAGAGGGTATTAGCTACTAAAGTCATATAAGGTAAATTATTATTTTAAATAAATAAATGTATATATATATATATGGAAAAATAATAACAATTATAATAAACCCTTTCATTATCTCACGAGATTCCCAAAATCTCGTGAGATGATCTTCCCCTTTCACCCGATAGAGATTTCCCCACCAGTCTTTCTTCTCTTTAATCCCAATTAAATGCTAGCTATATCCCAACTGAACTCAGATAGATTAAAATCCCTGCAGCATGATCCAATAAGGATTTTAATTTGAGTTCAAATCGAATTTCTTAATTCGAATATAGGTAGAGCCATACTCGTCGAAACCCAAACCTCAAAAAATTCCTCGTTTACCTTTGCCATAACACGACCATATGACAGAGGACCTTCGACGACCTCCTCGTGACCCTGTCCCGTCGTGTGCCACCACCAGCACAACCGCAGTCGGTCAAAACAGGAGCAGCGGTCGACACAACAACAGCAGGACTAGCAGCGACAAACCGTATGGAACCCAGACTTTGCGATGAGTTTTTCTCCTCGTCTCTCGACCGATTCTCGATCTCCCTTCTCTGGTATGTACACAACCCTAGTACCTACGAATCCCTATAAATAGTTTTTTTTTGTATTTGGGTCGAATCGAAATCGATCTAAAGATCGTCGAGAACATGACCAATAACAGAGCATGATACTAGTTCAAACACCCAACTTGGCAGACATTTTCTGAACTGAACATTAGAGAATTTTGAAAAATAATTTAAGACAGTCATAGAAAACCAATAGGGCTTTGCAACACAATTTGCAGGAGTCGATTTGATCGACTGAGCGCCGAGAAATCGGTGTCTCAAATTGACCAAAAAACCTGTTTTCAAAATAAAAGAAAATCTAGAAAAATCTCTCGATACGACATGCATCCCATCAAACTGGGTGACGTAGTCACGAATCGAAAGCATCGAAAGGTGCATATCGACTTCGCGGACGTGTGGGCTTTGACGGAATTTAAATTGGTTGCATGAGTGCAACGAATTTGATGCGTATCCGTCAAAATTCAACGTATGGCCACTTTGCAATTTTCCCAATTACTTTATACACATTCGTCAGATCGAGACAAAACTTACGCCAACAGGACCGTATCATTTTTTTGGCCTTGTATGCCAAGTTTGGTCCGATTTTGAGATAGATGATCGGATCACCGTTTTGCGGGCCCCATGATCCGACTCAACGGGCGATTTTGTGTACGGCCCACCGGAATCCAACTTTGAACATACGGTTGGGTTCGTATCATCAAAATGAATCCATAGACATATAATTTAATGACATTAGGGACCATTAACCCTGGCACACTTTTCGGTGCAAAGGGAACGACGGATACCGTTTTGACCCAAAATTACCGTTTTGCCCCTGTGTCCAGAATTGGACTTATAGACAAACAATTCTAGCTAATTTGACTATTCTGAGAACGTTGGTAACATCTGTTTCAGCCTCCGAATATTGTTGTGCGGTTGGACTTTTACATGGCATACTGAGTGGTTTGGATTATCGGTTTCACCAGCAAAGTACCACAGGCAAGTACAGTTTATTATTTGTTTTCGATATTGATCTTTACTATACCTCATTGTTAGTCGATAGATATGTGATTTCTGTCTTTTATGGTTGTTATATTTTTGTCGTGTCGGGGAGGTGAAGTACCAAGGATGTGTGATCTGACCTTATACAGTGTATACCATGTAGACCATGATTTATTATTGCAGTATACCGTGTAGACCGTGATTTATTATTACATTTTACCGTATAGACAGTGATTCATTATTGTATTATATCGTGTAGACAGCGTTACATTATACAGTATAAATATCGTAGACAGTGTCGTGTAAGTGTCCCGAGACCGGTCACATATCAAAGGTACTTCAGTCAGTTAGTCGGTGAGTATTTTCTTTGTATTTATTTACTGTCTTTCTGCATTTAGTTTTATTCTTTCTTCGCTTATTTTTCAAATCATATATTTAAAGGCTAACCTCTATTTATAGTCATTTTTATATATTGAAACTGCATTCAGTAAATTGTTCTCGTTCCATCCTGACTAGGTAACCCAATATTTTTTAGGTTAGCCGCGGCTACGCATAGAATTAGGGAGACGGGTGCACTTGGCGGCCAAACCTAGAGACTAGTTAGATAGTTGAGTACTTAATTCAGTTGTTCTTTACAAATTGTGAGACCATTACCTTGTATCAAATGTAAATCTTTGAAATTTGTAATTTAACTTAGTTATTGTGTATGAGCATTATTTATGATTTTGAGCATTGTAGCTATTCAGCGTTCTACCGTGGACACTACGGCGTAGGCTGGCTTGAACGCATTCGTGTCCCGAAAAACGGAAGTGGGTCGTGACACAACCCCCTTCCCAACCCGCCAACCCGAGACCAACACCCCTTGTAGTTGTCGGCCTACACCAAGCCCTAGCCGCCACCACCACCAATCCACACCACTTTTTCTCCTTCTACCACCTCTCATATAACCCTAAGACCTTCCTCTAACGTCCTAGCAAGTCCCCGAGAAACCACGACAACTTATGTCACTCCTGTTTTTCGTTATACGTATTTTCAGGATACGTATTCGGATTTCTGACAATTGTCAGGTGGCCCATATTTTTACTTATCTTGCTTAGCTTAGCCTTGTTTTAAATCTTGACTTGATTGGTTCAACTTGGTATAACATGACATGGCTTGGCTTGGTTTGGTTTATATTTGGTTGAGATGAGAGGGATTGCTATATAAGTCAACTTCTTCTCTTTCCTCCATTATTTGCATTTACTTCTTCATCTTCTTCATTTACTCCTCCCACCTACCAAGCCTAGGCAAGTGCAACTTGCTTCATGATGGATCTCAAGTTTTATTGTTCCATTCTCTTTCTTACTTTATTCTAAGCCTCTTTAGAACTTGACATTTTTGGATTTGATGGATGGATTCTTGTAGATCTAAGTTTGTAACTTTTCAGTTTTTCTTGGTTTGGATCTCTAAAACTTGGATGTTTTCAAAATCTAATGGTTCCATGTTGTAGGAAATTCAATTCTACCCAATTTTGGCTTTTGAACCACTTGATTTCGACTTCGTATGAGAAAGTTATGCCATTTTTGAGTTCATGGGTTCCCCACGCCTCTTGGTGCTGTCGGGACGATGAACATTGCCGCGCGCCCGCGCACTTCGCTGTCGCGCGTCCGCGCGCCGTGCTTGCGTACAACGTGTGCCGTAGGCGATTTTGCCCGCGCACAATGCGTGACTTGCGCGCCGCGCGCCCGCGCACTTCGCTGTCGCGCGCCCACGCGTCGCGGTTGCGCACTACGTTAGCCGTGGGCGATTTTGCCCGCGCGCAATGCGTGACTTGCGTGCCGCGTGCCTGCGAACTTCTCTGCCGCGCGCCCGTGCGCCTTGCTTGTGCGCAACGTACGCCGTGGGCGATTTTGCCCGCGCACAATGCGCAACTTGCGCGCAGGTCACTCCAAATGACTGTTTTTCTTCTTTGAGCTGTTTTGTAGCTAAAATCTTGAAAAAACTCAAAACATGAAAGTTGTAGATCTTTTTCTTGGCTTCAAGCATATGTCATTAGTTATTTTATGCAAGTTTTTCCCATTCATGATAATGTAAGAATAGAACACGATAGTGGCCCGCTGTGGCGTACTCTTGATAAGTAAACTGACATGATATATCATGACATGCTATTACGACAGCTAGCCTGACATGACAAGTATAAATGACCTGGACACCGTGGGCGATTGCATTTGTACAAATAAACCAGTACTGTCTTACATCATGTCTAGGATAGGGACCCCTGGGTACCACGATCAGGGATACCTACAGTAATTAACTAAGGCTAATAAACTAGAATAATTCAGTAGACATAAAGAGATTCCCAGTTACAGGCAATCCCGTTATCTGGGCGCATTAAGTGGACTTGTAGCCTACCGACTAGTAGGGCACATTTCCAGCACACAGTCACGTGTTACATTCTTCATAAACGGACATTCGACCTGGATAACTAGATGGGCTGCAGGACTTGTGGCTGTTGGAATAATCTCATTGTATCTTGCTAGTAACTAGGCCTGTGATAACCCTAGTTAGTTAAAAGTATCAAGCCGTACTCTTGATTGGCCGTGATTGATTGGATGGAGTTTATTCCAGCTTAGTCTTATCGTGATCCTGTGCAAGATCGTAACATGACATGATTATTGATGCTTTCCTTAACAATAACGATCGGGGGTCCAGTTCTGTTCAGGCAAAGGGTTACAACCCCGGTCCTTATTTGGTTTAAGGGTTGTAACCTGGCTCTCGGAGCAGTTCTGTGTCCCCTCTTCGTTTATTGTCTTATTGCAACCCAATGCCATGTTCGTTATGTTTTACCTTACCTTAATACCATGATTATTTATACTGGCCTTAGCAATAAAGATCAAGGGTCCAGTTCTGTTCAGGCGAAGGGTTACAACCCCGGTCATTGTTTGGGTTAAGGGTTGTAACCTGACTCCCGAAGCAGTTCTGTGACCTCTCTTCGTTTATTGTCTTCACTGTACCAATAGTATTTGAGACGGGTTTCTATTCAGGTGAAGGGCTGTAACCCTGGTCCTTGTTTGGTTTAAGGGTTGTGACCCGGCTACTTGAATGGTTTTTTCGTACTCAGTTTACTGTTGTTATCTCTATTATTATCAGTTCTTTATTTATTATCTTTAGTATTCTATTATGATATGCTGGTTTTAGTTCCTAAGTGAAGCCTCCTTTGTGGCACTTGCTCTTTCTGGGGTCTGACCCAGCTGATTTTGTGTGGCCAGATATCGGAGCAGCTCCAGAGGATCCACCTGTCTTCCAGCCAGATGGTGACCACCAAGCGTAACCCTGACAACGAGTGGGTTTCTTTTGTCCTTCCACTTATTTGTAAAATTATTCTTTTGAGGTGTTTACCCGACGAGCACGTGTTAGCTCGTATTACATCTTTATTTATTGTCTGCCTACGGGCTGTAACATGATTGACAGATCCTAGGGTTGATCATGTATGACTAAACTCTTGCTAGTCCTCATATTTTGTACGACTAGCTTCATGATCAGCTGAATATGTAATGTTTGGGACGCCTTACGATTGTATATTTGGTGATCTTGCATCTTGTAACTTTTACTTACTTACTTGTGATTGAGACAATAGGCTTGTTCTTGACCATAGGAGACTGATGGCTTGTAGTTAAACCCTCATGTATCTAGACAGTCGTGACCGTATAGCGAGGTTGGTTGCACTTCAATATACGTAGCTGGCTATGTCCGCCCCTGCTCTCCAGTATTCTGGTTCTGGGGCGTGACAACTTATTGGAGGCATACGGAGCCTAGAAGTCACCCGAAGTTGAGGGTTCAAGTCTGAATTCGTCACAACATGTAAGCTATTCTGTAAATAGGATTTTATATACTTTCCAATATCCATTACTCGTGAAACGAATACTAATTGAAAGATTTGTGTGTCTAATTACATGTCCAATTGGCCACCCATGTGGTTTTTTACGGTTTGTTCGGGACGTCCGTTTTGCTATAGGGTGTCCAAACTGAACCAAATTTTCTTGTGGGCAAGTTTTCATCGATTTACGGATCACTTCGACACCTCTTATATATTTTTTAAGACTCTATACATCCTAATCTTTCCATCCCATACATATTTTATCAATTAATTGAGATTTGATATTTTAATAAAATCTGAGTTTGATGTGTTGTTGTCGGGTCACAGAAAAAAACTATGATTCTTGTATCTAATCAACTTGGAACATAATTAGACTTATCTAAATTAATTGTTGACACATATTTTGATATGAAAAATCTATTTTTACCTATTTATCAGTATTTTTATGTAATTTAAATATATTGGGAAATTTTTATTTCGGGAGCAAAACTATGAACCAAGTCGATTCATATTGATGACGGATAAATATAAGACCATAGTACCTATTTTCCTATGGATAGAATATTATAGAATATTTATATATATATTTCTTGAAATAAATATAATATTTTTAGTCTATAAAAATATTACTTTTTTGAGTGGATTTAATGTTATATATGTTAGATTGAGTTGAATAGTTATTATGACTAGTTTCGTATATACATTATTAGGTCTACATATGGTCAGTACGGGTATGGTATAACATAAGCTTGTCACTAATAGTAGATTTATTAAGATAGGTGTACATGACGGAGTGAGCGAGGATCTTGGAGTAGGACAGCAATTCGCATAGTTGCTGGAGACAGGCAAGTATACATTGCCAATATTTCAGTACCTTTATTCTTTCCTTTATTTTTTGCATATTTATTTTTTTGTTCATGATCATCAAAGACGTAGGGTTAGTTGATGCTTAGCATCCAAATTGTATTCGGTTGTTGATGTTGTCATATAGATATCGGGTATCGATATTAGGTATAACGATTATTTTATTCGAATTTTATTGACATGATAGACAACAGGACATTGACACGAGCATGATACGGAGTCATACATAACATATTCATGGTTTGGACTCGGTGATAGGATAGAGGACTCATTAGTTGTGCTTGAGTTTATTGTGTTGACATGACTTGACTTGTTAGTTTTAGAACATGGGATGGAGAGGATATTACTGTCATATCAGGCTACCTTGACACATTTTGCCTTGTCTCTACGGTCGGGACTTGGATGTTACGTGATACATTTTCCACTACCTATAGAGCCGAGCTTTGGTGTTTTAACATGTTTGCGCTAGGTATTACGACACGGTGCCTTGGGTGTGAGTTGTTGAGGTGCTTGTGAGTGTCACCACCACTTTTCTAAAATGAGGGTAATTTTGAACTTTTGTAAAATTTATCATGTTAATAATTAATTGGTGATTTTTTGATTATTTTTATAATATTTAAATTTTGTATTGTGATTGTGTCCCTTTCTAGTAAAACCTTAGAACTGCGTAGCCTAGAGACTAACCATGACCATGGGGACCTAACCAATGTGATTAGATTAGCTAATTACCACTTTTTAGGCTAAGGGTATTTTGGTCATTTGTGATTTATTATTATTTGTGAATTTTATTTAATTGATAATGTGCTAAGTGATATATTAGGCCTAATCCTAGAATTGCCCTAATCTAGATTTGATCATGAGCCTAGATATTTGATTAGTAGCTTCCAACAAGATGACAAGGTTAGTAATATCTAGATATTAAGCCTAAGTTAGATATTTTAGTGGAAACCCTAATTCTAATTGGGCCTTTACTAAAGAGGCTTGATTTTACACTTGAGAAAGGCTTTAATCTACTTGGGACCTAACCCTAGAATAACTCCATGGCAGCTAACATAGGTATCCCCCCTATATAAGTAAACATTAGCTTCCCATTTGCCTCTTTTTATCACAAACCCTAACCCTAATAGTGTTCTACCACAAATTCACCCTCTTTATCCAAATCAACTCCAAATTATGCCCAATCAATTGCAATACACTCCCCAAGTGTATAGGAGGTCTATATTGGCTAGCTAGCAAGGATTGGAAGCAATTTGACCTTTGGAGCTTGGTGGAGATCTAGATCTAGGAGCTTTCATTGAGATTCCAACTCTCAATAGGTAATGGCCTCTAAACATATTTAAATTCTATTTTCTCTCCATAGATGCATTCATTTAGGGTCCCCCTAGCCCTAGGCTAAGTTTGGGTTCAAATCGAATCCATTTGGTATGCGTATCGGAGGAGTATCGGAGTGCTATGTAAAGTGTTTGGTGAAAAGCCACATAGAAATGAATTTTAGCAATTTATAAAAATAATTACATGATTTTGTAGATAATATAGTGTAGATCACTAATCCAGGTGACTGAGTTGATTTTAGGATAGTTTGGACACAGTATTTAGACACAGGGACACGTGCACAAGACCTCGTGCACTATCCTGCTACCCGAGAGTGATATCTCACTCGACACAACACGTTTTGACATCATTTTTGGTAGACGCATGGGGGCAACATCTAACAGCATGCTCCCAAAATTTGGGAGGATATAGTGGAGTATTCGAGGAGCACTCGAGCTTGCAGTGGTCATACTGACACTGCATATATACGAAATTTGGACACTGATACGGCCTCTGTTCATGGATACGACACAATGTGGACACGATACAAGCATACTGACACGAAGCCCTAGGACCCATGTACCTACTAACACGAGCACTATGTGTCTAGGTGCACAGGTAGTGTCCTAGCCAACTCGACACATGTGCACGAGCACTGCATGTGCACAGGTTTTCTGATACTTGTTAGGACACAGGTTTTGACACTCATTGGACACGGGTTGGACACTTTGTTGGACACACTACATTGACGCTTCACTCTTGACACCCTGATATGGACACTCACACAGGCGTACACTAATATATGTATACACACGCACACTTGTCATGTTGACACTTTGATTTCACCCTTGTTATATATATAGAGTTGGGTTATTGAGGTATATGTTATGTTACATTTGAGATAGGTATAGGTTTTGTGGTGATGTAGATTAGTTTGGGGTTTTGTTTATTAGGTTGGGTTTGTTTGGACTGAGTCTCAAGTTTCCTGAGATTTGATGTCTGATGTTGAAAGAGTTTGGGTTATACATCAGATTTGTGGGTTGAATTGTAGAGTGGGGTTAGGATTAACTTTGAGTGTGTGTCTTATATCTAATGCTAGTATCAGTGGGTCTATCAATAGGGTGTGAGAGGTTAGGCTTGGCCAACGGCCATGTGTTCGAGTGAGGGACTTGGTATCAGAATATGATACCAGCCCCTTGCTTCCTTGTTCAGGTATTTTTGTAGATTAGAGTATATATATATATATATATATATATATTTTATATATATATATATATATATATATATATATATATATATATATATATATACTTTGTTTTCAGATATATATTGATGTGTGTGCATGCCATATACATATAGGAGATATTATGAGATATTAGAGTTGGAACATTTGTATCACTAAGTGGAGGGGGTTGTGTCTTAAGGGAATGAGTACCTGTATTTGTGTATGTATTGTATATGGTTTGGAGTGAACTTATGGGGTGGGTTGCATAAAAAGTGAGGATGGCAAGTTGGGGCTTGCATTGCAGTAGGCTAGACATCAGGGAATATTTTCCCTCTTGGCCTTGACTTTGGGTTGGGCCACTTGGCAAGTTGCCTTGTAGTGGTTTAGCTTACCAAGAAGTTGACAGCAGCAACAGTGAGCTGCCCTGGCACCATTTGGCCCTTAGGCTATGGTCAATACAGAGGTTTAGGAAGGGTACAGTAAGGGGTAGGCCAAATGGCCACTGCACAGAGTAGTGCAGGCTTGGACATGCCAATTTAGCCCCACTACAGGCAGGAAACTTCCTGGGAATCACTGCACATGAGAGGGAAGGAGTATCAGCTAGGCAGAGGCATTAGTGTAGTAGCACACTTAAGTACTTGTGAGTGTCAAAGGGATTGGAGAGGCCATTGTCGAGTGTCTATGAGTGTATCAGTATCAGGTTAGAGTATTAGTGAGCTCTTGAGAGTTTATGAGTTCGAGTTAGAACTAATTTTAGGTTCAGTTAGAAGTAACAGAGCCAAGTATCAGTTAGTCTGGTGTTCAATGAATTATCTAAGTGTGAATGTTATGGGTGAGTGAGAAGTCAGTGGGTGCACTCTTTCGAGTACCAAATATTGGGGCTTTTAGTAGTGTTTGGTATCAGTTAAGAAATTAAGCAGTGTCAGTAGATATCTTGAGATTGTGAGTTGTGGAGTATCTTGTATGACCCAGTGTGAGTTGTGTGAGATAAGGCACCACCTTAGGACTAGTGAAAATCCATATAGATGTATTTAAGGTAATGTGGTATAAGCTAGTATGGTATATAAGTATCTATATGCATAGAGTATAGTTAGGCTTTATAATGTAGCCTAAGGATATGTATATATAAAGTGCATACGTGGATAAGGGTAGATAGGTGATGTGGGTAACTCATGAATAGGGTATAGGGTGAGTATTATATATATATATATATATATATATATATATATATATATATATATATATATATATATATATATATATATATATATATATATATATATATATAAAAATATATAAAAATATATAAAAATATATAAAAAAATAAAAAAATATATATATATAAAAATATATATATATTTTATATATATATATATATATATATATATATATATATATATATATATATATATATATATATATATATATATTATATATATATATATATATATATATATATATATATATATATTATATATATATATATATATATATATATATATATATATATATATATATATATATGATTACCTATTAGCCAAGGTATATGGTTTCCTACTAGTCTAAAGTACATGATTTCCAAGCTTATCTAAGGTAGAAGGTTTCCTAGAATAGATAAGTAGGTATATTCATACATGTATATGTACATGGTAATACAAATAGACTAGTGTGCCTAATGGTTGGTCTTGTTTGACTAGATAGTTGATCAAACCCTAGATATTGACTTAGTTTGACTGAGGGTTGACAAGAGTTGACCAAGAGTTGACTTTGACCTAGATTGACCTAGAATCATGTAGAGTGCCTTACAAACTTCAATTATTACATATCGAACACATTATAACATGTTTTGCTCTAAATAGGACTCTGTGACTCCGGTTCGGACATCTGTATTCATCAGTCATTCAGGATATCAGACGAGTACATTCTCTGATAGTTGTTTTCAATTCTGACATCTACTGTGATTCTTGTATTTAGCGATGCTATATTTGATTCTCGACACGTTGGTCACACAGATTGGTATTTCTGGATCCCATCTTGAGATGTTACCATTGTTATCGTATTGATATCGTACACGACTTGTTCATTAGACATTGTACATGGTAGTTTTATAAAATATTGTTCGTGTATCGTACATGTCATGGTTGGATCCACTGTACTAGTTGGGGCGGGAAAAATCCTAGTAAGAGAGGTAATCAAATTCCTATTGTTATGTTTAGACATTGTAAGTGTTAATAGTACACCTCATGCATAATTAACCAGGCTATGTAGCTATTATATAAGTTTCCAAGACGATCATATCTCGAAACTAGTATTTCAAACACATAGTATGTATAGTAGTTATAGTTTTCGTCATATTCTCTGAACTGTGCTTATATGTTGTCTATTTATTTCCATTCTTGTACATTCTACCCTTCACATCGTTCATCCTTCATAGTACCATTGTCAGGATATGATTACATATTAGTAGCTCTATATTTCTCATCACTTATCGTACTCTCTACTTGCAGTTTTATAATTTTTATCATTTTATTGGAACCGCTGTTGGTTTATGTATTCGCTCCATCCTGACTGGATACGTTGACAAAATATTACAGATGATTTAGATGACTGTCCTACCTACTACGAGGCATATGAGGGTGGCATACAGGAGTATTGAGGAGGATCTTGCTTAGTAGATTTTGTCTTAGATATAGTTTAGAATTATTAGTTTTCATGTTGTATCGGATTGTTCTGATTGTTAGTTGAGACTATATATATTCAGGATATGTACTTATTTGTGTTCGACACCTAAAATTATGTGATTTAATAACTCTACTATTTATTCAGTTTCTTTCTTTTATCTGATTCCATATCATGCTCTATCTTCCTTAAACTTGTGATTGAGATTATATAGTTGAGATGTCATATTATACCTCTGTACAGAGATGACAGGTTATATGATTCATATTGTTAGTTGATAGATATTATAGACGACCTATACAGCGTTCTACCACCGACACTACGGCGTAGGCTGGACGTACCCACGTTTTCGTGCCCCTAAACAGGGTGCGGGTCGTGACAGCGAGCCTTAGTGATTGTAGCCTGATATCCGAATTGTGTTCTCAAGTGCATATCACTTGGACTAGATATAATAGATACCCTTAGATTATTTTTTTACTGCTACATTAGCTTGTATATTATATAAATTACTATGTCCCCTGAGGACCTGGTTATTTTTCAGGTATAAACGAGGAGGTTTACCTTGAGATTTATGGTTCGGGAGTCGAGACTGGAGATGTACCATCGTAGGAGAATGAGATAGTGCCTGAGGATTTCTCTTAAGATATGTCATTCTCTATTTAGACATTTCTACTTTATTTTCCTATTTTGTTCAACAGACTTGTTGTTGGGTTTTATTTCTATTTTTTATGTTGTGTTGATGAGTTGTTTTCTCTCGTATATTTTTTTATTTACTGCTAGACTGTTATCATTATTATTATTTTATTAGACTTGGATATCCTGTATTTTGATTATTCTGTATGGATGAGATTAGCACTGTATCATGTGATCTGAGACTTGTGATGTGTTGTTGTCATGGGCTTATTATTATGATTTACAGCTTAAGTGTTCCTTAATGGGCTTGTTATGAGGTTTGGTCCATTGGTGACGTATTGCTGGCATGTATTCGTATACCTGGTCTTACGTATTTTAGGACTTTGGCGTTACATGTTTTTGTGGTGGCCCACGCAGGTCAACATTAAATTACTTTGGTTATATTGCTGTATTGGCGTGAGCCTGCAATAAGAATAGAAAAGACCCATAGAATCCCATCCATATTTTTTATACGTCCTTGATTTCTATATCGATTTCAAAATTTATTTCCTTGATATGCATCATGCTTGATATCATCTGTTCTTAGCTCATAAGTTTCGTTTATGTGCAGTATAATGGACCTACAAGCCGACAACGAGAATCCCGTGGTTACTTCGCATAACGAAGTAGTGACTCACGTCTGCACAACCCCGCTACCGGTTGGAGTTCTTCTACCCAACCTGATAATCCAGCTGCTTCGCATCCATCGAGGTTCAGAAGAGAGGATATCCTACCGATGCCACTACTACCACTGCCACTGATGTCGTTTGCTCATCCCGGACAACCTATGGACCTGCAAAAGCTATTGAAGACCATTTATGTGATGATGCAAGCGCAGCAGCAGATCCAGCTGGAGATACAGCAAAGGCAGACAGAGAACATAGAGGATCGTATTGTAGGAGCTTTGGAGAGGGCGACTCCACCAACTCGTTAGGCATTGACAGGGACACTTGCATATTTTTTCCAGCTGAAACCAACCAAATTCTCGGACAAGGAGGTGCCAACGGAGGTTCACAAGTGCCTTACCAACGTCCAGCACCATTTGGAGGCAACAGATTTATCGAAGAAGGATCAATGGATAATTTTTGTCAAGATGCAACTGACTAGTAATGCATACTATTGGTGGCTCACCGAAGAAAGATGGCTTGGCTCAGATAATGTCACTTGGGAGGAGTTCTCCAAACTCTTCTAAAAGATGTACATCCCAGTTACATTCAGAGCAGAGCTTCAAAGCCAGTTCCTTCACCTTGTCCAGGGAAACATGCCTTTAGAAGAATACATTGTCAAGTTCCTACGACTGAGTCATCGTACCTACACTGATCCAGACGGAGAAGAAAAGGTGGAGAAATTCTACAAAGGGTTGAATTACAGACTAGAGGAGCTTAACGGAGCCGCCGCACCTACCACCTACTCAGGAGTTCTTACAGCGGTATGATGTTTGGAGCGAGTTCACCGGAGAAAGATGAGTCAGAAGAGGCCCTTAGCACCAGCCAGAGCACAGCCAGGAGTACCGACAAAGAAGCCATTGATGCACCCTCAGTAGAGAGTGTTGCATTCATCAACAACTGAACTGCCTACTTCCCATCACTGCGACAAAAAATGTCATCTCGTGAAGGATTGTCAATGCAATTGGGGATTATGCTTGGGTTGCAGTTCAAGTCAACATTCAGTACGAGATTGCCCAAAGTACCCGAGGACAAAACCGACGATGTAGCAGCTAGTACCGAGACCAGCACAGCAGCCACCTAGGCCAGCATACCAGGAACTGAGAGCACCACAGACAGGAGATTGAGACATGCGACCACCGACACCAGGAGGATTTCGGCCGAGACCACCCTTGGTACCCCAGGCAGCAGTATACCAGCATGTCCAACAGCAACAGAGGGTAGCAGTACGGGGACGTGGTCAGGCCTTTGCCATGACCATTGAGGAGCAGACTTCATGCGAGGTTATAGCAGGTACCATATTAGTAGCTTCATTGCCTGCAGTGGTATTTTTGATTCAGGAGCATCGTTTTCTTTTATTTATGCTAGTTTTGTAGCCACACATAGAGTAGTGACCTCACCTCTCCCTAAGATCATAAAGATTTTGAAGGAAGGCAGAATTATTCCAGTTAATAACACTTGTAGATCTTGCTCGGTAGATATTTATGGAAGAGAGATGCGGGCCCAAATTTCAACCTTTTCTATGCCGGATTATGACGTTGTACTTGGTATGGACTGGATGAGTCAGTACCATGTGATGCTAGATTGTCGGCTTGGAAGAGTTATCTTCAAACCACCTGGGTAACCAGAGTTTGAGTTTCTTCATGGGGCTAGAGAGCAGGGGGACAACCTATGCTTAAAGCATATATTGCGGATGGCGAGGTTGAGTATCCGAAGATCATATCAAATTTTGTGGATGTATTTTTTGATGACTTGCCGGGTTTGTCACCTGATCGAAAAATAGAATTCACCATCGACTTGATTTCGGGGGCAGAGCATGTCACATCACCTGTGTATAGGTTAGCGCCAAAAGAGAGAAGAGTTGAAGAATCAAGTTGATGATCTACTAGACAATAGATTTATTAGAGCAAGTGTATCGTCTTAGGGAGCACCTATCTTGTTTGTGCCGAAGAAGGATGGGTCGGTTACTTGTGTATTGATTATAGAGTTCTTAGTGTTTTGACAATCGAGAACAAGTATCCGCTGTCGCATACTGATGATTTATTCGACTAGTTGAATGGAGCTTGTATATTCTCAAAGATCGATCTCAAATTAGATTACCATCAGATCAAGGTAAGGAAGTAAGACATACCAAAGATACCATTCAGAACCAAGTATGAACATTACGAGTTCTTAGTGATGCCGTTTGGTTTAACCAACATGCCAACAGTTTTCATGATTTTGATGAATAAGGTGCTCCACCTATATTTGGATAAATTCATAGCGGTATTTATTGATGACATTTTGGTGTATTCTAAGAGCCGGAAGGAGCAAGATGAGCATCTTCTCATTATTCTAGAGACATTGAGGCAAGAGAGATTGTATACCAAGCTCGGTAAGTGTGAGTTTTGCCTCGATAGAGTTCCTTTCCTTGGATACATTATCTCGGGAGAAGGACTCTGATCAGTTGATCTGGAGAAGATAGCTACAGTAGAGCCTTGGCCGACACCAACATTAGTCGCATAGGTTAGGAGTTTTCTCGAACTTGCCTAGTATTACCGGAGGTTCGTAGAGAATTTCTTACGGATTGCAGAGCCGATGACACGGTTGACGCACAAGGATCAGGAATTTCTATGGATAGAGGATTGTTATAAGGCATTCGAGGAGTAGAACAAGAGGTTGACCTCAGCACCTATTTTGATGCTTCCTTCTGGATCAGAAGGATTCGTTGTATATAGTGATGCATCAGGTACTGGACATAGATGTGTCTTGATGCAACACGGAAAAGTCATAGCCTACGCATCAAGACAGTTGAGGGCATATAAGAAGAATTACTCTACACATGATCTTGAGTTAGCAGCAGTGATCTTTGTATTAAAGCTGTGGACATTACTTATACGGAGAGCGTGTGAAGATATTTATTGATCATAAGAGCTTGAAGTATGTACTCATACAGAATGAGCTGAATATGAGACACATGCGTTGGCTGGAGTTGATGTCTAATTATGATATAGAGTTACAGTACCATCCTGGCAAGGTGAATGTAGTAGCAGACGCTTTGAGCAGGAAGCCTACCACGTATTTTTTGACATCACAGTCGCAGTTATTGGAAGATCTTCAAAAGATAGAAACAGAAGTAATTCTGCCAGAAGATAAAGGAGTTTTAGCCAATCTTGAAGTTCAGTCATCACTAGTAGAGAGGATCAAGACAGCATTACCTACAGATATGAGGTTACGTAGACTTCGAAAGAGGACGGTGGCTGGAATGTAGACAGGACCGTTAATCCATGAGGACTGGACATTAAGGTGCAAAAATTGCCTGTATGTTCCCAATGGAGAGTTAAGACAGAAGTTGATGACCAAAGCACATAGTTCTATCTATTCGATTCATCCGGGAGGTATGAAAATATACCGGGACTTAAAGAAGTACTAATAGTGGCATGGAATGAAGAGGGAGTTTGCATGCTTTGTCACGAGATGCTTCGTCTGTCAGCAAGTCAAGGCTGAGCATCAAAGGACACCAGGGTTATTGCAGCTGCTTTCCATCCCCTAGTGAAAGTGGGAACATATTACCATGGATTTCGTCACTGGATTTCCATGGAGCCATAGCAAAAAGGACGCAGTTTGGGTGATTATGGATCGACTCAAAAAGTCAGCACATTTCTTGCCATTCAAAATTGGACAGTCCACTGAGTTATTAACTGAATTATATATGAAGCAGATCGTAAAGTTATACGGGGTACCGGTCAGTAATCGAGATTCTAGATTCATATCACATTTCTGGAGAAGTATGCAGGAGAGTCTAGGTATGAGGCACAAGTTCAGCACCTCGTGTCATCCACAAATGGATGGCCAGTCATAGCGCACTATTCTGACCCTAGAAGATATGTTGCAAGCTTGTATGTTTGACTTTGGAGGTTCTTGGGAAGACCACATACATTTGGTAGAATTCTCCTATAATAATAGTTATCAAGCCAGCATACAAATGGCACGGTATGAGGCATTGTACAGAAGAAAGTGTCGATCTCTGATATATTAGAATGACGTCAAAGTACGGCAGATACTTGGACCAGAGTTGGTGACGCAGACAGTTGAAAAAGTAAAGCAGATTCAGAGTCATCTTCGAGGAGCTCAGGACCAGCAGAAGCAGTGGACAGATTCTCATCGTCGACCTTTGGAATTCAAGGAAGGCGAGCACGTATTTTTTAGGATCTCACTTATATGGGGCACCATTAGATTTGGAAGTAGAGGTTGCGCCATATATATCAAAGAGTATACAATAATGATGTATTTGGTGAATCAAATACATGGTCTAATAACGAACCATTTTCACATTTTAATTCGTTGATAATATTAGTTGAATATTTTTTGAAAGATTTTGTCAAAGGTTTCGTTCATGCCTAATCCATATCGAGTAGACCTTGTTGTTGTGAGAATTCTTAATTCATGAGTTGTTGGGAGGGACTTATGTCACCACAAACAGAAACTAAAGCAAGTGTTCGATTTAAAGCTGGTGTTAAAGATTATAGATTGACTTATTATACTCCTGATTACGAAACCAAAGATACTGATATCTTGGCAGCATTTCGAGTAACTCCTCAACCCGGAGTTCCTGCTGAAGAAGCGGGGAAGTTGAGTCTAAGGTATATTGGACCATTCGATGTTATAGAGCGTGTTGGAGAAGTGGCATATCGTCTTGCATTGCCCCCATCTCTAGAGTTAGTGCATGATATATTCTATGTCTCGTAGTTGAGGAGATATGTGGCTGATCCCAGTCATGTGGTTGACCATTTCGAGATCACAATGGGACCCAGTCTATCATACGAGGAGCAGCTATTTGGTATGTTGGATACTAGTAAGAAGACGCTTAGAGGGAATACCATTAAATTAATTCAGGTTCCATGAAAGAATCATTCCCTGGAAGAATCTACCTAGGAGCATGAAGATTTCATGCGAGAGAGGTATTCGCATTTATTTGAGGTATCCGATATGATTCTTGTTTAACTCTTTTATAGATTCCTTGTAGTAGTAGTAGTAGTATTTTTAATTTTGAGGACAAAATTTTCTAAGGAGGGTAGTTTGTAAGCCCTTGATTTTTGGATATTATTTTTAATTATATTTATTTAATTAATAGTGTTATTTAATAGTAAGTTATATTTTATAATCAATATTGACTATAGAAGTACTTTATCGTAGCTTTGATTTCTGAAGCACACCAATTATCAATTTCTCAAAACAAGTTTCATATTGTGTGCTAGATGAGTCCACCTTCATTTTGATATATCAAGTCCTACCCAAACATGTTCTCTTGTACTACATATTTCTTACACAACTTTGGGGTCAAAATAGCCCTTACCGTAAAATTTGATGTATTTTCCAATTTCTATTTGAAGCCCAAATTTGATCCAAATATTTCGACCCAATATATAGTTTTGACCTATTTTGAGCCTACTACACATATGCCAATGGTGTCCCACTCAATTTATTTCACATGTGCTATTTATTTTCAAATGGCACACAAGACCCATTAATTAGTCTTTCGGAGTCAATTCGATTATAAAAATCATACTGACCTAGAACTAGTCCAACTAGCCATAGTTGAGCCTATAATAGGTTACCGTAACTTATTAAGATGAATTTAGAAGGATTTTTTTAGTACAGTCATACCATAATTTAAACCAACTCCATGTTGACCTTCTAAATTAGGAAACATATAACCCATTGATTCAAATACGCATATATTTCCATTGGAGCAACCAAATCTCATCAAACTTTCCTTAAACTCTCTCTACCCAAACCCTAACCCGTCAACCCTCAAACCCTTTTATATATCCGGCCAACCCCCTTCCCAACCCACCAAGAGCAACCCCCCTTGTAGCGGTCGACCTACACCAAGCCCTAGCCGCCACCACCACCAATCCACAACACTTCTTCTCCTTCTACCACCTCTCATGTGACCCTAAGACCTTCCTCTAACGTCCTAACAAGTCCCCGAGGAGCCACGACAACTTCTTGGAGGGATACGGAGCCTAGAAGTCACCGAAGTTGAGAGTTCAAGTCTGAATTTGTCACAACATGTACGTTATTTTGTAAATAGGGTTTCATTTACTTTCCAATGTCCGTTACTCCTGAAACTAATACTAATTGAAAGATATGTGTGTCTACTTTCATGTCCAAATGGCCACCCATGTGGTTCTTCACGGTTTGTTCGAGGCGTCCGTTTTGCTACATGGTGTCCAAAGTGAACAAAATTTCCTTGTGGACAAGTTTTTGTCGATTTGTTGATCACTTCGACCCATCTTATATTTTTTTTGTAAGACTCTAGACATCATAATATTCACATCCCATATATTTTTGTATCAATTAATTAAGATTTGATATTTTAATAAAATATGAGTTTGACGTGTTGTTGACGGGTCACCGAAAAACCTAGGATTCTTGTGTCTAATCGACTTGGAACTTAATGGGACTTATCTAAATTAATTGTTGGCACATATTTTAATATTAAAAAAATACTTTTACCTTGTTATCAGTATTTTCCATAATTTAAATATATTAAGTAATTATTGTTTCGAGAGCAAAACTATAAACCAAGTCGATACATATTGCTGACGGATCAATATAAGACCATGGTACCTATTTTTATATGGATAGAATAGGCTAATTATTTTTATAGAATATTTATATTTTTTTCATGAAATAATTATAATTTTTTTAGTCTAAAAAATATTACTTTGTTGAATGGATTTAATGTTAAATATGTTAGATTAAGTTGAATAGTTATTATGACTAGTTTCGTATGTACATTATTGGGTCTATATATTGTAAGTCCGGGTAAGGTATGACATAAACATGTCGCTAATAATAGATTTATTATGATAGGTGTACGTGACAAAGTAAGCGAGGATCTTGGAGTAGGACAGCAGCTTGCACAGTTGCAGGAGATAGGCAAGTGTACATTGTCAATATTTCAATGCCTTTATCCTTTTCTTTGTTTGTTTTCATATTTATTTTCTTTTTCGTGATCATCGAGGAGGTAGGGTTAGTTGATGCTTAGCGTCCGAATTGAATTCGGGTACGTCATATAGATATCGGGTATCGACACTAGGCATAGCGATTATTTTATTCGTGTATTATTGACACGATAGACCACAGGATACTGACACAAGCATAATACGGAGTCGTATATGACATATTCATGGTTTGGACTCGATGATAGGATACAAGACTCGTTACTTGGGCTTGAGCTTATCGTGTTCACATGACTTGACTTGTTAGTTCTAAAACATGGAGCGGGGAGGACATTACCGTCGTATGTCACGCCCCAGAACCAGAATACTGCAGAGTGGGGGACAGACACAGTCAGCTACGTACATTGAAGTACAATCCACCACACAATACAGTCACGGCTGTCTAGATGCATGAGGGTTAAACTATAATCCATCGATCTCTATGGTTAAGAACAAGCCTAGTGTCTCAACCTCAAGAAGGCAAATAAATGTACAAGATGTTAGATCATCAGACATACAAGGTAAGGCATCCCAAACATTACATATTCAGATGATCATGAAACTAGTCATACAAAATGCGAGACTAGCAAGAGTTAAGTCATACATGATCAACCTTAGGATTTTTTAATCATGTTACAGCCCTTAGGCAAACATGAATTAAATTTCAACACAAGCTAACACTTGCTTGGCGGCTAAATGCCTCAAAAGAATAATTTATAATGGAGTGGGAGAGCAAAATAAGAAATCCACTCTTTGCCAGGATTACGTCTGGTGTTCACCATCTGGCTGATAAGCAGGAATATCCTCTGGTATCACTCTGAAATCTGGCCATACAAAACCAGCTGGGTCAGACCCCAGAAAGAGCAAGTGTCACAAGCGAGGTTTCACTTAGGAACTAAAACCAGCATATAATAAAATAGAAGAATAAATAACTAAACATGTTTAAATGATGAGAAGACAGGGTTAGAATAAAATAATAGCTTGTATTAAGAGACGGAATATAATTCCCATGCTAATCACAAGCAAGCATTCATGCACGGCCAATCAAGTCCTACAGCTTACTATCATTAGCTAACTAGGGTTATCACAGGCCTAGTTACTAGCAAGATGCAATGAGATGTTCTTGCAGTCACAAGCCCTGCAGCTATCCAAGTTATCCAGGCGAGGTGATTTACAAGAGTAACAAGAGTTATCAAGATTACTGGTGTACTTTTAGTACTTATGTTATCAAGAAGTGCCCCACGTGACAGTGGACTGGAAATGTGCCCTACTCGTCAGCAGGCTACAAGTCCCTCAGGTGTGGCCGGGATAACGGGGTCGCCTGTAACTAGGAAAAATCTCTCTGTATGAACTACTTGGTCAATCTAGTCATTAACCTAGTCATATTTATTGTGAATTCCTGACCGTGGTAACCAGGAATCCATATCCTAGACATGATGCAAGACGAGACAGGTATCTTGTACAGACACAACAAGAAGTCAACCACGGTGTCAAGATAATAGTTACTTAGCAAGTCAGGGTAGCTGTCGCAACAGCCTTTCAAGATTTTATATGTTATGTCAGGTTACTTGTCATATCAAGAGTACTTGTATGGAGTGTGCCTCGACGGACCACTTATCAATAGTTATCAAGACGAGTTCATATTATCATGTTCAAGTCAATTTCAAGTTACTATCTCAAGACTATCAAGTGTCAAGTCGGGTCATCACCATTTAGGCCAAGTATAGAAAACATGCAAAGAAAATCGAGAACACCCATGTGTGATTGAAATTATAAGTCAAATATGAACTCTGATTAAAGTGAGACAGGAAAATTTTTGAAGCCAAGACAAAGGTGCACGAGGTGCAAGGTGCACGAACCAAAAGGTGCCTGAGGTGGAAGGTGTACGAACCAAAAGGTGCACGAGGTGCAAGGTGCACGAGGTGCAAGGTGCACGAGGTGCGCGAGGTACAAGGTGCGCAGACCAAAAGGTGCACGAGGTACAAGGTGCACGAACCAAAAGATGCACGGACCAAAAGTTGCACGAGGTGTGCACGAGGTGCACGAGGTGCAAGGTACGCGAGTTGCAAGGTGCGTGGACCAAAAGGTGTGGGAAGTGCAAGGTACGCGGACCAAAAGGTGCGCAAGGTGTAAGGTGCGCGAACCAAAAGGTGTGCGAGGTGCAAGATGCGTGGACCAAAAGGTGTACGAGGTGCAAGGTGCGCGGACCAAAAGGTGCACAAGGTGCGCAAATTGTAAGGTGCACGAGGTGTGCGAGGTGCAAGGTGCGTGGGCCAAAAGGTGTACGAGGTACAAGATGCGCGGACCAAAAGGTGCACGAGGTACACGAGGTACAAGGTGCGCAGACCAAAAGGTGCGCGAGGTGCACACGAGGTGCAAGGTATGCGGACCAAAAGGTGCATGAGGTACAAGGTGCGCGGACCATAAGCTGCGGAAGGTGCGCGAGGTATCATCCCTACCAGCAAGATTTGGGCCATGGTGTTTTAAAACTTTCAATGTCCATAACTTGGGCTAAAGGACTCAGAATTGGGCAAAATAAAGGTCTAAACTGAATAAAATTGAATTATCTACAACATGGAACCATTAGGTTTCGAAAATAATAAAGTTTAAGAGATCAAAACCAAGAAAAACCAAAAAACTATAAACTTAGATGGACAAAAATATAACCATCAAAACCAAAATCTCCAAATTCTAAAGAGGCTTAGAATCAAGCAAGGAAGACAATGGAACAATAAAATTTGAGATCCATCATGAAGCAAGTTTCACTTGCCTAGGGCTTGGGTGTAGGTGGAGAGGAGTAAATGAAGAAGATGAGAAAAAGTAAATGGAAGCTTTAGAGGAGAGAAGTTGACTTAAATACTAACCTCTGCATCTCAAACCAAACCAAGCCAAGCTAAGCCAAGTCATGTTGAACCAAACTGTAGACATACACAAAAAAGAAGAAGAAATGCTGTCTTTTCTTATTGGCGCAAGGCACCACAAATCGAGTACGCCTGAGAGATCCTGCGCTGAGGATCCCCGAGTATAAAAAGAATTCTGGGAGTAGGACGATGGAGATCGAGCGGCAGTTGCTTCTTTACTCTGTTGACACTCCGATTACAAAAGTGAGAGAAAACCTAAGAAAATTGCTAACTCTCGGCTCACTGGCAAAAAGTGCAGCAATTTGGCTCTTGAAAATGCTCTCCGTTTTGTCTTTTGAAGAGGTATGAGACCCCTTTTTTATATTTGTTTCCGTACTGGAATGATGTTATGCGCCCACATGAGAAAATACACTAATTTTCATGTGGGTGCATAGTCCTACTTTGGGCGCATAGAGTGTAGGCGCATGCAGACTGCGTGATCGTAGGTTGATCATGGGGTTGACGTGGTCGCATGCACCGGTGCACGACTGCTCGTGGAGACTGACGTGGCTGTATGCTTCGGTGCACGATTGATCGTAGATTTGATCGAGTCAGGGACTGTCCTGACTTGGGCGCATAGCCTGAAACAAGGCTATGTGCCCCCTTCTGGAGGGGTTTAGAGTGGACGCATGGGCGCATAGCTTGCCCTGGTGACTTGGGCGAATAGCTTGCTCTGTTGACTTAGGCACATATGGGCTGTCCTGGCTTGGGCGCATATATCTCCCTGGCTTGGGCGCATATGACTCCCTGGCTTGGGTGCATGGTTGTCAAGACTGCTATAATTTTCATGCTTCTACAAGACCCCCTTCAAAGTTTTCGATACTTGAACGAGTTCGAAATACTTTGAAAGAAGCATGGACCATCTTCTCGTGATACAGTGGACGCATAGCATAGCTCTCCCTTTATGCGCATAGAGTTTGGCCAGACTATCAAAGAGATGGCTGTTGAGATCTTCCTCAAAAATCTGAACTGACAGATTCATCGGAGTGGAATTTGAAGAGGTCCATCCTTCATGCATTGTCCATGTAAGCAAGTGGTAGTCGCATAATGTGTAAGAGACTGAGTCTTCATGTGAGCACATAAGCCATAGTGGGCGCATAGTATGTAGTGGGCGCATAGGCGCATAGGAATAGTGGGCGCATAGTATTTGGCCCGTGCCTATAAATAGGCCTTAAAGAGAGAAGATTCATTACTCTCTTTTCCATCAAAACTTTCAAAATTATTTTTCATCTCTTCTCTGCACGAACCATGTCTCCTAAGGCCGCCAAGAGATCTGCGAAGGGCAAGGGGGCTACACCGAGTGGCTCTTCTCCTGCGACAAGGTCCTCGCTAGTCCAGGACCCGATCCTGGGTGAGGCTATGCCTGAAAACAAAGTCTTGAGCGTTAATTTGCGACGCTCATAATTTTTATCTGCCTAGGCATATGTGCCCAAGGCAACATGTTTATGTGAGCATTCATATGCGCCCACAGAAGCTTGCGCCCACACTGTGGTGTGTTATGCGCCCACATACTGCTACATGTTATGCGCCCACATGATGCTGCATGTTATATGCCTACATACTGCTGCATGTTATGTGCCCACATGTTGTTTGTATTTTTATGCACCCAAATGCTATTTTGGGCCCATAGCCCTTTGGGCGCATAGCTCTTTGGGCGCATAGGATTCCTCTAGCACTTAGTTTTTTCTACAGATTTTGAGTCTGACTTTCTCTTCCATCCTTGCAGTTAACATGTTTGTCCCAGAACTTGGTAGAATCCCTTTCGGCTCTGCTTACCAAGTCCTCGGCATAAGCTTCATAACCAACATGGTCAGCAAGGTTCAGGCTAAGATCAGTCATAACCAGCCTACTGAACGGACGCTCGCTATACTTGAACAGGACAAGACCTTCTTGAAGCAGATGATTAACGATGAGAAGCTCTTGCTGTCACGACCCGCACCCTAGAGTTAGGGCACGAGAACGTAACAACGCCCAGCCTATGCCGCAGTGTCGGTGGTAGAACGCTGTCCTAGGTCTCAATGCATTTAACAGTATAAGACTAAACAGTTTATACTCCCCGAATGGGGGTGACATAGCAGATACAAACTCAATCACATCTAAGGTAGAGCATGATAAAGATAGATAAAACATGAAATCCAAATAAATACAGGAGATAGAAGTCTAAGTGTCTAAGATACATGAACCCAGAAGTACATCTCAAAACTCAAATAAAGATACAGTAATCCACGAAGTAAATACAACTCCAGGCAAAATGAAATAACTACCTAAACAACCTCTAAAGTGTCTCCTCTAGGCTAGCAGGCACCTCCAGGCTATCTGTAAAAATTTTCAACAGGTCCAGTCAGGACTGGAGCGAGCACAGTACATCTCAACAGATCATAGCAGGTTAGAAAACATATAACATGCAGTAAAGTAAGATACAGGTACTGAAGAAATGCTGTATGTAAACAGGAAGAGAACTGTAATATAAATATCTACTATACATAGAGAACTAACAGTGGCTAGTGAGTCAGAGTACGAGATAGCACATGTGAACAGGACAGATTTGCACAGGATGTCGAGGTGCATAGGAATCTATACTACAAAGGAATTGTTCACACGACTACTAGCACTCTCCCGTATCCCCAATCAATACACAAGGATCTAAACAGGTTATGTTATTGCACAGGATATCACATGGGGCCCATATAGGGTGCACATGATAGTATACATGGGGGCTCTGTGAACATGAGAGTACAAGATTCACAGGAGTGCACATGTAAAATAGAAGCACAGGAGTACATGATGTAAGTGAAACGCACAAGCACAATGTACCCGATGCTCCCGAGGGGGATAACATCGCATGTAGAGATCCATATAGTACCAATCCGTGTGACCAACGTGACAGTACAAGTAAAGTAATCTACTGCAGGTAATAATTCTAAGCAGGATATGAAATGATCAGAGAATGTACTCGCCTTGATAATCTGAATAGCTGATAAGTAAAAGGGGGGTCCCACTGAAGACACAGAGTCCTATTTAAAGCAATACAGGTTACAAGGTGTTCAAGTTGAAATAAATAAAACTATACTAGCCATCTATATTATTCTAGGTTCTTCTAAGTCAAAACATCTCTAGGTCGACTCCGGTCAATAATCTAGTCAAACTAGGTCAAGTGTTGACTTACAGTTGACTTTGGGTCAACTGGTCAACTCTGGTCAAACAGGGTCAATTCTAGTCTAATACAAAGTGTACTTCGTTATTTGTACGTCGAAACTTACGGCACGCAAATCGAGATAAGGAGATTATCGGTAAGGTTGATAATCTTATTATAGTGATCCACGTATCCAATTTGTCAATTTCAGCGATGTGAGATCACTGGAATTGACTGATCTCAGTTTCGTTGTACTAATCCCGAAATACGAACATTATATGAATTAATTATTAATTAATTATAAAAAGGTTAAACTTAGAGAAATTATCAACAAACATTGTCGGACGATGAAATGAACATCGCCAACGTGTACAGAATGGTCAAATTAGCTAGGATAGCCTACCCAACGGTCCAATTTGGACACAAGGGCAAAAAGGTAATTTCGGGTCAAAATGGTGTCCGTATCGGAGCCGTTTTGCACCGAAAAATGTGCAAGAAAATAAGTCTATAAAATATAACAAATTATATGTCCACGCAACCAGAATGTCGATACGAACCCAACGGTATCTCCAGAATTGGATTCCGTTGACCCGATCTCAATTTGGTCCGTTGACCAGAACTTGGAATTCCGATTTGCACGGAAATACGTGCCGGAGCCAAAGTCCTCAAAACTCAGCAAACTACATGTCAACGAGTCCAGAATGATGATACGAACTCAACGGTATCTCCAAAATTGGATTCCGATGAGCCGATCTCAAAATGACCCGTTGACCCGGATATTGGTATCCGACTTGCACCGAAATGCGTGCCAGACCCAATGTCCACCAAAACCTAGCAAATTATATGTCAACGAGTCCAGAATCACGATACGAACTCAACGGTATCTTCGGAATTGGATTCCGATGAGCCGGCGTCAAAAAGTCCCGTTGACCCAGAAAGTGGGACCCGTTTTGCACCGAAATGCGTGCCCGGGCCCACGTTCTCCAAATCTAACAAATTTTATATGAAAACATGCCAGAACGACGCCACAAGTCTAATGGTGGTGTTAGAAATGAAATCTGGAGTCCCGTGTTCAAAAACAGAATTTTACAAGTTGGAAATTACGAATTCGGACGGCCAACTTTGGCGTCGAATTCAACCAATCAAACAAGCTCACAATGAAACGAAACTGGAAGAAGAGTAAGAGGGTTATACCAGCTTCGCACCGGAACTGGTAGCACGCCAAACGGAGCTGCGATGGAGGAGATACAAGCTGACGAAGTTGGCCCCGCGAAACTGTCCAAATTTAATACAATTTAAATGGTCAACTTTGTGGCCGGTTTTCATGTATCAAACGATAAAATTAACGGACGAAAATTGACAGGGATGAAGGTGGATATACCGAGATTGCGACGGAGTGAAGAAATTGCCGATCCAACGGTCGGATCTCTGGGAAAACGTGCACGAAGTTGCAGCGACGGGGCGCCAAAACGAACTTCATTTCGCGCGCGTCACGACGGGATGTCGTTCAAAACGCACTAATCGCCTCGACGGCGCGTCCCGGAGGACGGTGGCCGTCAGGAAGAGGCTCGCCTGAGTTCGCCCAGGGGGGCCACCCACGACGGGGGTCGTCGGAGTCGTGGCGGCCGATGACGGCGGCGGCTATGCCCACACGCGCGCGGCTTGCTTGCTGCCGCTGCTGTGCGTGTGCACGCGCGACTGCGCGCGTGGCTGTGCGCGGGCTGCGCGCGGCCAGGCCCGCCGGCGAGGGCCCGGCGGCGCGCATGGGCACGACGGCGAGAGGCTGTGATGGATGGTGGCGGTGGTGATGGCTGCCATGGTGGTGAAGAAGGAGATGGAGGAGGAGGAGTTGGAGGAGAGAGGGAGGAGGAGGATGGTCGGAGCTGGTGGCCGTCCTCGGCCGACCAGGTGGCCGGAGCTGGTGTCGGCCAGGCCATGGAGGTCGGGCTGTGCATGGGGGAAAGAAGGAGTTTGCTGTGTAATGCATGGTTTGTTGGTGTAGTAATAAATGTAGAGAGAGGGAAGGAGAGGATAAGAGTGGATAGGTATTAAATGAGAGAGAGAGAGAGAAAAGTGTTTTCCAACAATTATTTTAGGGCCGGCTCATGTGCTGTAAGGAGTTGGGGGAAAAAGTTGTAGGGAAATTAATGGATAGGATTGATTAAGGGAATCAATGGCTAGAAATAAATTAGAGAGAATTTATCATTTCTATGGGAATTAAATAAATAAAAATCTCCAATAAATGTAGAAAAATATGTAGGAGATTATTTGATATTTTTGGGCAAGAATTATGAGGGTGTCATGATGAAGAAAATCATGGAGCTGGACTGGGCTCGGTAGAGCCGGATTGGGTGAAAATTAGACATCGAGCAATAAATGAATTAAAATATAGACGTTGATGATCATGTGTGAATAAGTAGCACATAGGGATTCCAATAAATGGGACACAAGTGATGGAAGGATAGTAGACTCAAAGTGGGCCATGTCCATAGTTGGGGCTGACAGGTTTTGGCCGACAGGGGACCCACAAATTAAGTTAGAAGATGAATGTGACGCCGTAGAGTGAAATAAAATCGGGTCACGTGTCGGGAAAGTTGTGCGAATCAAATGGAGCTCAAAATGACGTATCTGAGGGGGACACAAAGGTCATGGGTGACGAGCGTCTCGAGTAGATCATCAATGAGGAGTTGGTTTCAAGAAAATGACTGGTCTGGCGCTCCCAATTTAAAAGTCATGGTAACGCGCTGAAAATGATCAAGTAAAAGAGTGGGAAAATCAATTACTGATCGAACGGTCTAATTCGACCCGAAGTTCAGCGAAGAAAAAGGGGCACAAGGGAACAAGTTTGGGTGGGACACCATATACCGTCATGAAGGTAATCGTGTCCACTCCAAAACTCGTGAAGAAGATTTCCAGAGTTGAACATCCCTGATACTCCAAATATCAAAGGCATGGGAAAGTACACTTAAGGAAAAATACAGAATAAATTATTTGATGAAACTAAACAATCAGAAAATAAAATAAAATAAAATAAAAATTCAACCCGAAATTCAGGGTGCTAACATCCTACCCACCTTATAAAAATTTCGTCCTCGAAATTAAAATGTCCCTACTCCCTCTAGGTTAAACCCCCAAAATGAAAGTCCCAGAACTTAAACAAATCATACCATCAAATAAAAGACAATATCCAGGGTCATGGTAACGGTGACAGTGAAGTCTCATCTAGGTTTACTAGTCATGCTAACCAACGGTCATAGGTATCAAACACACATGCAAATCCAGGGTGCTAAACGAGAAAAGATGCAGAAACAACAACCATCAAAACTATAAGGTTGTCTACCACCCCGTATGAAAACTGGTACTCATAAAAAATTAATAAAGGAAGGTAACTACCAATCATTTGAAAGAAAAAAAAAATATATACTATCCCAAGAAAATCAAAATCATAAGTTAAAGAATCGAAAGTCACTTGCATTGAAATCCAATCACAATATATATACAGAGAGAGCGTTTAGAGAGGGAAAACTAGCATCATGTGCATGGGGCATGTTCATACGGTTAGATAGTAGGCGTGTGTGTACGTGAATACATATGAAATTGTATATGAGAAATTGAGTTCCAAATCAACAGCTATCAAGTTACACTAATCATGGCATATTGGTTAACAATCTACAATACGCAACCTATTTAACCATAACATGCATGGCTAACCATATATATTTATAAAAAAAATGGAGACTTAGCCATGTATCTATATACGTTATAACATATATGCATAAACTCTATATATATCCTTATAGATATATAATCCTAACATAGAGGGGAGGGTAAGGTTAAATGACAGTATATACTATGTTAGAGTGGGTGTGTGTGTCCTTGTACAGGGTTATAGCTTAGTATTGAAAGGTTAAATCCAGTTTTAGTTCAACAGTTACATATAAAATATGAAAACAAGCTAACATTTAAACCATGGAAATATGAACATAATGCGGTCTCAGATTTTAGGGTTTGGAACATCACAACCAATCTCGATGGTCCTAGTACATCCTAACATGTTAGAAATGAAACCCTAACATACTATCCACACCTTTATCTACGCATACAGTTTAATATTACATATTAAATCTGAAACAGAACTAAACATGGAAATCAATATAAAAATGTTAACATGTAACTAGTTTTCAGAATTTTGGAGAACTTGAACATTAAAACCCAACTCAATGTTTATCACAAACTAGCATGTAAGAATATGAAGCTTAAATTTATATCCTACTTCTCACAAGGTAGCTCAATTTTATATTTAAGAAAATAAAACAGCAATTTGAACTAACATTTGGAAATTCAGCATTAAAGGTCAATATGCACACAGTCTTAGATTTTACAAATTTAACATAACTTCACCAATTTCTCTAAAAATTAAAATCCTGTAGATATTATACACGTGCAGTTATGTAGGCAAAACTAATAACATGAAATTTATATTTAAATTACGAATTTAAACATGAAAAAGTAGAGGACCAGAAATATTGGGGTTTTGACAATCTAACATCAACGACATATTAATATGTATCTAGATATGTGAGAAATCAAGTGTAGCATACATACGTGTTAGGCAAAGTGTCTGCTATATATATATTCGTATACATATTCTCATGTCCCAATAAAAATTTAATTCTACGTTAAGACTAACATTTAGATTCCTACCAAGATTGCAAGCAGGTGATTGACGAAATAAGGACAGTTTTATTATTATCTAATACAAGATTAATAGCAAGAAGGAATTAACGATAAAATCTGTTTTGCTTATCTGATTAAGGAAAAACCATTTTGAAACCCAGCGCTAAATTATCAAATCCAAGATAAAATCTAGCAAAATCATCGATTCATTGTATTAAGAAGAACTCATAGCAAGAATTTACACAAGGTTTATAAAACCAACTAAACATACTCTTAAGTTAAATGACAAGAAACTAGGCAAAACAACAAACAAATTTTTTTTTGAATGACTGAGAAAAGTAGAGAAAACATGTTCAAAATATTTTAAGTGCAATCTGATAATCATATGCGTCTATCCAAAATCATGGTACTCTAAATCCTCGTCATACTAGTAAGCAAGGCTACGATAATCACAGAGCCCTTGACTTATGCACATATTTCTAAAATTATGGTATTTAACATTTTTGCGGTGCCGCATGCTTGGCTGCGAAAACCTTAAATTCCCACACCCGAGAAATATATCCAGAGTCAGACTATATGTCCTCACCATGCTGGCTAATGTGACTATAGAAGACTAGATTCCATAACATAGATGACCTAGCCCATATAATTTTATCTTGCCAAAAATCAAATTAAATCAACAATGAATACTAAAAAATCAAATCAAAATTTTATTAACGAACATCAAAATTCAAAAGTGAACACAATCCATCAAAATGCAAACTCGAATGCAACAGCTATCATCAAAATTCAAAATTCGAAAATCTTCCATCAAAATAAATACAAACTCAAATTCAACGGTAATCCATAAAAATCAAATTTAACAACAAAAGTAAAATAAATTAAATCAAGGGAAAAAGAAAGTTTTCAAATCGAAGTTAAATAAGATTCTCCAGGGTCGTCCCGGGAATCTCTCAAGGGGTCCTAATTGTGATTGAGTACCTTCAAAAATATATCCTATTCCTAGGGCAGGCTGTAGTGGCACTCTAGTTCGAATACCACTACACTTTAGTCTCGACCTGCATGGGCCACCACTAAAAACGTGTCACGACCCGCACCCTAGAGTTAGGGCACGAGAACGTAACAACGCCCAGCCTACGACGCAGTGTCGGCGGTAGAACGCTGTCCTAGGTCTCAATGCATCTAACAGTATAAGACTAAACAGTTTATACTCCCCGAATGGGGGTGACATAGCAGATACAAACTCAATCACATCTAAGGTAGAGCATGATAAAGATAGATAAAACATGAAATCCAAATAAATACAGGAGATAGAAGTCTAAGTGTCTAAGATACATGAACCCAGAAGTACATCTCAAAACTCAAATAAAGATACAGTAATCCACAAAGTAAATACAACTCCAGGCAAAATGAAATAACTACCTAAACAACCTCTAAAGTGTCTCCTCTAGGCTAGCAGGCACCTCCAGGCTATCTGTAAAATTTTTCAACAGGTCCAGTCAGGACTGGAGCGAGCACAGTACATCTCAACAGATCATAGCAGGTTAGAAAACATATAACATGCAGTAAAGTAAGATACAGGTACTGAAGAAATGCTGTATGTAAACAGGAAGAGAACCGTAATGTAAATATCTACTATACATAGAGAACTAACAGTGGCTAGTGAGTCAGAGTACGAGATAGCACATATGAACAGGACAGATTTGCACAGGATGTCGAGGTGCATAGGAATCTATACTACAAAGGAATTGTTCACACGACTACTAGCACTCTCCCGTATCCCCAATCAATACACAAGGATCTAAACAGGTTATGTTATTGCACAGGATATCACATGGGGCCCATATAGGGTGCACATGATAGTATACATGGGGGCTCTGTGAACATGAGAGTACAAGATTCACAGGAGTGCACATGTAAAATAGAAGCACAGAAGTACATGATGTAAGTGAAACGCACAAGCACAATGTACCCGATGCTTCCGAGGGGGATAACATCACATGTAGAGATCCATATAGTACCAATCCGTGTGACCAACGTGACAGTACAAGTAAAGTAATCTACTGCAGGTAATAATTCTAAGCAGGATATGAAATGATCAGAGAATGTACTCGCCTTGATAATCTGAATAGCTGATAAGTAAAAGGGGGGTCCCACTGAAGACACAGAGTCCTATTTAAATCAATACAGGTTACAAGGTGTTCAAGTTGAAATAAATAAAACTATACTAGCCATCTATATTATTCTAGGTTCTTCTAAGTCAAAACATCTCTAGGTCGACTCCGGTCAATAATCTAGTCAAACTAGGTCAAGTGTTGACTTACAGTTGACTTTGGATCAACTGGTCAACTCTGGTCAAACAGGGTCAATTCTAGTCTAATACAAAGTGTACTTCGTTATTTGTACGTCGAAACTTACGGCACGCAAATCGAGATAAGGAGATTATCGATAAGGTTGATAATCTTATTATAGTGATCCACGTATCCAATTTGTCAATTTCAGCGATGTGAGATCACTGGAATTGACTGATCTCAGTTTCGTTGTACTAATCCCGAAATACGAACATTATATGAATTAATTATTAATTAATTATAAAAAGGTTAAACTTAGAGAAATTATCAACAAACATTGTCGGACGATGAAATAAACATCGCCAACGTGTCCAGAATGGTCAAATTAGCTAGGATAGCCTACCCAACGGTCCAATTTGGACACAAGGGCAAAAAGGTAATTTCGGGTCAAAACGGTGTCCGTATCGGAGCCGTTTTGCACCGAAAAATGTGCAAGAAAATAAGTCTATAAAATATAACAAATTATATGTCCACGCAACCAAAATGTCGATACGAACCCAACGGTATCTCCAGAATTGGATTCCGTTGACCCGATCTCAATTTGGCCCGTTGACCAGAACTTGGAATTCCGGTTTGCACGGAAATGCGTGCCGGAGCCAAAGTCCTCAAAACTCAGCAAACTACATGTCAACGAGTCCAGAATTATGATACAAACTCAACGGTATCTCCGGAATTGGATTCCGATGAGCCGATCTCAAAATGACCCGTTGACCCGGATATTGGTATCCGACTTGCACCGAAATACGTGCCAGACCCAATGTCCACCAAAACCTAGCAAATTATATGTCAACGAGTCCAGAATGACGATACGAACTCAACGATATCTCCGGAATTGGATTTCGATGAGCCGGCGTCAAAAAGTTCCGTTGACCCAGAAAGTGGGACCCGTTTTGTACCGAAATGCGTGCCCGGGCCCACGTTCTCCAAATCTAACAAATTTTATATGAAAACATGCCAGAACGACGCCACAAGTCTAATGGTGGTGTCAGAAATGAAATCTGGAGTCCCGTGTTCAAAAACAGAATTTTACAAGTTGGAAATTACGAATTCGGACGGCCAACTTTGGTGTCGAATTCAACCAATCAAACAAGCTCACAATGAAACGAAACTGGAAGGGGAGTAAGAGAGTTATACCAGCTTCGCACCGGAACTGGTAGCACGCCAAACAGAGCTGCGGTGGAGGAGATACAAGCTGACGAAGTTGGCCCCGCGAAACTGTCCAAATTTAATACAATTTAAATTGTCAACTTTGTGGCCGGTTTTCATGTATCAAACGATAAAATTAACGGACGAAAATTGACAGAAATGAAGGTGGATATACCGAGATTGCGACGGAGGGAAGAAATTGCCGATCCAACGGTCGGATCTCCGGGAAAATGTGCGCGAAGTTGCTGCGATGGGGTGCCAAAACGAACTTCATTTCGAGCGTGTCACGACGGGATGTCGTTCAAAACGCACGAATCGCCTCGACGGCGCGTCCCGGAGGACGGTGGCCGTCAGGAAGAGGCTCGCCTTAGTTCGCCCAGGGGGGGCCACCCACGACGGGGGTCGTCGGAGCCGTGGCGGCCGACGACGGCGGCGGCTATGCCCACACGCGCGCGGCTTGCTTGCTGCCGCTGCTGTGCGTGTGCACGCGCGGCTGCGCGCGTGGCTGTGCACGGACTGCGCGCGGCCAGGCCCGCCGGCGAGGGTGCGGCGACGCGCATGGGCACGACGGCGAGAGGCTGTGATGGATGGTGGCGGTGGTGATGGCTGCCATGGTGGTGAAGAAGGAGATGGAGGAGGAGGAGTTGGAGGAGAGAGGGAGGATGAGGATGGTCGGAGCTGGTGGCCGTCCTCGGCCGACCAGGTGGCCGGAGCTGGTGTCGGCCAGGCCATGGAGGTCGGGCTGTGCATGGGGGGAAGAAGGAGTTTGCTGTGTAATGCATGGTTTGTTGGTGTAGTAATAAATGTAGAGAGAGGGAAGGAGAGGATAAGAGTGGATAGGTATTAAATGAGAGAGAGAGAGAAAAAAAGTGTTTTCCAACAATTATTTTAGGGCCGGCTCATGTGCTGTAAGGAGTTGGGGGAAAAAGTTGTAGGGAAATTAATGGATAGGATTGATTAAGGGAATCAATGGCTAGAAATAAATTAGAGAGAATTTGTCATTTCTATGGGAATTAAATAAATAAAAATCTCCAATAAATGTAGAAAAATATGTAGGAGATTACTTGATATTTTTGGGCAAGAATTATGAGGGTGTCATGATGGAGAAAATCATAGAGCTGGACTGGGCTCGGTGGAGCCGGATTGGGTAAAAATTGGACATCGAGCAATAAATGAATTAAAATATAGACTTTGATGATCATGTGTGAATAAGTAGCACATGGGGATTCCAATAAATGGGACACAAGTGACGGACGGATAATAGACTCAAAGTGGGCCATGTCCATAGTTGGGGCTGACAAGTTTTGGCCGACAGGGGACCCACAAATTAAGTTAGAAGATGAATGTGACACCGTGGAGTGAAATAAAATCGGGTCACATGTCGGGAAAGTTGTACGAATCAAATGGAGCTCAAAATGACGTATCTGAGGGGGACAGAAAGGTCATGGGTGACGAGCGTCTCGAGTAGATCATCAATGAGGAGTTGGTTTCAAGAAAATGACTGGTCTGGCGCTCCCAATTTAAAAGTCATGGTAACGTGCTGAAAATGATCAAGGAAAAGAGTGGGAAAATCAATTACTGATCGAACGGTCTAATTCGACCCGAAGTTCAGCGAAGAAAAAGGGGCACAAGGGAACAAGTTTGGGTGGGACACGATATACCATCATGAAGGTAATCGTGTCCACTCCAAAACTCGTGAAGAAGATTTCCAGAGTTGAACATCCCTGATACTCCAAATATCAAAGGCATGGGAAAGTACACTTAAGGAAAAATACAGAATAAATTATTTGATGAAACTAAACAATCAAAAAATAAAATAAAATAAAATAAAAATTCAACCCGAAATTCAGGGTGCTAACACTTGTTCGGAGGGGCACGTCGTTTCAAGAAGTCATACTTCCTATTTGGTGACAGTATGGGGTTCGAAGATGGCGAGACGATACGCTTGAGAAACCCACTAGTGGTCAGGCTGAACAATCAGATGATATGCGTCAATATCCTTTGTCTGCATTCGCTATCTTAGCCGTGCAGCGACAGATGAAATGGGAGCTAACTCCTGAGCTCCCCGGGGTCGTCTCCGGAAGAATACAGTTCGACCCGGGAGATCGGAAGAAGGATACTTTCAAGTGCGTCAGGGTCTCTACATCTTACTCCATGAGGGGGCTGTAACCTGGTGCCATAATAAACGATATTCCGACTGACCTCCACCCTTATGCTGCCGACATGCTTTACAATCTGATGATGTCGGAGGACATGTTGATACTTGAACTAGTTCGAAATACTTTGAAAGAAGCATGGACCATCTTTTCGTGATGTAGTGGGAGCATAGCACAGCTCTCTCTTTGGGCGCATAGAGTTTGGCCGAACTATCAGAGAGATGGCTGTTGAGATCTTCCTCGAAAATTTGAACTGACAGATTCATCGGAGTAGAATTTGAAGAGGTTCATCCTTCATGTGTAGTCCACGTCAGCAAGTAGTAGTCGCATAATGTGCAAGAGACTGATTCTTCATGTGAGCACATAAGCCGTAGTGGGCGTATAGTATGTAGTAGGCGCATAGTGTTTGGCCCATACCTATAAATAGGCCTTGAAGAGAGAGAAGATTCATTACTCTCTTTTCCTTTAAAACTTTCAAAAAGATTTTTCTTTATCTCTTCTCTGCACGAACCATATCTCCCAAGGCCGCCAAGAGATCTACGAAGGGTATGAAGGCTGCACCGAGTGGCTCTCCTTCTACGACAGTATCCTCGCTAGTCCAGGACCCGATCCTGGGTGAGGCTACGCCTCAAAACAAAGTCTTGAGTGTTAATTTGTGACGCTCAGACTTTTTCTCTGCCTGGGTGCATGTGCCCAAGGCAACATGTTTCTGTGAGAATTTATATGCGCCCACAGAAGCATGCGCCCATACTGTGGTGTGTTATGCGCCCACATGCTGCTACATATTATGTGCCCACATGTTGCTGCATGTTATGCGCCCACATGCTGCTGCATGTTATGCGCCCATATGTTGTTTCTATGTTTATGCGCCTAAATGCTATTTTGGGTGCATAGCCCTTTAGGTGCATAGCTCTTTGGGCGCATAGGATTCCTCCAACACTTAGTTTTTTCTGCAAATTTTGAGTCTGATATTCTCTTCCATCCTTGCAGTTAACATGTTTGTCCCGGAACTTAGTGGAATCCCTTTCGGCTCTGCTTGCCAAGTCCTCGGCACAAGACTCATAACCAACATGGTCAGCAAGGTTCAGGACAAGATCAGTCATAACCAGCCTACGGAACGGACGCTCACCATACTTGAACAGGACAAGACCTTCTTGAAGCAGATGATTAACGATGAGAAGCACTTGCTTGGAGAGACATGTCGTTTCAAGAAGCCGTACTTCCTGTTCGGTGACAGTGTGGGGTTTGAAGATGGAGAGACGATACGCTTGAGAAATCCACTGGTGGTCAGGCTGAACAATCAGAGGATATGGCTACCGTTGATGGAGCGTCAGTATCCTTTGTCTGCGTGCACTGTCATAGCAACGCGACGACAGACGAAATGGGAGCTAACCCCTGAACTCCCCGGGGTCGTCTCCGGAAGAATACAGTTCGACTCGGGAGATCGAAAGAAGGACACTTTCAAGTCTGTCAGGGGCTCTACATATTACTCCATGAGGGGCTACAACCTGGTGCCGTAATAAACGACATCCCGACTGACCTCCACCCTTATGCTGCCGACACGCTTTACAATCTGATGATGTCGGGGGACGTGTCGTATCCCGTAGGAAAGATGCGGATGGAAGGCTGGAGGTATCCAGTTTCATTCTGGAGCAACCTCACTGACTGGGTGCTTTCCACGTATGAAGCCACCCTGAAGACTGTTGGCCTTTTTTATGCTATTAGGGCCACCCAATATGGCGTAAAGGTCAATTGGCCAATGTTTGTCTCTTTGGCGGAGTTATACAACCTTCACACTTGTACTTTCTTTACTCTGGGCGGGGAGATGGAATTGGTTCTCTACGAGATGCAGGAAGTGTCGAAGCTTCCTTGGGGCACAGAGCCGTATGAAGAGTACGTGCCTTGTGATGAGGAGCTCCGAGACCTGGAGAATGAGAACTCCGAGATGATGGATGTATACAAGGAGTTATTCTGCCACCTCCTCATCTGCCATAGGATCAATAAGAAAGGAAGGACCGAGGGGGCCAATCCCCACACAAGAGCTTGGACGGGCTACGTCTTCGTTCAAGGGGAAGGAGAGGATCTGGCCTCCTTTTCGATTTTAAAACCTATGACCAAGTCCGAGATAGAAGTCCGGATGGCAGATTATGATACGGCGTATACTGGGGACAGTGATGATCATAAGGGAAAGTCCCCGATCGGTCACTACTTTCGTCAAGCTGAATATCTATTGTCGGAGAAAGCCATGCTGGCAGCTTTCTTGATGATCTGGCTTCGTGAATGTATAGTCCCTGGGGGTTCAGGGACTATTGAAAGGATGAGCCAGAGCATAATACTTCCATCTGTGAAGCTAGTGTTCGGATACCGGCTTGCCTTGCTTCCTGTGATGGTCTGTGCCACTGAACTGGGTCTACGGGACTGTTAGAAATGCGACGACTCCTGATGGCAGAGCCAATTTCGCCCGGACCGAACTTTCGTATCATTTCTTGATGGGGTGGCTGCTACTGCATTATCCTACCCTGATGAACGTTGGGCCGGCGGCGGACTCATTGGCGGGAGATGCCTTTCTTCGTAGATTCTATGATACGGACTGGGCCGTCACTAGTGTACCCGCTTGTAGAAGGGCTTTAAGCTTCTTACAGAACTACGAGTTCTTCAGGGTATTCCCTCCGTCCGGCAACGGTAGTGCAGGAGATACCTAAGTGGATGAGGGAGTTCATGCCACTAGCTTGACTGTTGGGGCATTTCACTAGCTTCAGTCTATTAGACCGTCGCATCTGGTGCTCAGAAACAGGAACCATGCCTATCTGGAGCCATACCTGCCGAGTCGTTTCGTGCGGCAGTTTGGCTACAGCCAGCTCCTTTTGGGAAATACTAGCCCGCATTTGGAGTCAATAGACAGCTTAATTGACGGGGCACGTGCCTGGATATATTACAATGCCGGATGCATGGGGGCAATCTTCACTCTGCCCTTGGATAAGCTCGAGACCCAACTGTGCTATGTTGTCACCAAGTTTTATGTTCAGATCAATACTTTTCATCCCCGGTATGATCGTGAACAGAGCTTGATATTAGGGACTCGGTTTGGCCTCCCTTCTGTGAAATATGCCCAAAAGGCGCCGAAGGCCGTAAGAAGGAGGGCGCTGCTCCAGCTGTGAAGCCAGTCGCAGCACCACGGCCGAGGGCCATCCTTAGGGAGCCGACAGTGCCTTCAAAGGAGGACACGAAAGATGGTTCTGCTCTTCCCAATCCTTCTCAGAAGAGAAAAGCTTCAACTGAATTGGCCAGGAGCCAACTTTTAAGAGGAAGAAGAAGACTATTGCCCTAAGAAGAGCCAAGGAAGTGGGTGTTGGCTCACCTCCCTTGAGAAGGTCTTCCCGAAAAACTTGAAGAAGTAGAACGGCATCGCGGGCCGTTACCATTCGGGGGGTAGATCCCTTCATAGACTCCATAGCCATTTTGGTCAAGCCATTAGAAGCTTTCTCACCCTTGCTTTTGTCCTTTGCACAGGACCCTGAAATTGCAGCTGAGGTAGGTGCCTCCTCGTCTGAGGAAGTAGACGTGACAATAGTGTCCCCTCCTTGTCCTCGACCGACAGATGACGTTCAGCCTTCCCTAATTAAGGAGGCTGAATCAAAGGATGATCAGGGCGAATGCCCGGATTATGGTGGCGACCAGAACGCCAGTCCTTCTTTCGATATCTCCTTAGGGGCGATGTCTAAAATCGGGGCCATAATGAAAGATTTGGACGAGAATCAAGTCCAATCGACTCATCCTCCCGCGGGTACGTTATCTTTGTGCCTCTCTTCGGATGAGATTTTTCGACTTTGATTTTGCGTGCTCCTATTGAGGCTCACTGCCATTGTATATTCCCTTGTAGACAAGGAGAAGGAACCACTCATAGAGATAGCCCAAGGCATTGGGGGAGAAACAAAGGTTTTTCCTGGCTCCTCTAAATTTGCTGGTGCCGAGGGAGCTGCTAGTGAGCCGGCATCGACTGCAGAAAGAGAGGTTGAACAGCCTACTGAGGGGGCTGTTGCTGAATCTGCTCCCGGTCCAGCTAGGGCCATGGAAAATACCCAGCCTGATGCTGCTCGAGGCCTTGATATTGTTCTTCTAGAACAGCCTGGGCCTGCTCTCGGTTTCCCTGAAGCCAAGACCGATGAACTAGCCCAGACTGGCGCTGAGCATGCCGAAGGTACAAAATTACAACTCTTTCGTACTCCCCCTTTTTGTTATTGATACATATATTGTTTTCGTTGTCAAGTTTGACTTCTTGTCAGGCATCTATTCCTGGAGCAGAAGAACCTCATCAAGCTTCCTCTCCGATGACCTCCACCGAAGATGACGAGATGGCCCAGGAAGTCGTCAAAGCTTTCTATTCTGTCTTGAAAGTAAAGCTTCCTGGAGTTCTGAATCGGAACGCCACCTTTGGCCCTGTGAAGGCTGTTGCTGAATGCCAAGTGGCGGCCCTTGAGAGCATCGCCAGCTATGAAGATCGGGCTAATACTCTAAGGAGGGTTCTGAATGATCTGGAGGGTCAGGTGGCCAGATTCTGGGATGCCAAACAACGGAGCCCGACGTCGCTGTTCCGTGTAGAAGACGTGGCTTGATCGTTGCTCTCACAGAGGAGGAGGCTACTTTTCAAGCAAGAAATGATGCCCTCGTTCAAGAGATCAGTGAATTGGTTAATCAGTATGGACAGTTCACGCTGTAAGTGAGGCATGTTCTGCTTCGAAGAATAAGCTGGCTGTACAAATTACTGAGAAATATAATCACATTACGCAGATCCAAAGTGAGATTGCTAAACTGGAGGCTAGCTTGAGGACAGCAATGTCTGAATAGGAGGACTATTTGGCTCAGGCTGCCATGATCGCCATAACTTCCGACCACTTAAAAGAACAGCTGGTAAAGTTGGAGGAAGAGCACATGAATCTGATCCCCTTCCAGGATGAGGCTGCTCGTCAAGAAGAGGTGCATCACCGTGCTACCGCGAAGTCCGAAGCTAAAATTGCGGCTCTAAGGGATAGTATCAATCGATTGTGTATCCCTTAGATTTTTTTTTGTAACTGTTTCTTTTAGCCATCAAGACTCTTGTATCTTTTTTTCCGTCTTCTGATAAACATTTTAATAAAGAATCTGTTGGCTTTCAAAATTCATGAATGAAGTTTGTGAAATATCAGAACTAGAGGTAATATGGACATAGTAAAGATATTTCTGGTAGGTATTCTGCTGGAGAATTTGATGTGGACTTATTATCCGTTTTATATTTAGGGTTCTTAAATATAGATAATAAGTTGAAAGAAGCTGCTAATAGAGGTAATATGGACGTAATAGCAGAGTATGTTCTATATCTGACCAGAGGTAATATAGACGTGGAAGGATATATAACATTAGGTAGGAGTGGATAATTCAGAGGTAATATGGACGTGATTATCCTTGATGAATGCTTTACTCAGAGGTTATATGGACGCGGAAAAAACGTTTCTTAATCATCCCACTAGAGAAATAATTATCGGAAAACAATTCAGAGGTAATAGGAACGTGACTTATTTTCGTCAGATCGAGTTTGGGCAGAGTCAAAAACGAAAATAATTCCACTGGGGAATCTTTTTAGAGGACCTATTATCCATGGCGTATTCAAGACTCTTGAAATACGGATAATAGTTAGATGATTTTTTGAATCACATAAATATTGTACTGTACATTTATATGACTAAAATAGGGTATATGTGAATGTTGTTCATGAAGGTTACACATAGTATTTCTTCAGGAACTTGTCGTTGATCGGCATCATGAGCAAGTCACCATCAGGCTTGGTTAGTCGATATGCACCATTGGAATACACTGATTCTATAACGAAAGGACCTTCCCATTTAGGCTAGAATTTTCCTTTTGTCTTGTGTGTCATAACCATTGGTCTTCTCACTACTAAGACCAGATCACCAACTTGGAAGATTCTTTTCTTCACCTTTTTATTAAAGGCTCTGAAAAGGCGTGTTTGGTATAGCTCAATACGTTGCTGAGCTAATAAGCATTTTTCGTCTAGTGCTTCTAGTTCTTGTAGTCGCAGACAGTAACTTTCTTCGGCAGTCAACTCACTGGCTAAGGATACTCGAAGATAAGGAATCTAGATTTCTAGGGAAAGAACTACTTCACTCCTATAAACTAGAGAGAATGGCGTACTGCTTGTTGGAGTCCGGACCGTTGTACGATAGGCCCAGAGACATTCGTCGAGCTTTTCATTCCAATCGTGCTTGTTTGAAGACACGAACTTCTTGAGAAGTTTAATGATGGTCTTATTGAAGGCTTCTTTTAACCCATTAGTCGTTGGATTGTAGGCAGTAGAGGCTATATTCTTGATTTGATTCTTATCGCAGAACCGATAGAATGCATGGCTCGTAAATTATGGACCATTATCATGGATGATCCTGCGAGGTAGGCCAAAGCAATAGATAACATGATATTTGATAAAACTGATCATGTTCAACGTCTTTACTTCGGTGAGCGGTATAGCTTCTGCCTATTTGGAGAAGTAATCGGTTATAGCTAGGATGAACCGATGTCCTCTGGTAGATGGCGGGCTGATTGGGCCTATGACGTCTATACCCCAGGCTTCAAAAGGCCAAGATGTTGTCGTCGGATGTAGAAACTCCAAAGGTTGATGAATGAAGTCGACATGGAACTGACAAGCCCTACAGTTCTTTGCATATTCAACAGCGTCTGCTATCATCGTAGGCCAATAATAACCCATTCGTCTGAGGCGATCTTGTAATTTGGGGCCTGGTTGATGTGCACCATAAACTCTGTCGTGAGCCTCATGGAGTACAAGTTTGGCTTTTGTGTCTGATAAACATCGTAACAGTATCCCATCGTAAGAGCGTCGGTACAGCATTTTGGTAGCTGTATCATAGTAAAACCTGAGGGATCGCCTTTGGACAAATACTACTTCCTTTGGGTCTTCAGGGAGGATTCCATAGATGGCGTAGTCTATGAAAGAAAATCTCCAGTCTTTAACGTTGACGTTTGTTTTCGTTGCGTAACTGTGATGAATATGCAAAGCATCTTTCACACAGAATAGTTCTCGACCAGATACTGTGATCGACTGCTGAGTATTGGTAGGGACGGTCAAGGAAGCAGCAAGACCGGCTAAAGCATCTGCTTCTATATTCTGTAGTCGAGGCACATGCTCGATGAAGAATCCAGCGAAAGTAGACGCTAATTCGATTATCGCTTTGTGATATGGGATGAGATCTTTATGACAAACTTCATAATCCCCTCGAACGTGACTAACTATTAGCTTGGAATCGCCGTAAGCTTCTAGATAGTCAACTCCTAGTTATTTTGCCAGTTGAAGGCCGATCAATAGGGCATTATATTCGGCCACATTGTTGGTACAGGGTTCCATGAGAGAATATGCACGGTGTATAGCCAGATGGTCGGGTGACACATGCACGATGCCTACTCCGGCCTTGATATTTTCTTTAGGTCATGTTCTTGATACACCGTCAAAGAATATTCGCCAAATGGGGATTTCCTCAGTTACGGTGTTAGACTCCGCTACTTCATCGGGGATTTCATCGTAGAGTTTGGAAGATTCTAGCATCGGATGAGCTGCTAGGAAATCAGCTAACGCCTGGCCTTTTACTGCCTTCTGAGGGACGAATAACATATCATATGGAGTCAACAGCATTTCCTATGTAGCTAAACGGGAATTAAGAGAACCCGGTTTAGTCATGAGTATTCTGAGAGGATTGACTTTAGGTATGATGTGGATAGCAAATACCAGTGCAAGACATTCCTTTTCCACAGGTGTGTATCTGTGCTCGACACCCACCATCGTACGGCTGAGGTAGTAGATTGTCTGTTCATGGCTGCCTTCATTCTTCTGAGCTATAGGGCACCAAGGTAATGGTCCATAGCACGGATATATAGTAAGAAAGGCTTCCCCATTATTGGAGCCACCAATACTGGGGGGCTTGTGAGATACTTCTTGATGTCGTCAAATGCGCGTTGACATTGTTTAGTCCAGACGAAAGATACGCCTTTCTTCATGAGCTGAGTAAACGGTTGATACCTTCCAGAAAGGTTCAAAATGAATCGTCTGATGTAGGCCAGCCTTTTTTGAAGTCCGCATAGCTCTTTGAGATTTCTTGGGGGATGCATATCGAGGATAGCATTCACTTTCTCCGGGTCAAGATGTATACCCTTTGAAGTGATAACAAAACCAAGGAATTTGCCGCTGGAGACTCCCAGAAAAGACTTGGTTGGATTCATCTTGAGTTGGTGTGCGCGCATTAGTTCGAACACCGTTCTCAAATCTTGGAGGTGGTTGCCCTTGAGACGACTTTTAACTGCGATATCATCTACGTAACATTCTACTGTTTTACGCAAATGATCGCAAAAAATTATATTCATAGCTCGCTGGTATGCCGCCCCTGTATTTTTTAATCCGAAGGGCATCATCGTATAGCAGTATACCCCAGGGGTTAGAAAAGATGTGTGTTTCTCATCGTCGGGGAACATCTTGATCTGGTTGTAGACTGAGAACCCATCCATGAAGGACATTCGCTCGAAGCCGCAAGTATTATCGATCATTACGTCAGTGATCGGTAGAGGGAACTCATCTTTCGAGCATGCAGAGTTCAAATCACGGTAATCGATACAGACTCGAACTTTATCGTTCTTTTTCATTACTGGAATAATGTTAGCGACCCAGTCAGGGTATTCGCAAATGAATCCACTTGCAATAAGCTTCTTGACTTCACTCTCGATGTCCTCCATAATATCTGGTCAGAATCGTCGTTGCTGCTGCTTCACTGGCTTAGCTTTAGACGAGATATTTAGGCGATGCATAGCAACTTTAGGGTCCAAGCCTAGCATGTCTTCATAGCTCCATGCAAAGACGTCAATGTATTCTCTTATAAGCCGTAGAAGAGATTGTCGTTCTTCGCTAGACAGACTTTTGCTGATGAAGATTGGTTTAAGAGATGATTCATCTCCTAAATTGACTTGGATGACTTCATCTTAGTAGGTGGTTCACGTTGTTCGAAACGTAACTCCCACCTAGTATCCATCTTTTGAGCCTATTGTTCAAGCTCGATCGATTGGACATTGTCTGTAATTTGGTCAACTGACACCATGTTGACGGACAAAGTTGCTTTGAACATGTCTCCAATGCTGGAGTCTGAATCCCAGAGGCAGGAATCAGAAGAATGAGAACAACGATATGCTTCAATGTCTGATCTTTCAGAAGTTGTTAGAGGAGTGACATAAGCCAAACCAATACCATTTTGTTGATAATAGTTCTCGGGTTTGTCGGGAGGAGCAAAGTGACGTATTAGCAATCATCGTCCCTGACCGTAATTTAGCCCATGGTCGCTTTTTATATCATATCTCATGTTCTGAATGATATTCTTGGCCTGCCAACTATATCAAAAAAGTTATATTTTTCCAGAGTCATAGTCAGCTTCAGTGATTGGGAGAAGTAGAGCCCAGAACGAACTTTCTTTTGCCAATAATTCGACCGAAGATGATTAGCTTTTTACCCTTCTTTCGAGCTGGAACGATGAAGTAGTAGAATCTTCTGGCTGGGCTTTTTCCCGCAGATGAGGCATCGTGACCGGCATGCAGAGATGTGGTGCTATGCCGTGCTCTAGATCGGATATCGTATCTATGTACTGGTTTATAGATTGGTAGACATCGAAGTAATTCAAAGATAAATCTTTACTTAGAAAATACGTAAGTTCTTTTTCAGGGATAACATCATCCACTGAAGGTACATTATTTTGAGTAATTATATACTCATTGAGAGGATCATTGTCCGGAACAGAAGCCACAGCCTTGGGCAAATTCACCACATAGGGTAACTCTTCTGGATTGGGAGGACGGACTTTAGCAGGTTCCACCCGAGGTGTTTTACGGAGAGTGATGGTCAATGGTTTGACCTTATTAGGATTCTTCTTTTTAACCCAGATTGTGAGAGGCTTTGGAGTACTTTTTGGAGTAGTACGTCCTTTGACTCGGATAATCTGGGAACCATCATTGGAGGATGAACTCACTTCAGCTTCATCGTCATCTTCGTTGCCGTCATCCTTGGAGGGCTGAGATTGGTAAAGTACCGAATCTCTATAGTAGGCTTCAATACCTTTGAAAGGATCGACATCGGCAAACTATGTCTTCACAACGCCATCGCTGTTGACGTACTTGAAGCACTGGTGAAGTGTAGAAGGAACGATCATATTCTTGTGTATCTACGGACGTCCCAACAAGACGTTATAGGATACATTGGCGTCGATTACATAGCAAGAAACATCTGTTTGGAGACCACCAATCTGGCACTTGAGATGGATCTTGCCCAACGGGTGGCTTCTCCCAGCATTGAAAGCCATGATAGTTGTATTGGTTGCAGATAGCTTGTGCAGAGGGATTCCTAGAATTTGGAGTAAACTTCTAGGAATGATGCTGAGGAAGGAACCTGGATTGATGTGCATCTGATCCACCTTAATCGCCCTGATATACCCTGTATAGTACAGAGGTCTATCATGACGATTATTTTTTAGTAGCATATCCTCCTGTGGAAAGGTGATATTGGGCACCACTTCCATAGTACTGTGGCAGTGAGGACAGGAGACATGATCTTCAGTTGGGGCTTTAACTTCAGCGAGATAAGAGTCGGCATGTAGTAATGCCTCACTTAAGGCCTTCCGTATTTCTTTGGAGAGTCGTAATAGATCGAACAACGATAACCTGGCAGGTGTATTGGCCAGCTGTGCTAGTATGTCAAAGTTGTAAGGCCGATCCATGCCTCCGGGAGTTAGCGCCTTCAGAGACTTGTCAAATCGTGTCTCCTTCTGCTTGGCTTTATCGGTAGTTGAAGGCTTAGACGAACCGGCTTCTAAACTTGTGGGGGCAGCAGGAGCTTGAGAAGGTACTACTTCTTCTTGTGCAGGATCATAAGTCCGTAGGTAAGCCTTCCCAGATCGCGTCTCGCCAGATAAAACTTCGTAAATGGGAGAGGACACCATATGACATGATTTGTATTTCTTGCCCCTTTTTATTTTCGGAGATACCACCCCCTGTGTTATTTCTTGCATAAGTTCCGGATGGACCCACATGATCTCACCACGTTCAGTCGTGAGTAACACCAAGGTTGAGTTGCGAGCTGGCGGCAGGTTGACGACTTCCATTATTGCCTTAGGGATTGGGACTACGCCGTCTGGGACTTCTGTGGGAGAAAAGTCACCAAATTGAAGAAAGATCATGTTAGAAGATATGAACTTGTCTTCGGCTTCGAGGTTGATCACTTGGTTGTCGATAAGCTGTTGTATCTTCTTCTTCAGGACGATGCAATCCTTGGTAGAGTGGTGCACGTACTGATGATAAAGATAGTACTTGGGATCGTTGAGTTGGTTCACCTCCGCAGGACGTCGTGGTGGAGGCAATGTCAGCTTATTACCCTTCGTTAATGTGTAAAAAATGGTAATAACATCATCCTTGTCAAAGGAGAAAGTCTCCTTAGGTTTGTCAGGAGCGCCTTAAGAATTGGAAGCTCCCTTAAAAGTGTCGAACTTCAAGACTTTTTTCCCTTTACCCCCACGGACAGGGATAGTTTGAGGGTGCTTGCCTTTGTCTTCAGATTTGGGTGTTTTCAATCCCAGTAATTCTATATTAGGGACGTCATTTTTAGCAGCATCAGCGGCCCCAATGAAAGCGGGCCATGTATCATACTTATATATACCCAGACAGAACTTTACTGTAGGAAGGAAGTTATGTCGACAAGTATCCATAAGTTCTGAGTCTGGTATACCGAAGGACATCTTCAATGCTAGTCGCCTGAAGCGTTCGATGAAAGCAATGACAGACTCAGTCCTCCTTTGCTTGGTCTCGATGAGGGTGGACATACTAACATATATGCCACTCTCATAAAACCTGTTGAGGAATAACCTCTCCAAGTCTTTAAAGGAATTAATACAACCGTCAGGCAGACTACAGAACCATTCAAAAGCTACCCCTTGTAAGGTGCTAATAAATAGCTTTGACAAGAATGGATCATCCCTGGGTAAGTGTAGAGTCTGCGTATTGAAGTATGTTATGTGTTGGCGAGAAGAAGTCATCCCATCAAATGAATTTAGCGTCAGTGGCTTGTAGTTAGGAGGGCAAGTAGCATTCTCCTATTTAGGAGGATAAGGTTGAGATATCTCCATCTTCTGAAGCTCGTCTTTGTGTGAGATGGTATCGAGACGGGCAACAAAAGAATCAATTGCATCCTGTTGATTGAGTAGGTGTTGAGAAACGGCTACTGTAGGGTTGTCAGGCGTCGTTGGTGAAGGACCACCCCCAGCATTTGCAAGAATTGAAGGAGGCGCAATGGAATGATACTCCTTCTGTAGTGAAGGAGGGTTGTTGCTATGAGCCGGACTAACGTGTGCTGAGATGTTTTGTTGAGGTAGACCCCAGCAGCTTGGACTGCCATGATACTGGTAAGCATATCAGGGATCTTGACAAATGCTGTTTTAAGACCCTCTAGCCGTTTGTTGGTCGGATCACTGGCTTCTTCAGGTCTCTCTCCATCCGCCATGTATGTAGATAACATGCGAAGATGAACAGAGGAAACAGTACAACTGGTGCCGATACTGTCTGTCTCTGAGTTAAAAAGTCCCTCATCTTCAGGTAGGGAAGGTAGATAGTCACCGTCAGACTCGGAAAGATCATCGTCATCTGGAAGGCTACTCCCGGTGTGAAGGTCATTTGCTTCAGACTCTGAGGGAATACTACCCCCAGCTGAAGGATCATCACCTCCAGCTTGGGAGTCCTCATCATCTATACGAAATCTCATCCTTGACCGAGTACCCATATAGACTCCTTCAGATGTGACAGCTTGCTGGCTATCTGTTGGCAGACTTCTTCTTCTTCTGTTCGTGGAACTGAGAGAAAAAGTTGGATTCATGGTCCACCTTCATTGATTGGTGCTTCGGTAAGGGGGACCCCATGAAGCCATGTTGGATGAAACACACAGCAGCTTTTTATCGTCAGAATGATGCAGTCGTCAAAATACGGACTGCTTTTGAGGCACTCTCGTTGCTTTGGAGCAGCAACAGTTGATAAAAATACTGGTGCATGGATGTACGCCATGAATTGTTGTATCCTTCCTTACTTTACGCTTATGATTTATCATGTCGCGTAAATCAGCGGAAGGGAGTTTTGCCTTAAAACCTATGTCACATGCATCGCCGAGCTTTGCATATGGGTTTGTAAGGAGAGTTAGCGCATCCGAACTTAGTTCACATGCAGGGGCAACCCCCACACCTAAGTTCTGTGATGACCTTGAAGACAGCCCCGTGCTATACGCATTGGGGCCTGTCTTTTTGCTGTGGGCGCATAGACCCTAGAGTCTGCCTTTGGGTGCGTACTTCCCAGAAGTCTTGGCAGCATGCCTAAGCTTTCTTGATGTTGGCGTATAGTGTGGGTCAGCAGAGCTTGGGCGCATAGCCTTGCGTGCATGACCCTGGGCGCATAGACTGTCGAAGACAGAAGTCTTCTGGCCAAAGTTATGAGCGCACACACCCTCTTGGGCGCATAGCTTTGGGCGCATGCTTGGTGAAGCGGCACTATTTTCTTCCAGCTTCACCTCCTTCATTTGTGAGCCTCGCTGAGTTTGCCTAGAGTGTTGAACACTTCGATTCTTGGCATCGTAGTATTTTTCTTTGCTAAGTCTCGAGCGTTGAACACTCTGTTGTTGGTTGCACAAGAGAGAAGTCAGTGGTCTAGTAGAGCCCAGAACGGTATGCACCTTTTTCATTTATGGAGCTTCTGTGGTAGAGCCATGAGCCCACAGAGGAGCTCTATGCGCCCACGTGACAGAGTCCTTCGGTTGCATATCTTCTGTGACACTGGCAGGATATGCACCACGAGCCTTCGGAAGCCAAGTCTTACAAGACTTATTTGGCTTCACTGATTTTGAGGGAGTAGAGTCGTCCCTCGAGAGCATCTCTTCGAACACCTGCTGATCGAACTTCACGATCAACATCTTCTGAGTGCTCCCCACTTTGTCGGTATTGGATTGCGTTACCACCTTTTCGTCAGAGAAAAATGTAGTCCCCAGCAGTGTCGCCATTTTTGTGGACACACACAGAAAAGAAGAAGAAATGCTATCTTTTCTTATTGGCACAAGGCACCACAAATCGAGTACGCCTGAGAGATCCTGCGTTGAGGATCCCCAAGTACAAAAAGAATTCTGGAGAAAGGGACGATGGAGATCGAGCGGCAGTTGCTCCTTTACTCCATTGATACTTCGATTACAAAAGTGGGAGAAAACCTAAGAAAATTACTAACTCTTGGCTCACTGGCAAGAAGTGCAGCAATTTGGCTCTTGAAAATGCTCTCCGTTCTGTCTTTTGAAGAGGTATGAGACCCCTTTTTATAGTCATTTCCGTGCTGGAATGATGTTATGCGCCCACATAAGAAAATATACTAATTTTCATGTGGGCGCATAGTCCTGCTTTGGGCGCATAGAGTGTAGGCGCATGTAGACTGCGTGATCGTGGGGTTGACGTGGCCGCATGCTCCGGTGCATGACTGCTCGTGGAGACAGACGTGGCCATATGCTTCGGTGCACGATTGATCGTGGGTTTGACCGAGTCGGGGACTGTCCTGACTTGGGCGCATAGCCTGAAACAGGGCTATGCGCCCCCTTCTGGAGGGTTCCAGAGTAGGCGCATAGCTTGCCTTGGTGACTTGGGCGCATAGCTTGCTCTGTTGACTTGGGCGCATGTGGCCTGTCCTGGCTTGGGCGCATATGTCTCCCTGGCTTGGGCGCATATGACTCCCTGGCTTGTGGGTTTAAAACAGGTATGGATATCGCGATCGGATATCATCCTCACGTTTTCAAGTTGACTCACCCAAAGAGTGATGACCCCAAGCAACACGGACTAAACTAATAGTCTTGTTTTTGAGTATCTTCTCCCTTTGGTCCAATATGGATATGGACCTTTCCTCATACGAAAGGTTGGTATCAACAACCAATTCCGAATGATGAAGGATATGGCTCGGATCCGAAATATACCATCGCAATTGGGATACATGGAATACGTCATGTACCTCACGTAACAACGACAGAAGAGCGAGACGATAGGACACATCACCTACTCGCTCAAGAATATCAAATGGCCCTATATACCTAGGACTAAGCTTTCCCCGTACGCCGAATCGAATGACGCCATGGGTAGGCAAGATCCTAAGGAATATGTGGTCGCCGATAGAAAACTCAAGAGGACGCCGATGAGAATCGGCCCAATGGTGCTGACGACCTTGTGCAACTCGAAGATGATCTCTAACTTGTCTGACCACCTCGATAATTCAAGTAACCATTTCTGGACCAAGCATCTGCCTCTCGCCTACATTGTCCCAGGCTAAAGGTGATCTACACTTTTTGCCATACAGTACCTCAAATGGTACCATCTGGATACTGGCCTAAAAACTGTTATTATAAGAGAACTCCACTAGGTGCATGTGATCTTCCCACGAACCATCGAAGTCAAGTGTACAGGATCATAACATATCCTCAAGAGTTTGAATCGTGCACTCCGATGACCATCTGTCTGCGGATGATAAGCTGAACTAAACTTGAGACGAAGTCCCAAACTCTCCTCCGCCAAAAGTGTGATATAAACCTTGAATCTCTATCGGACACGATACTGACTGGCACTCCATGCAATCTGACTATCTGTCTAAGATACACCTCTGTAAGCTGATCCGTTGATTGGCCAATTCTGAAAGGGAGAAAGTGAGCTACCTTCGTGAGCCGGTCAACATATCTCTCCCCACTGGAGATTTAGGTAACCCAGTTACAAAATCTATGGTAATATGCTCCTACTTCCATTCTGGGATTGGTAAAGGTTGAAGAAGTTCAGCTGGTCTCTGATGTTCAACTTTAACTTAATGGCAAACTAAACAACGTGAGACAAACCGAGCTATCTCCCTCTTCATGCCATTCCACCAGAAATACTGACGGATATCACGATACATCTTCGTACCACCGAGATAAATTGAATATTGTGAACTGTGAGCCTCTGCCATGATCTCCTGCCTGATGTCATCACTGGGTACACAAAGACGCCTTCCATGTCGGAGCGTGCCATCTTCGTGAATACATAACTCTGCTCTTCGTCCTACTTCACATTCTGCCCTAAGCCGCTGAAGCTTAGAATTTGATGACTGTGCTATCTTGATTCTCTCAACTATGCTGGACTGAATTAGCATACTGGTCATCAATGCCACATTAGTAGGAAGAACAATCCCTATACCTATCTTTTGAAGATCCGCTAATAACTCTGGCTGTGCTATTAGAAAATAAGCTCCTGCTCTTCTACTCAACGCATCTGCAACTACGTTGGCCTTCCTAGGATGATACTGCAGGTTGATGTCATAACGTACCAATAACTCTAGCCATCGTCTCTGACGCATGTTAAGATCCTTCTGGGTAAACACATACTTAAGATTCTTGTGGTCGGTGAAAATCTCTACCCGATCTCCGTACAAGTAATGCCTCCAAAGCTTAAGGGCAAAAACCACTGCTGCTAACTCCAAGTCATGGGTTGGATAATTTCTCTCATGATCACGAAGCTGACGTGATGCATAAGCTATTACCTTGCCATGCTGTATCAAGACGCATCCTAATCCTCTGCCTAAAGCATCACAATAAACTGAAAATCCTCCAGTTCTATTTGGAAGCGTAAGAATAGGTGCCGTCATCAATCCTTGCTTCAACTTCTCGAATGAACTCTGACACTCTGCTATCCAAGTAAACTACACATCATTGCGGGTCAACTGCGTCAATGGTGCTGAAATTCGAGCAAAGTCTGACACAAATCATCGGTAATAGCCCGCCAATCCTAGAAAACTGTAAACTTTTACGACAGTACTAGGTACTGGCTATGTCTCTATAGCCACTATCTTCTGGGGGTCCACTTCCACTCCACCTCTGGTGATATGTAACCTAAGTACGAAATGCGATCAAAACAAAATTCGCACTTACTGAACTTCGCGTACAACTGGTGCTCTCTAAGAATCTGAAGGACTATTCAGAGATGATGCTCATGCTCTGCTTCATTCTTACTATAGAATAAGATGTCATCTATGAACACTATCACAAACTGATCAAAATAGGGCACGAATATGCGATTCATGAGATCCATGAATACTGTTGGCACATTGGTCGCTCCGAATGGCATAACGAGAAACTTCCAATGTCCATATCTATATCTGAATGCTGTCTTTGGGATGTCTTGCTCTCTGACTCTGATCTGATGGTACCCCGACCGTAAGTCAATCTTCGAGAATACTGCTGCCCCACTGAGTTGATCGAACAAGTCATTTATCCTTGGTAGAGGATATCTGTTCTTGATTGTTACATAATTTAAGGTACGATAATCAACATAATCTTAACATACCATCCTTTTTCTTCACAAGAAGCATCGGGGCTCCCCAAGGTGATCCACTAGCACGAATGAATCCCTTGGTTCTGAGTTCTTCAATCATCTTGTACAAGATCTCCAACTCTGATGGTGCCATTCTATAGACTCTCTCTGATACTGGTGCCGTTCCTGGAATCAAATCAATGGTGAACTCTATCTCTCTCTCTGGCGGCATGCCTGGGAGCTCTTCGAGAAATACATCAGGAAATTCTTCTACTACTCTGAGAAACTGAACTACTGCTGCTACCGCCATCCGCAAGACTGGTGGAGAAGGTTCCACTTCGCCTCTAAAAAATAAAAACTCTTCTTCGTCGGGAATACCAAAAATAATTCTGCCAACATGGCAGTCTATTCTTGCGTATTGATCCTTCAACCAATCTATTCCTAGGACCATATCATAGTCGGCCATCGAGAATTCTATCAATCTAGCGTAAAACTCTCTAATGCTAACTATGATTCGACACAAGAAAAAGACTCTATGTACTCCCACAAGATCGTTACCAGTAAGTATATTAAGCCTTACTGATAATGACTCGGGCTTCAGTCCTATCTGTGTAGCGAATCGTGCAGACATAAATGAATGTGATGTACGCGAATCAAATAATACTGATGCTGGAAAAAAGTTGACAAAAATGGTACCTGCCACCACCTCACCTGATACCAATTCTTCTACCACGATCAGAGCCATAGCTTGACCCTGTCCTCTTGGTGCTGGTCCCCTCTACTGGTGACCTCTCTGCCTATTCTGAATCTGAGCTTGGGCCTGAGCATATTATTGAGCCTGAGGCAGTAACGGCCTCGGAGGCTGGTACTGCTGATGCTGCTGCTGCACTGGTGCTGGTGTCCTAACCGATGGACTGGTTAGGGTTGATGAAGATAAACTGGCTCTATGCGAACAGAACCTAATTTTGTGATCCGTATCCCACAAGCCAAGCACAACCCCTATGCCCTGCGATACTCTGAAACCACGTGTCCAGGCTTCCTACAATGAGTGCAGCCCATTGCGGAAGACTGCTTCTACCTCAGTTGATGAGGGTACGTCGGTATCAAGTGCTGAATCGACGAAACTGTGGTCGCCCTCCTAGGAGCTCCAATAGTCAAATCACTAGGTACCGGGGCTGGTATTAATGACTAGGACAACTGTCCATGAGACCTCTTCCGTCCTCTAGTTCGATCTACTATCCTCTGGGAGGTATATTCATGCCTCCTAGCTACTCTCAAAATAGCATCAAAGGTCTGGTGCTCAAACTGCTCCACTGCTAGAATGATCTCTAGGTGGAGTCCCTGCTGGAATCACGACGCTCGATCCAATTTGGTCGCCACCAAGGTGGGAGCAAATCGACTAAGCCTAGAAAACTCGGCCGTATATCCATCGACCGTCCTTCCCATCTGCTTGAGATTGCTGAACCTTGTCTGCAGATTATACCGAGCTACTGTATCAAAGTACTTCGTTTGAAACTTGTCACTGAATACCGCCCACAAAACAGGCGTCGCCAATCCAATTGCTTGTATCACCCACCAACTGCGGGCTAAGTCCAATAACTACAGGCGCACAACGACTACCTTATCTTCCTCTGGAGTCCTAGCTGCCTCCAGAATAACCTCTATATCCTGTAGCCAAGCATCAGCGGCAATAGCATTTTTACTGCCGTCAAAGAAAGGAGGGTTCAGGCACTTGAAGCTGTTAGCCGCATTGTTTCCTTGATAACCAACTCTGCCCATAGCATCATGTACTGTCTGCTGCAGGGCATCGCCCCGACGATCTTGTGATGCAAGCAAGTCCTGGATGAGTCCCATTAGGGTTCTATTGTTAGGCTCTGCAGGCTGGGCTGACTGAACTAGCGGCTCTTGCTTTCCAGAAGGCATGACTAGGATGCTACCCCTGAGTGTTGGGTTTAGTCCCCAGGTTGTTGTTGGTTCACTTGTTGTGCTCCATCCGGCTGATCGGTAGGACCAGGAACAATGCCACTGAAGAAAATGACATGAAAAACAATAAGGAAGGACCAAGATAGATCAAGGATAAAGCACCTTATCAGGCCAAGATTCAGGAAGATTAGAAAGTACGAGTAGAGATCAAGGGCGAATGTTGATTGAGACATCTATTCGGTAAAACCCTCACACATTCTTGATTTACAAGACCTGCATAGGCCACCACTTCGTATCAGGCTACCTTGATACGTTTGGCCTTGTCTCTATAGCCATAACTTGGTTGTTACCTGACGTGTTTTCTACTTCCTATATAGCCGAGCTTTGGTGTTTTAACACGTTTGCGCAAGGTATCATGACATAGTGCCTTGGGTGTGAGTTGTTGAGGTGCTTGTGAGACTTAGTAATTATAGCCTAATATTCGGATTATGTTTTTATGTGCATATCACTTAGACTGGATATAGTAGATACCCTTAGATCATATTATTTTACTGCTATATTGGCTTGTATATTATGTACCTTGCTATGTCTCCTGAGGACCTGGCCATTTCCCAGGTATAGACGAGAAGGTTTACCCTAATATTATTGGCTCAAGAGTCGAGACTGGAGACGTACCATCACAAGAGGACGAGATAATGCCTGAGGATTTCTCTTAAGACATGGCATTCTGTATTTAGACATTTCTACTTTATTTTCCTATTTGTTCAGAAGACTTGTAGTTGGATTTTATTTTATTTTCTATGTTGTGGTGACAATTGTTTTCCCATGTACATTTATTATTTTTTTATTTAATGCTGGATAGTTATCATTATTATTATTTTATTGGACTTGGATATTCTGTATTTTGATTATTCTACGTAGATGAGATTTAGCAATGTACCCTGTGATCTGAGACTTGTGATGTGTTGTTGTTATGGGTTTATTATCATGATTTATAGCTTCAGCATTCACTAATGGGCTTGTTATGAGGTTTGGCCCATTGTTGACGTGCTGCTGGCATGTATTCGTATACCTGGTCCTACGTATTTTGAGACTAGGACGTTACAATAACCATTGCTTGCACAACCTACAAAATGGCTCAACTTTTAATATCATGTTACAACGAGTCATGCGACTTGATTGTATGTGTCCTGGTCTTTGCCGCATTATGCCAAAATTTACTGTCTTTGGCGAAAGCATGTCGCATGGACTCTAAAATATATCGCATAAGATGTTGCTTGTGTCTAAAGAATCATTGTCTTCTGTGCATAGCTTCTAGCTCATAAGACATGGGCTTCTGTGTCAAATACCAAAGTTTACTGTCTTTGGCATTCAGTGTACAAAGTGGTGCGCATAGTGTAGATTTTACCGAATCTAACTATTGAAGAGTGTCTTCTATGCATAGTCGTTATATAAATGGACTTGATAATTTTCGTGCTTCTACAAGGACTAATAATGAGTGTTCAATAAATGCCAAGGTAGGTTTTGATAAGATATTTGTACATAAATGCCAATATCTAGGATTTTATTACAATATAATCAATAGGATCCTGATTTTGAGCATTGTCTTACCGTATAAGATTTGTACAAAATTAATTACCTACTATATATTGCTAGTTACCTATTCTAGATGCATTATAATAGGAGATTAATTATCTACTATAGATTGGTAATTGTCTATTCAAGATTGGTTGTATTATATATATTCAGTTTGATTCAATATAATAAATATGCCATAATTCTCCAATATTATTTCTCTCTCAAATTTTTTTATGGTATCAGAGCTTTCTTCATGAACCTATCTTCTTCTTTCTCGTACCGACAATGGTTGCCATACTGAATCTGATGGCCAACGGCAACACTCAAGTTCTCATACCCAATACTCGAGAACTCACTAAACCCTTTATCTTCATCAATCATACTTCAACTCAGGCCAACTCTTGACCGAAAGGGTCGAGGATCCAATGGTTGTTGGGACACACACCAACCAACTCTAATATATAAACTGGTCGTCCCTCTCTTTGGACATATCTTGGAAAGTGTCAAGGGTGTCGGGCTCAAGGATACATGGTTCAACAGTGTTTTTTACTTCGCTTGACAGCAACAAATATGTAGTCCAATCTACAAAAATGAGCATCTCGTCAATGACAACCTCAACCTCCAGCTCCTAGGCAACCACATGCCAATGTTGCAATGACAGGCAACTCCGAAGACACCAATTGGCTCCTTGATAGTGGTGCATCACTGTAGTGCCCCGTCCCGCAAAGTCAATCGGAGGAATCGAAACGCCGACGGCATTCGAACTTGGCCTTACAACGGCGACTCGAAGACATCGCTCAGGTGGGGGAGTTTCGGTGAACTTGCCTCATCTCTGCCTTCACTTAATAATTCATGTGGTTTCAACTTGCACAAGTAGGCTAATATAAAAGCTACGAACGCACATAGCTAAGGGAATAATCCCGACCCGTCGGAATGTCTTAGAACATGGAAAATGGTCCCACGGTCTCATAGAAGTCGGCTCAGCGTGCTTTAAAATGACACTCGGTCCTTCGTCCCGTGGCTTGGGAGAAGGAAAGTTGGTATTCGACACAAACGTTGAGTTAGCCTAAGTCATAGGCGTCGCCCGCATGAATGCTCGATAAAGCATGCATGTTTCCACTGCGCAAGGCTTGGCATAGCCTTGGCTCGTCCCTCGGGTTAAGTTGTAGGCTTGAGTTAGTTAGGCAAAGTTATGCCGATCGACCTAAGTCATTCCAAGTGCCGTCCCGCTCGTTCTGCGGTTGTCAAGTAAAATAGTCCCATGATCTCATGGGCCGTCATATAACGTATGACTTGGTGATAGCGTCGCGTAGTGCGTAAGTCAGTTAGAAGGCACGAGCCACGGTTGGCACGATGTAAAGTTAGCCACGGTCCATGGCACTTAAGGAACACGTTTGTTCAAGTTAAGTTGGAAGGCTACGTAGTAGTCGTTCCCTCGAGTTCAAAGATGTTCGAGGAGGTCCCTCGGTTGGGAGCCTCGCGTCCCTATCCACGTTAAGTATTCGAGGCGGTCCCTCGGTTGGGAGCCTCGCGTCCCTATCCACGTTAAGTATTCGAGGCGGTCCCTCGGTTGGGAGTCTCGCGTCCCTATCCACGTTAAGTGTTCGAGGCGGTCCCTCGGTTGGGAGTCTCGCGTTCCTATCCACGTTAAGTGTTCGAGGCGGTCCCTCGGTTGGGAGCCTCGCGTCCCTATCCACGTTAAGTATTCGAGGCGGTCCCTCGGTTGGGAGTCTCGCGTCCCTATCCACGTTAAGTATTCGAGGCGGTCCCTCAGTTAGGAGTCTCGCGTTACTATCTACGTTAAGAAGTTTGAGGCGGTCCCTCGGTTGGGAGTCTCGCGGTCCCGAGGCACGTCATGCCAAGTGTGATTCAGAGCACAAGTTGCTAAGTATAGTTCCGGTCGTACCAACAAGTAGGCCATGCATTTACGTGAGTTTAGATGTCTCGTAGGTGCGTGGTCATTGGACACCTTGTCGACAAGGATTTTTGCCTAGACTGGTTATACGCCGGGGCACCGGGCCCAGTCATCCTAGGGGGTAGACGTTATAGCAATGCATGCTTTTATTGTGTGGGTAGTCGGGGGCTTTCCATGGGGCTAGCTACCTTGCATCGAAGGACCCGCCGCCTACCCGAGCTATGTCCGCGATGGCTTGTCATGCCAGTGGCCTTTTATATAGATAAATGGCGTGCTATGCGGCGAATCCGCATGCACGGTGTCGGTCGTAACAAAGGAAACGTAAGCACGGTATGCGTTGAATGGTGAAATATGTGCTCGGTTGCACTCGAAGTATTATAAAGCGTACGATTCGGCTATACGTAAAGATATATGTTTCGCCACGAGATAGGCATCGTACTTGATTTCTCAACAACGGTTCCATAAGTTGGGTTATACGTAATCGAGTTAAATCTGGAAGGGCCGTAAGGCGAGTTTGGATAGTCATGTTACGCTACGAGGCACGACCTCGATGTTTGAGGCTCGGGCAAGTATATTGATACGGCCTAGTCGTTACGTCCAAGGGTATGGTGCGAAAGACAAGTATGAGTCGGTACGTTGACAATGTAAACACGAGAAAGGTCTAGAGGAAAGTATGGGTACGTTATTAGTGCAAGGCACGAAGATGGTCTAAAGACACTAAATAGGCCGAGCGTCGGTCCTAAAATCGATCCTAAGGCAAGACTAGAAAGACAATCATAAAAAGGGGCTTGTATTGCACAAAGTAAATAAAACGTATAGGTTTTGTATGGGTGGGCGAGGAGCTCACTCCACCAGTACAGTGGTACTGACACCCACACAGTGTTTATGTGCAGGCACAGGTAGAAGCTCGTGGTGCGGGGCTCGCTTGGATGCGTCGAGGCACGGAGTTCCTTGGCGATTCGAAGCGTGCGATCGTGTGAAGAAAGACTTATACGGGACATAATGTATGGACATCGCCTTCCGAAGCTTCCGCTGGATTCAAGTATTGTATCGAGAGATGAGAGAGAGCAGAGTGAATTGTAAATGAGAGAAAAGTGAGCACGAGAGACTTGTAATTTGGCCTTGCGCCCACAAATGTAATCTTGTATTCCATATCAATAAAGAGATTTCTTCTGAGTTACTTGTGTTCATGTGTTCTTCTTTAAATTCCGCTGTATTGTATTCAATGTTTCTGTTTGGGACTTCTGTGCGACGGCCCCGTCGCCGCCGATGTAATCGGCCGTTATGGAACTGCCTTGCACGAGCGCAAATCTAGGCTCGTGCGGCATCACGCCTTAGCGAGGACGATCGCTCCTACGGGAGCGGGGCGTGACATAATGGTATCAGAGCACGGCTTTACGTCCTTGGACTACCGATTGAATTCTTTAACTCCGTTGTTCCGCAAACTCTGAATTGTGCTTCCGTAACGTGGTATCGTTGGCGCGCTCTCTCTCAAACGTCCCTCGGCATGTCCATACAATAAGTCTAATATTTTCGAAAGCTCGTACACGCGTTCCATCGAACGCATCGGTAGGCTATCGCCGGATACGTTGGTAGGCCTTTGGGCCGAACGGTGCCGACCTTGAGTTGATAGAAGATGCGTGCTAAAGTTAGCAAGTCGCGTGCGTGCCTAACGAGTCCTACACTAGCAAATGAGCGATAAATGAGTGTGAAAACTCGAAGTATAGTCCATACGGGATGGTTATACGGTACAACTTAGTCCGCGTATCGCGCACCTCGACCTTTTGGTGCAAACGAGTCACAACCGATATTAAGTACCGCTTGGTCGGGAACGGCGATACACTTGGAGTGTATATCGATAGGAACGTTATCAAGACTAACGCTTAGGCGTACACGGAAGATTGTTCTGGATTTTGAGGAATAGTACGAACGACGTTGTGCGTCGATGCGACGTAAACGATTACGCTAGGGATTCGTCAAACGAATCTGCAACATGTCTTAGCGAATAATGCGAACGTAATTTAGACTAGATCGGATGACTCGAATCCCGAGTGGTGTATGGTCTGTCTTGGAAAGCATTCGAGCGAAAGATTGAGGATTGCACGAGTATGAAACGCGAAAACGATTGAGTTCGAATCGAGGAAAATTGATACAGATCGCATACGAAAAGTTAACATGACGGGTAGGTAGCGTGCATGAAATGTTCGATTTTGAAGTTACGCAAACGACTCTGAGGATTGAAATCGATGTTGCTCGATGGTTTGAATTAGCAAGGAATGATGCGAATTGAGGAAATACGTTAGTCGATGACTTGAGATAGACGGATAAACGATACGTGAATTTGGGTTAAAGAAATTGATGTGGTGAACGGTTCGAGGAGATTATCCAGTCGGACGATAGCATCATTCGCACGACTCGGAATTCGTTGCAAACGAAGATCGTCAGGTTACGTATATCGTCGATAGTATTGAGGCGTATCAAAGATGATATGCAATAACTCGGAGGTACTCGGACTCGGTAAATGACGATCGTGCAAGTACTATTATTCGGTTGGATGCAATACTTAGGATTTTGATTGAGATGAATGTTGGATAAAAGTGATTGTGTTTTGATGGTTGCATTGATAACCACAACGTCGACGGTCTTGTCTTGCGCGAGCGCTACTCTAGACTCGCACATGCGTTGCGTCGGATTTGGGGCGATCGTTCCGCGTGAGCGCTGACATGGTGATTCATGTCGCGGGAATAATCGAACTCAGAAAATCAGGACGCGGCAACTTTGATTGTCCTGACTTGTTGGTTTGATGCGAAGTCAAATTCGAGGATGTTAGGACTTACGAATGATGATTGAATGAAACTTGAGGATTGAATAGGTCCAATCCGTGCATCGTGAATGAACTAGTCTTGACCCAAAACAAGTGTTACGTCCCGATGAGAATGATTATCTCGCGGGAGCGTGCATGGTGATTCGTGCCCACCGTGGATGATCGGACTCGCGTGAGATCGGAGCGTGGCATACTGTTAAGTCAGACGACCTTGTGATCGATTTCGTGAATTGGAATAGATGATTTTGGAAGCATGAAATGTGAATTATGGTTTTGCGATGAATCATGTCGTAGCGTGCTTGACTTCGAAAGATTGATTGGCGGATTATGTCGAACGTGTTCGAAGAGATAGACTATATGAAACGGCTTGATAAACGAACGATATTGATATGACGTGAAATTTGTTGAAACGTAAGTTATTGTAGGATGGTTTTACAAAAACGACTCGGATCCCGTGCTATGAATATTGGGATGTGCGTAGGAAATCGATGCTCGATGTTTAAAAATTGGAGTGATGCGAGCTTGGGTAGAAAACCCCGTACCAACGATTTGGTTTGACCTTAGGATGGGGTCAGTGTTGATATCGTTGTTTGGGAACTATGATTCCAGTACTGACGAAAAGATAAAGCCTAGCGGTTAGGCAGGCATTCGAGCGCGAAGCGATAGGTGTTACGGATGCACCACTGCGAGTCTCGGCTGACATGCACGTATATTAGGGACGCCCGAATATGTGCACGATCCGACTCGAGTGGTGATGGCGGATTCTCTATCATGAGGCTTGGCTGAAATGTATGTATTTTGGGGACGCCTGGAATATGTGCACGATACAACCAAGTGATACGTTGAATCAAGTGAGACTTGAGGAACGAGAAAATGTCAAGGATTTTGAAATCGTGAGTTCGAGGAAATGTTGATGGTAATTCGATCATTGATCTGAAACGAATTGGAATGTTGGTTGATCGCTTGGTGTGCCTTACGACTAAGTTAGCGATAGCACGAGCGTGGCTTGAAATCGAAGAAACGCGTAGGCGGAATGTATATGATTAAGTCCTGGCCATAGATATGGTAGGATGGTTTGCCTTCAGGAAAGTCTCGAGGACGAGACTTGTTCTGAGTGGTGTATGTTGTAGTGCCCCGTCCCGCAAAGTCAATCGGAGGAATCGAAACGCCGACGGCATTCGAACTTGGCCTTACAACGGCGACTCGAAGACATCGCTCAGGTGGGGGAGTTTCGGTGAACTTGCCTCATCTCTGCCTTCACTTAATAATTCGTGTGGTTTCAACTTGCACAAGTAGGCTAATATAAAAGCTACGAACGCACATAGCTAAGGGAATAATCCCGACCCGTCGGAATGTCTTAGAACATGGAAAATGGTCCCACGGTCTCAATAGAAGTCGGCTCAGCGTGCTTTAAAATGACACTCGGTCCTTCGTCCTGTGGCTTGGGAGAAGGAAAGTTGGTATTCGACACAAACGTTGAGTTAGCCTAAGTCATAGGCGTCGCCCGCATGAATGCTCGATAAAGCATGCATGTTTCCACTGCGCAAGGCTTGGCATAGCCTTGGCTCGTCCCTCGGGTTAAGTTGCAGGCTTGAGTTAGTTAGGCAAAGTTATGCCGATCGACCTAAGTCATTCCAAGTGCCGTCCCGCTCGTTCTGCGGTTGTCAAGTAAAATAGTCCCATGATCTCATGGGCCGTCATATAACGTATGACTTGGTGATAGCGTCGCGTAGTGCGTAAGTCAGTTAGAAGGCACGAGCCACGGTTGGCACGATGTAAAGTTAGCCACGGTCCATGGCACTTAAGGAACACGTTTGTTCAAGTTAAGTTGGAAGGCTACGTAGTAGTCGTTCCCTCGAGTTCAAAGATGTTCGAGGCGGTCCCTCGGTTGGGAGCCTCGCGTCCCTATCCACGTTAAGTATTCGAGGCGGTCCCTCGGTTGGGAGCCTCGCGTCCCTATCCACGTTAAGTATTCGAGGCGGTCCCTCGGTTGGGAGTCTCGCGTCCCTATCCACATTAAGTGTTCGAGGCGGTCCCTCGGTTGGGAGTCTCGCGTTCCTATCCACGTTAAGTGTTCGAGGCGGTCCCTCGGTTGGGAGCCTCGCGTCCCTATCCACGTTAAGTATTCGAGGCGGTCCCTCGGTTGGGAGTCTCGCGTCCCTATCCACGTTAAGTATTCGAGGCGGTCCCTCGGTTAGGAGTCTCGCGTTCCTATCCACGTTAAGAAGTTTGAGGCGGTCCCTCGGTTGGGAGTCTCGCGGTCCCGAGGTACGTCATGCCAAGTGTGATTCAGAGCACAAGTTGCTAAGTATAGTTCCGGTCGTACCAACAAGTAGGCCATGCATTTACGTGAGTTTAGATGTCTCGTAGGTGCGTGGTCATTGGACACCTTGTCGACAAGGATTTCTGCCTAGACTGGTTATACGCCGGGGCACCGGGCCCAGTCATCCTAGGGGGTAGACGTTATAGCAACGCATGCTTTTATTGCGTGGGTAGTCGGGGGCTTTCCATGGGGCTAGCTACCTTGCATCGAAGGACCCGCCGCCTACCCGAGCTATGTCCGCGATGGCTTGTCATGCCAGTGGCCTTTCATATAGATAAATGGCGTGCTATGCGGCGAATCCGCATACACGGTATCGGTCGTAACAAAGGAAACGTAAGCACGGTATGCGTTGAATGGTGAAATATGTGCTCGGTTGCACTCGAAGTATTATAAAGTGTACGATTCGGCTATACGTAAAGACATATGTTTCACCACGAGATAGGCGTCGTACTTGATTTCTCAACAACGGTTCCATAAGTTGGGTTATACGTAATCGAGTTAAATCTGGAAGGGCCGTAAGGCGAGTTTGGATAGTCAGGTTACGCTACGAGGCACGACCTCGATGTTTGAGGCTCGGGCAAGTATATTGATACGGCCTAGTCGTTACGTCCAAGGGTATGGTACGAAAGACAAGTATGAGTCGGTACGTTGACAATGTAAACACGAGAAAGGTCTAGAGGAAAGTATGGGTACGTTATTAGTGCAAGGCACGAAGATGGTCTAAAGACACTAAATAGGCCGAGCGTCGGTCCTAAAATCGATCCTAAGGCAAGACTAGAAAGACAATCGTAAAAAGGGGCTTGTATTGCACAAAGTAAATAAAACGTGTAGGTTTTGTATGGGTGGGCGAGGAGCTCACTCCACCAGTAAAGTGGTACTGACACCCACACAGTGTTTATGTACAGGCACAGGTAGAAGCTCGTGGTGCGGGGCTCACTTGGATGCGTCGAGGCACGGAGTTCCTTGGCAATTCGAAGCGTGCGACCGTGTGAAGAAAGACTTATACGGGACATAATGTATGGACATCGCCTTCCGAAGCTTCCGCTGGATTCAAGTATTGTATCGAGAGATGAGAGAGAGCAGAGTGAATTGTAAATGAGAGAAAAGTGAGCACAAGAGACTTGTAATTTGGCCTTGCGCCCACAAATGTAATCTTGTATTCCATATCAATAAAGAGATTTCTTCTGAGTTACTTGTGTTCATGTGTTCTTCTTTAAATTCCGCTGCATTGTATTCAATGTTTCTGTTTGGGACTTCTGTGCGACGGCCCCGTCACCGCCGATGTAATCGGCTGTTATGGAACTGCCTTGCACGAGCGCAAATCTAGGCTCGTGCGGCATCACGCCTTAGCGAGGACAATCGCTCCTACGGGAGCGGGGCGTGACATAACACCATGTTACTACCGACTTGAGTAGTCTCTCAACTCATGCTCCTTATTCAGGGACTGACGACGTTGTGATTGGTGATGGTATGGGTCTTCCTATTTCGCATACTGGTTCTACATCTCTACACACTCTCTCACATACTTTCTCACTTTGAAATGTGATTTATGTTTCTACAATGCATAAAAATCTTATATTTATTTCTCAATTTTTTAAATCTAACAATACGTCCATCGGATTCTTGCCCTCTTTATTTCTTGTGAAGGATATGTGCAGGGGGGAAACTCCCATACACCAGAAAATTAATGATGGTCTACATAAGTGTCGCTCTCATCTAAAAACTCTATTTCTTGAAGACATCATACGTGTTGGTGTCAACCTCCCAAAACTGCTTCAACTCATCTATCAACAGTTACAAGTATACATTGATGTTCATCTTCAGATTGTTTGGAATAGGGATGATGATGGTCATAATGGAGTCTTTATGTATATCCCATGTGGTAGGTTGTACAAAGTGACAATCACCAGCTAATATGAAAACTAAGAGCCCAACAGTCTGAATGAGGTAAAGCCATCGGAGGAGAGCCCCAATCTAACATTCCATGGATCCACAACAAAATCAGGATACATTCTGTCAAAGTGCTTCAGTGTCTCTCCATCAGATGAATGATCTAACACATCTTCGGTTTGGTCTCACTTGTGCTATCCCATTCTTTCAACCTTCTTTTTAACTATAAACAGCCTCTACAATCTTGGTGTCAAGGTAAAATAGTATATTGAATAGTTCGACTTTCCTGCAACGATAGTCTTCCGTGTACTAGTGATTTCATGGCAACCAACTCTACAAAATCTGTATTTGTCTTTATCTTTGTCATCCTTGTAGTACAACATGCATCCATTTTGGCATGCATCAATCTTCGAGTACCCTTACCAGAAGCATAAGTTGTCATCAAATATGTTATGCTCATATGAGATTACAGCCTAGGATTATTTATGTTATTCTCATATGCAGTATCGTAAGTTATCATCAAATATGTGTATTATCTTGTTGAACATACTAGAAGCAACCCGATAATGTAAAGCTAAGACAAGTAATCGATTGCACACTAGAAAAGAGTGTCGGTCTCCGAATTATCATTGCCAAGTATTGGGGGGGGGCATTCATAAGGGCTGTTTGCTCGTCGCATCACCATTGTCAAGTGTGTGGTGTGTGTGTGTGTGTGGTGGGGGGGGGCATTCAAATGAACGGTTGGGTCATCGTACCGATAATGTAAAATTTTAATCTGACTATACTCGAGAAATAATTTTCATACTCCTCGAAATTAGTGTTATGTATTACTTGGAGATTCTGCATATTGTTTTCAATTACGTATATTGGTATGGTAAAATATAGAAAGCATAAGGAGAATTACTGTGTTAACGGGGTGTGGTGTCGAAACTAACTTATACTACACATGCGTTAATGGAAATATATTGTCTTATAAACATGGTAGTTTTGAAAAGAGAAATAAGGTATACCATCTTTTGAAAACAACTTCAGCACTTTCAAAAGAAACATATGAAAATTTATAATATCGAAAACAAACTTAAAATAGTTGTGATAAGTTATACCAACCCCCAAAGGGGCCTTCACGGCCAAATATGCTTATAGGTATTTACTTGAGTGTAAATTTCCAAGCTCTAAACACTCATCTTTGGACATATGTTTGGGGTAAGTTTTGGAGGGTTATTGAATTAGCCCTGTGTATCCTGCAGTTTGCATTGCTCGCATTAGTGCATGCACTACAGATGGATGCACATATGACAATGTTTGTCTCTGCAGTATATCCAATCTACAAGATATGTGGGATTCGATCGACAAGAATATTGATTAATGAAATAAAGTCAGTATTTACAACAACAAAAAAGTTATACCAAACTCATCCCAATGGTTGATACTACGTTTGGGGCATTGGTCAACGTATTCAATGTAAACATGTAGATCATTATCAGTTGCTATTAACTAGCAACAAACATATTGTATTAGTCAGTATCGATCTGATCGACATCATTAATTGTAAGTAAAAAAGAATAACAACTAGGTTGGATCAGATTCATTCAGGTCGACCCGTTTAGGCTCAATCGGAACCTAACCCATCTTAGGTCTCCACCTCTTAGGGTAAACAAGTGGTTATGTATTCATGGATAATACATTTGTAACCAAAGATTTGTTCATGTTGAATGGAGCAAATACATCCACCCATGGCACCCACCCTAATCTTGGCAATTCAACAAAACACCTAATATAGGTTCACTGATTCAGACCCAACTGTCCCCACCATAAATAAAGATACAAAATCCGAAACAAACAAAATATTACACAAACTGTTCTTCCCTCCCTCCTCTCCTCTCCTCTCCTCCTCGAGTCCGGTCACCGCTCGCTCTTCAATGGCAGCCATCTCCACCAACTCCCTAGTCAGGAACCCTTCTCCTCCCCTCTTCGGACGCCGGGTAGGGCCCTCGGCTTTCGGGAAAGCCAGGGTTCCTGCTCCTCCGGGTGTCCGATCACCGCCCTTCTCGGTCTCGTGCACGCTCACCAGGGAGCCAGTGGCGGCAGAGAACGAGACTGCGGCCTTGCTCCGGCCGGACTCGTTCGGGAGGTTTGGGAAGTTCGGGGGGAAGTACGTGCCGGAAACCCTAATGCACGCGCTCGACGAGCTCGAGGTGGCGTTTAAGTCCCTCTCCGATGACAAGGATTTTCAGGTGATTTTTTTAGGGATTTTTGGATGGATTTCTGTTTTAAATGGATCGAATCTATTGTACAAGCCTAAAGATTGAATCCTTAGGTGAATTATTGGTTTCTGGAATGGAAAAAAGTGAGCTTTGAGGTTTACGGTTGCTCATTTGGCAATTGATGGATTGATTATTATTTTGTCGATTAGGGGTTTAGCTTTAGGAGCAATTTTGACAATTATAGGCTTAAAATTTCATCAGAGGATTAAAAGATTGAAACATTATCTTGAGAAATATTTTCCAGAATGTTAGCTGAAATTATTTGAATATTATTGTTATTATTTGAATAATTTTGCACGAATTGGTGTTGTAAATGGATTGAAATATTGTACAAGAGTAAAGATTGAAACTTTAGGTAAAATCCCATTAAGAATCTTTATGTGAAAAATAAACTTACCAGAACTTTCTGATAAACTTTTGGATATTTTTAGTATTTCTTGAAGACTTTTGCATGAATCAGTGTTCTAAATGGATCGAACGTATTGTTGCTAGCGTAAAAGTTGAAACTTTAGGTAAATTATAGTTTTATGGATCAAACAAGTAGTGATATTGGAGGTCCTAGAATGCTCATTTGGCAATTGATTATTTTGTCGATTATGGGTTTTTTTTAAGAGTGGTTTTGTCGATTAGAGGATTAAAATTCCATTAGAGGGCTAAAGATTGAAAATTTGTGTTAAAAATAGTTTCCTGCAAGAAAAAAAAAAGGAGTTTGGAAGCCTAGTTGTTCGATTGACAATTGATTCTTTGCCAATTAGGAATTGACTTTAGGGGCAAAGATGCATATGAAATTGTTTTGATGGAGGTTCAACTGTTTTTCTAAGATCGAAATGATTTTCGAATTTTAAAGTTTTTGAGGTTTTCTTTGGTGTGAATCTGTAACCTAAATGAATTGTATTCGGAGTTGTTAAATTTCAGAGGCTTGAATTGCCATTAGAGGATGAAATCGACGAATTAGTTATTTTGTCAATTAGGAGTTTATTTTGAAGAAGAAAGACGCATATGAATTGTTGTGGTGGAAGTTGAAATGGATTTTTAAGAGAAAAATGTGGAATGGGATTTTTGGATTTGTTATTTTGGCTTTTAGGACTAATTTGCATTTGAAGTGGATCAAATTTGTTTTACAAGCACGGATTATGAGATTTCGGAAGCTTAAATTTCCGTTAGAGAGTATATGATTCAAACTTTAGGTAGGAAATAATGTTCTGAAAGAAAAAGGTATGAGCTTGGTACGAGTGCTTATTAGGGATCCCTACCCGAGGATCACTTGGGAAATAGGCCGATCGGTCATTTTGTCAATTAGGGATCGACTTTAGGAGCAAAGATGCATATGGGGTTATTATGTTGAGGTTGCAGATAAAGAGATTGAAAGGGGATAGGCACAAGGATGAAGTTCATTTTGGCTTCCATGATGGGAACGGGGGTAGATGTTGAATTTTTCATTAGTTTAGTGGGCTGATTGTGGAGGGGTGCTAAGGAGAAATATGGGGACTGGGTCGAGTTATTTATGGAGGAAGGAGATGCAGGAATTAGGTCTAAGGTGTATGGGGAGTGGGTTTTGGAATAAATTTGGAGTTCGAGGAGTCCATTACATGTTCAACTTAGCTAGCGCTTGAGCAGCAGTAACTTGACTGGGTGAATAGTGCTGATTATATTAGAGATATAGAGGATAAGGGTGAGGAGCACAAGGGTCTCACTTATTGGTGGTTTTCGTTGGGTACATCCATATTAGACTAAGTGTGTTTGTAATTGTTGTCATTAACATTATAACACATTATCCATTTTTGATGCATCATGGAGTATGCTGGTTGAAGCTGCGAAAATCCAAACCCCCCCCCCCCCCCCCCCCCCCCCCCCACACACACACACACACACACTCTTTTGATGTGTTCTGCGTAAAACTGAATAATTTTACCTACTGTAGGAAAGTTTAAATTGTGCGATATTGCATTGGCAGGCACAGACTGTACAGGATACAGAATGGGAATATGGTGATTGTTAGAAGTTAAAACATGTAGCATATATCTGCCATGCATGGATGGAAAGAAGTTAAATTGAAGAGAACAAAGGTGTAGTGGCAAAGGGGCGAAGGGGGTTGTTACAGCTTTAATAATGGTGTTGGCTCGGATAACCATTCATATGCTTAAGTTAGGGGAGCTTAGGGTTATGAAGTCCTTATACCAATCCCCTTCTACTTCTTCTGATTATCTTTCCTCCACATGCACAGCTATAGAAGCGACAGTGACAATTGCCGACATGTCATAACTCACTTTTTATGGTGAAGGGTTCATACATTCCAAGCTGATTCAAAATCTGTCAGTTTCCAATATCACGCTGAAGCCAATCCTTGTTCAGATTGTGTCCGAGACAAAACACCATGTAGGCATACAAATACAATGTAAGGATATCGTAAGTAAACAATAAAGTTAACCAATTCCGCTAATGAGTTTTTGTTCATATGGCAAGGGTCCACAGCGTTGCAATATCTTCAATTCTTGTGCCTATCACATAAATTGTTCATCTAATTGTGCACTTCATAATTTATTGCATTCACTTAACAAACGATTCAAGATCATCAAATCAATATGCCATCACGAGGGAAGCTTTCAATAATCTGAACCATAGTTTTGAGAAGAATCTGATAATAATATTGAATAGAGAGTTATTTTGCTATATGCTTTACTTTGTAACATATTTGCTCACTTACCCTATCCTTGTATTAATCAATGAGGTTTCTTGTCCTTTTTGTCTGGTATACTGAGTGTGTATTGTATTCTTTCTTTGCAGAAAGAACTGGATGGAATTCTCAGGGATTACGTTGGTCGTGAGAGCCCGCTGTACTTTGCTGAACGCCTCACTGATCATTACAGGAGATCCAATGGTGAGGGTCCGCACATATATCTAAAGAGGGAAGATCTCAATCACACAGGGGCACACAAGATAAACAATGCCATTGCACAAGCTTTACTAGCCAAGCGCTTGGGAAAGAAACGCATAATAGCTGAAACAGGAGCTGGTCAGCATGGAGTTGCAACTGCTACTTCTTGTGCAAGGTTCGGTCTGGAGTGTATTATCTACATGGGCGCCCAAGATATGGAGAGGCAGGCTCTTAATGTTTTCCGGATGCGACTTCTTGGGGCAGAGGTTAGTACTGTGCATTCTTGCTGATAGCATACTTAACCTTCCTTACATGCATATATAAACTTATCAGATGAAGTTTATCATGGTTTGGAATTTTTGTATTATCTTAGACTTATGAATAATAATTAGGGTAGGCTACTTTTTTATCAGTATGTGCAGAGTACTCATTTTTTACTGTTTTTACTGTTGTTCCTTGAATAGTCGCATTATACCATTGATTTGTATTAGAAATAACTTAAAGCGAAATGTGAAATGTATTCTTATGTTTCTTGACCGTAAGTTGTTGAAGAATTTAAATTTAGTTTGGACTTCAAGAGCATACTTTATTATTAGATAAAACATAGACATGATAATTGGATATTATTCTATAGCACAAGGGCTCTCCGGTCAAGTGCTTTCATTATTCTTTCAAGGTAGAAATCTGAGTTGCACGTAGTATTTCTTTATGGACATTAGATGTGGGGCAACCCTAATTTGGAATGTCATGCAATTTAAAACATTGTCTAGAATTTCATAAATGTTTACATCTTCATTGGCCATTACTTTAGCAAATCTGTGGTATTGAGTTTCAAATTGCTCTATGCAGGTTCGAGGAGTTCATTCTGGGACCAAAACTCTAAAGGATGCTACATCAGAGGCCATACGAGACTGGGTGACAAATGTTGAGTCAACCCACTATATCCTGGGGTCTGTTGCTGGTCCCCATCCTTACCCTATGATGGTTAGGGACTTCCATGCTGTAATTGGTAAAGAAACAAGAAAGCAGGCAATGGAAAAATGGGGAGGAAAGCCAGATGTGCTGGTTGCATGTGTAGGTGGGGGTTCAAATGCCATGGGACTATTCCATGAGTTTGTTGACGATAAAGATGTTAGATTGATTGGAGTGGAGGCATCAGGACATGGTTTAGATAGTGGTAAACATGCAGCAACCTTGACAAAAGGAGAGGTAGGGGTTCTGCATGGAGCTATGAGCTATCTGTTGCAAGATGATGATGGACAAATAGTTGAGCCTCATTCTATTAGTGCTGGGTCAGTATGGGCCGGAAATGTTCACTTTCTTTAAGTTTATAGTTTCTTAATTGATTGTCAATCTGTGCTTACATGATTATTCTGGTATGTTCTCTTTAATTATTAGTTTGGACTACCCTGGTGTGGGACCAGAGCATAGCTTTCTGAAGGACATTGGACGTGCTGAATACCATAGTATCACTGACGACGAGGCTTTGGAAGGTAATGTTAAATATAATATCTAATTTCCGGGTGATTTTCATGCATAATTTTCTATTGAATATTTGTCTAACTAGACGATCCATTTTTTTTATGATGTATATACTAAGGGTCCACCAAAGAATTTGGCCTAACTGTAGTTTTGGATTTGGTATGACCTCATTATTTCAAATTGTATGGATCAAAATTTTAGCAGTCCTGGCTTATACAATTGGACTGTCAAATTTTTGGCAATTCTGCAATACATTTGGACTGCCAAAATTTTGGCAGTCCTAATAGGTAACTTGTGTTGTCCCAAAGAAAAAAAAAAATAGTAAGGGTAGTTTAGGGAGTCAAAAGTTCAAACCATTTGTGATGCCCCCGAGATGAAAATGTGGTGCCAATAACACTCGTCATATTTTAAATGCTCTTAGTATAGCATACTTGCAACCTTGCAGAAATTATACTCTTGTCACAGGCATTGAGCAACGATTTCCATCATTTATTAATAGAAAATATTTTATGTACAGTCCCTTAATTTAGGATAGGCAGAAGTTTCCTCTCAAGTACAATTTTTTTTTTTTAGAAATGAGCAACATAAATATGCAGTTACAAAGGATGCAGCTTAAGACCCAAGTCCCGTGCATCATGCAAGAGAGACTGACATTGGAGTCAGCTTTGAGTACGGTATGTCATCCATGGTGCTTTGAGACTATCCATTACTCTTAGTTTAGCCAATGCAAAACCGATATTATTGACCAATCCGATGCATTAAGTTAGATCTTCCACCAAATGCCCATTTATACTGGCAGTAAACTTGAAATTACCAAAAATATTGGAATACCAGTATTGGTTACTATGTCATATGATATTTCTTTAATAGAACAGGGATTCTTGTGTTCAGATGTAATCTTTTTTTTATGTACTTTGTTCAAATCCTCTTTTGACAAGTTTGTGGGGTCGTTCATGTCAATAGATTTCATTAGAACCCGCTTATTGGAGCAGGATCTAACTTGGTGACTTGATAATAATCAGTTGGAATCGTTGAGGCAGATAATAAGCTGTTTGCAGTAACCTACTTTTATGCCTAACCTTGGACTTATCTTTTGGTCGGCACTTGTTTGTAGGAGACTGCATGTCGCATATTACTCGTATTTTCCTCAAATTCACTAATCTTCTTGGGGGTTTTTACTGATGGATTCTATTTTCATATCAGCATTCAAGCGGCTGTCTCGGCTGGAGGGAATTATCCCAGCTCTGGAAACATCCCATGCAATCGCTTACCTGGAAAAGCTCTGCCCGACGTTACCTAATGGAACGAAAGTAGTTCTCAACTGCAGCGGAAGAGGAGACAAGGATGTCCACACTGCCATAAAGTACCTGCAAATGTGAATATTCCATGGACCTCTAATGTCATGCTGGTGAATCAAAAATAAAATCCTCGCTCCTGTTGAGTTTTAAGTTGTGACTGTTCCAAGTTCAAATGCTGGAGGAGATGACCAATAAAATTTCTGGGGAAGTTCATATCATGAAACAATCTGAATGAAATTGATGATCTACTATGTGAAGTATTAAGGACATTACTATTTAGCTTTATAGAGGGAAGAAAAAGGAATCATCTATTTATTTGATGCTGCAACATGTTGTTACTTTGAGCTTGCTATGTGTATGATGCATTAAACTTGTGTGGATTGCAACATCTGCAGACATTTAAATGTTCTAACCTGTTATAATATTAAACCTGTTGACATGATTAATGTACATTATTTTAACATCTGACATCTTTTTTCGGATTAAAAGAAATTATTGATAATTTCATTAATTTTTTTGGCTTTACAGTTTGTTATGATTTCAAAGCAACTATGATACAGTTTACTACTCTATTGTGTTATTAAAATCATATTCTATAGTAGGAAAATTATAAGCTAAATAACGATCTGGGCTGTTAATATTGGGTTTGGTAAAAATAACCTAAAGACGAGCAACTGAAACACAAAGTAGTACTTGTAGAAACACAAAATAGTACTTGCAACCCTCTTCCTCAAGGTTTCTTTCCTTTATTGTCACATTAAGTCCCTTTATCCATGTTATTTCTTTATGTTTGACATATATATATATATATATATATATATATATATATATATATATATATATAAAGTATGTTAATATTGGGTTTGGTAAAAATAACCTAAAGACGAGCAACTGAAACACAAAGTAGTACTTGTAGAAACACAAAATAGTACTTGCAACCCTCTTCCTAAGTTTTTTCCTTTATTGTCACATTAAGTCCCTTTATCAATGTTATTTCTTTATGTTTGAAATATATATATATATATATATATATATATATATATATATATATATATAGGGTTTGGTAAAAATAACCTAAAGACGAGCAACTGAAACACAAAGTAGTACTTGTAGAAACACAAAATAGTACTTGCAACCCTCTTCCTAAGTTTTTTCCTTTATTGTCACATTAAGTCCCTTTATCAATGTTATTTCTTTATGTTTGAAATATATATATATATATATATATATATATATATATATATATATATATATATATATATATATTTTAATATCCATTTCTTTGGACCCCCAGCACCGGACCGTGGCCGTCCCGCAACCACCCAGCCATCCGTGCCCGAGAGGGGGCTCGAACTTGGGACCTCCCCCAAGTGAGCCCCCACTCCTATATATATATATATATATATATATATATATATATATATATATATAGGGAGCGGATCAAAAGCCCCCCTTAGAAAACCCCCTAAAAATCCCCCTCACTCTAATTCGTAATATTAATGTTAATATTAATGTTAATATTAATGTTAATATTATTTTTTTTAATTTTTTATATATTAATGTTAATGTTAATTTTAATATTAATGTTAATATTAATTTTAAGTTTAATGTTAATTTTAGTATTTAATGTTAATATTAACATTAATATTAACATTAAATTACGGATTAGAGTGAAGGGGAGGGGGTTTTCTAAGGGGGACTTTTGATCCGCTATATATATATATATATATATATATATATATATATATATATATATATATATATATATATATTCAAACTATGTTAGTGATTAACAATATAAATATTTTTCTAAATTTTTTACTTATTATAATTATTTACTTCTTTTGTTTGGAAAAAATAGAGTAATCCACAGGCCCAAACAGGGAGACCGAATAATTTGACCATGTACTATTGTATCACATAAAGAAAAGGTTTGCGGTATCGGACCATATATACCATTTGTATATATCGGACCTTCATATGCATATCTATGTCAACGCGATGAATATATATATATATATATATATATATATATGTATATATATATATATATTTTAAATATATATATATTTTAATATATAGATATATTAATAATAATTTTTTTTGGATATCAAAATAAATTATTATTAATAAATTATTGAACTTTATATATATATATATATATATATATATATATATATATATATATATATATATATATATAGCTTTGATCACTATTGGATAGTTTTATCTAATTTTTGGATATCCATGGATATCAAAATAAATTATTATTAATAAATTATTGAACTTTATATATATATATATATATATATATATATATATATATATATATATATATATATATATATATATATATATAAAGTTCAATAATTTATTAATAATAATTTTTTTTGATATCCATATATATATATATATATATATATATATATATATATATATATATATATATATATATACTTTTGTGCACATTTTTAGTATTTTTGTGCAATTTTAGACCATTGATGGCTTGTAGGGCTGCAAATGAGCGAAGCCGTTTGCAAGCTATTCGAAGCTCGTCTCGATAAAAGCTCATAGTAAACAAGCTGAGCTAAGTTTCATTTTCGAGCTTGTTTAATAAACGAGCCAAGCTCAAGCTTAGAAGTACTCGGCTCGTTTGAGCTCACAAGTTGGTTCATTTATGAACTTGTTTAGGAGCTCGTTTGTTCTTTATTGAATTATAATTCTATATATGTTTGTATAACAATATAGTTTTGTGCATTATATATTTGGAAAATGCTAAGTTTACTACCAAATTCTTACAACCTTCTTACAACTACTCTCTCCCACTCCTTACACATGGGTTCCACCGGATCCCACCACCTCTCTCACCCCCCTACTACATGGGCTCCACCCGGCCCCACCATTTCTTTCCCTCCTCCAATCGAAGTCCGACACGTGTCCGATTGTAGGAGGATTGTAAAATTTGGTTGTAGGCATAGCAAAGCTCTATATATATATATATGTCCTTAATAATTTATATTAAAGAACTTTTTTAATTAATTTTTTATAAATAAATTGTTAATATTATAGGTAATTGAATTCAAACTTAACTAGCTTGAAATCGAGCTTGTTAAGTTTGAAATCAAGCTTAACAAGCTTGATTTTGAGCTTATCGAGCTTGTTTATCAAGCCCGAGCTCAAATCAAGCTCAAACTTAATATAAACAAGGCTCAAGCTCAAGTTCTAAAATAAATAAAAAACTTATCTAGCTCGAGCTTGATTAATTCTAGTTAAGCCAAGCTCAAGCTTACAAAAGCTCGGCTCGGGTTGGCTCGTTTGCAGCCCTAATGGTTTTAGGCTGAAAAAAAAACCCGATATCGGCTGATACTGCTACTATGATAAAGACACTATAACACAAGATAACATCATTGAGTTTTTTTCCAAGTTGGGTAGAACAAATATATGCAAAAGCAAGTACACATTAACTTAAAGAGAGATTTGGAAGACTGTCGCATTCTTTCTTCCCACTATCAGACCCTTCCAATTCTCAGCCACAAGGCAAAAGACGAGAAGAAACCTTCCAAGTCCAAGATGCAACTTGCGGCAAAAGATATTTGCAAATTTGATCTGTCATTTATTATTTGTTTCATCTGAGGACCAAACCAGCAATAAAAAACATATACCTTAACCAAAACCTAAAATACATACTTCCCATTATCCGTGTCTCCTGCAACAGGGAAAATTAAGATTTATTCTAGATATTCGTTGTCCATGATGGTTTTTATATCTACAACAAAATGAAGCTGCTCGAGCTTCTTCAAGACTAGATTTCCTTCCATAACAAGTGCCACAGCTGCATTGATATATAGAATGCAGACCCTTCAGCATGAACAATAACGCTCTGCAACTTTCACTGCTTAGCCTAAAGATAAAAATTACAAATAATGTTAGTAAGCATCATAATTTTGTATTCCAGACCTAGGTTGCAAGCCAAAATATGGATGTTGCTAAAATGCACAGGAGAACATAGATGTGGATAAACACTGGGTGGCCTCATTAAACTAGAATCGTTTATACATGGACTCAATCCTCTTCTCATTAAAGTCAAAAGTTTAATAGTTGATAGGAATATACCTGGGAAATAGGCACTCCAATTTGCAGCTAGCTACCACCTAGAGGAGACGACTACAGTCTCTAACTTATGAAGGAGCTTCTTCATGAAACAGTATCTATAGAAAAGTTTCCAGACTGGATACACGTTGATGTGGTTTGAGTACATGTATATTTGATGATCACCAACTCTAATGGTGTCTATAAAACATTAAAATGTCTATAAAACATTAAAACCTCTAAGCAGGGGAGTCCCTACCTTGGGATGGGAAATGGTAAAACTGGCAGCTTCACAAAATTACTAAGGTGCAATAATCAGACAATTTAAAAAGGAAATAGCTAAAAAGCGAAGAATAAAAAAGTATCGATCTGTGGCCAATCGCATGTGAGCATTGGGTGCCACTTGCCCAAAAGAAAACAACAGAAAAACAGTCAATACCTAGAAATGAGGACTCACCCACATCTCACATGTGGGCACTGGGTACAGATATAAAAGTGTGTACCGTACCAACTATATGCTGATAAAATTGGTTGGATAATTGATTATCTATCACCGAAACTGAAGTACTGTTACCAAGATATTAATGAAATTATTTACTAAATAGTGAGATGTTAAATGCGATACTTAAATAACCTTTTCCTCTTGTTAGTATGATGCTTGATGTAAATTCTTCGGTTCATTTTCATTCAACGTACTTGCCTAATCCCTTTTAGGGAAAGAAATTCACTATTTGTTGGGAAAGCATCCTGTGGAGCATCCATGCAGCGAAGTACTGATGCTATTTGAAACCACCTTTTTTTTTCTTGTACAAAGAACCATGCATTAGCATGATGTGATTTCTCTTACATGAATAATCAATTTTCAGAAAACAATTCCACTGATACCAATGTATTTCTCGTGGTCAATTTTGCAAAGCAGAAAACTGACTCCTGTAGCTTGGTAACTCAAGAATATATCTCCTGCAGCCTGAATATGTCGTTCATAAATATATATAGAGGTAAATTGCATATCACCTCCCTTAACAAGGGTGTGTATTCCCCCACACCTAGGGGTGAGCATTATTCGGTTTTGGACCGAAAACCAAACCGAACCGAATAAGGGATTCGGTTCGGTTAAAAAAAATTGGTTCGGTCTCGGTTTTGAAAATACTAAATTTTCTTATTCGGTTTTGATCCAAAACCGAACAAACCGAACCGAATAAGGGATTCGGTTCGGTTTAAAAAAAATCGGTTCGGTTTCGATTTTGAAAATACTAAATTTTCTTATTCGGTTTCGATCCAAATCGAAAACCAAATATATATATATATATATATATATATATATATATATATATATATATATAAACAACGCAAATAAGCGAAAAATTGAATAAACCGAAAACCGAACCGAAACTGAAAACCAAACCGATTTAATTTGGTTCGGTTATGAGCCATTTCGGTTCAGTTACGGTTTTGCTTATTCGGTTTTCAATCTAATTCGTTTTTCGCTTATTCGGTTTGGTTTGAACCGAATTAACCGAATGCTCACCCCTACCCACACCTTATCTGGCCCAGTCATTCGAGAAGTGACATCAATCAACTTGCCTTGCCAGCCAATCAGCAAGCAGCTGCCATCCCTCTCCTCCTTCCCCCCCTCCTCCCCACCCCCCACCTTCCCTTCCCAATAGTCTCTTCATGTCCTTCCAGTTTCAGTTGGGCTGGATGTCGCCAGACCACCATTATGGTGCAAAAGGGACAGCCAGCACTAGCATGGTTCACCAGGGACCAGCCATCCTTCAGCACCTGCCGATCACAGCAGCCTGCACAACCATCAGCATCCAGCTGAGCTGAAAACTAGAGAGAGAGATGACGGGGGGTTCACCATCTTTCAGCGGCAGAAGCATGGCATATCACTAGACATTACCTCTTGGCCAGCTGGCCTGAAAAGGTAAAAGGGGATAGAGGGGAGAGAAAATGAGAGGCTCAAGTAATTGTCTGAACGCCAATCGACACCCTAAACCTAGTGTGGGAGATGCAGTTTTGTTTTTTCCAAAATGTTCAAGCTATGAGGGTTATTAGCAACAATCCTCATAGTAAGGGGCACTATCTGAAATTAACCCATATTTATAAGATGCTACATTTTATGAATCTTCCTCCAGAAACAACATACAAAACCATTGTTCTAAAAAATCGGCCTAGGCGGCGCATAGTGCTCGCCCAATGCCCCCGTCTAGTGCCCCCTAATGCCCAAGTATGCATGTTTAGATTGTGTACAATAGACGCAATTTTCAGCATGATTTTGTTTTTTGTTTTTTTTATAACTGCCTAGGCGGGCTACGCGCTAGGCACCCGCCCGACTAGCGCCTAGTGCCTTTTACAACCTTGGTCAAACTAAAAATAATTTTTATTTCCAGTAACAGTAATCTAACCAGATGTCATGACCACAGTTCCAAGAATAATACACGAGAGCACAAAAAAAAACGATTAGGAAGAAAGAAGCCATTGTAATAACATAAAATATGATCTTATATTGATATATAAAGTGACATTCTAAAGTAAAATAAACTAAATTATACAAATAAGCCCTTTTGTGTTTTACTTAACAGAAGGGTGATTCAGTCATTTCAAGAGTAAACCAATTGTTGAATAGTCTAGTAGAAGTTTTACCTGGGAGTAAAGGAAGGTGCCCAGGATGGCGATTGCCGCTCCAAGGGCATTGACAGGCTGGACAGGTGTATGAAAGATTATTATGGATGAGACAATGACTGATATCCGCTTCATGGTGTTGCCTATGCTAAACGTCAAAGGAGAGATTTGATCCAAAGACATGTACGACACCTGATTATACAAGTGGTAGAAAACGCTTTGTGCAGCTACCCACCTGCCAACGTATGATTTCAGAGCCATAAGTACAACAGCCAGAATAACAATTGTATCAGATGCAAGTCTAATTTCAAAAAATATCTTTATAATTAAATATATAATCTACAATTAGTCTTAAAATAATGTCATAATCCATGCACCGTAATATCTAGGAGCATTCAATGATGCAATTTAAACCGTCAATTTATAACTTCCATCATGTTGTTGCATAAGATAGAATGAACAAACAAAGAGATGAAAAAGGATGAACAGGGACTTTCAATCTCACAAACTCTTAAGAGCTCGTTTCAATGGATGTTTTGCATGCACTTACAAAATGACAATATAACCAAACATTTTAACACAACTGTTGCATTTACCAGATGAAGTGGGGACCAATCTGTGAAATTGCCTTCTCCCAACCAGCTGCCCACATCTGTGGACCCTCGACAGCAATAGCAAATGGGGTCAGAATTAATAGAGAAAGCATGGAGAGACATGCATAATAATTCATCCCACTAACTGACTTCCCCTTCATCCCTTTTTTCGAGAAAATGTTTCTGAATACAAACGCAATGTTTGATATCATGGCACCCATAAAACCTGTAATCAAGACAAATAATAACATTACACCAACAACTTCGAAGTAATCTTGAATGATACTAGAAATATTAATAATTTCCATAATCATCAATGAATTTATGTGATGACGTGCAATTGGCCCAAATAATAGCAAGAAACACTTAAAGAGTAATTCCAGTTTTCTACGAATTAGAATTTGCATATGAGAATTGATGACAGATAAGATAATCATCCTGAGTTAAATTCTTAAGTTGCACTCAGACATACTCGCACAATCATACAGTAGCCTTGCAAGATGAAATTATTCACACTTATTAAGCACAATCTTGTTAATTAAGAGCCCACTAATTACAGGAAGAGTTTTGCTCCATTCCCTATCAGTTCACACCACCAATTTTAATGAGGTGTATTTCATGATAGAATAATTGGTTCCTCTATATACAAAATAAGAAGAATATCCTTGTATAAGACCATCTATGTTCCAATTAGCAACTTAAGAACGATTCTCTCTAAATTATATATACTTCTTGGATTGGGATTAGAACGTATACATCTGAAATTCAGTATGCTATTCGAATGACATACATCCTTCTTTCATCACTTGGAAGCTGTGCGAGATGAAAGTCTCATGCACAGTTTTGAATGAGAGTTTACTGAATCTAAAACAATGTCGACAGAAAGGGAGGCGAACCAGACACCAAGTCGCCCACTGGCGGAGGGAGAAGGGGGCGAGTGGGGTCATGTGACCCCACTCAGATTTTTTTTTTTTAAATTATGTATATATCTAATACACATAAAAACAAGCAGCAATATCACATAGCTATGCATTGTTTTGAGAAGCCTTAGCACCAAGTAGCAGAAAAGCACGTAGTGTTTGTTTGTAAACGTCAAAATTGCTCAGTATGAGCAATTAGCTTTCATTAGAGGTAGAAGTATTCATGAAAGAGTATTTTCAGCAATAAAAGTTATCAAGAACACACTTGGTAACCGAATGAGAGATGAATTTATGAATGATCGTTTGGTGACATACATTGAGCAAGATATTTTCGTAAAAGTTCAAAAGGTGACATCTCGCAACATTTTCAAAATATAAAACCTCGTAAGAGATTATTGTAAACAATTATATTGTCAGTTAAATGCAACTATTTTAATATTCCTTCGTTATCAAAATATTTTGTGACTAATTTATGCTATTATTTTCCTTTACATTTTTTATATTTTTAGGATTGAAATTTTACTAATCGATTTTGACCCCGCTGTACCTAAATCCTAGCTACGCCCCTGAAGTCACCCATCCACTCCGACGCAACTCGAATGAAAGCAAGAAACCGAAATGAAAGCAAGAATGTTGGCCCCCGACAAGTGAGAAAGAGAGCTAGAAACTCCCAATTTTGACCAACCACCTACTCTTCTTAACATCCATGTTAAAATAAACAAGAATATTCTTGTTTCAGATCATCAAATTCCAATTGGATTCTGCTAAATGCCAACCTCTTCCTCCTAACCAGTCTGTGTTGAAATTGAATGTCAAAGTAAGAAAATTTGCCAACTCCAACCACCAACCTACTCTTCTTACCAATCATGTTGAAGTTGAGTTCTGTGACGGCAGCAAGAGCGCAACCGCCAATGATCGGCAACAGGGAGAGATAAACCTGCACCGGAAACGTCTCGCCCAACAGAAACCTAGACACCAGGACACTGAAAGCGGGCTCTCCGCTCTTAATTATGTGGGTAAAGGACACTGCCACCTTAGACATGCTCACGGTCGCCGCGACATGACCTATTGTGTGGGCAACAGCCACCTGATAGAAAAGCAAATATTCAATCAAAATCGACAAAAAGAGTAATAATAATAATAAAGTCGATAGAAAACAAACTTTCCAATAATTAAAAAAATTACCATAAACTACTCAAGATTTTAACCTAGCCATTGGAAGAAACAAACTTTCCTAATGAAATCAAAATGTTCCACCAAATCGCATCAAACTAACCATAAACATAATAAAAGGGACCAAAATTTGACAAGATCCGTCGTTACAACCAACAAAATCACCACAAAGACATTAAAAGAGATCTTAAATTTCATTCGAACTTTCTCCCCAAACGCCGACAAAAACAGGAGAGAAAATTTTACGGCAAATAAATCGTCTCTTTTACGGAAACCCTAAATTTCCCTGGGAAAAAACCAGTGTCGTCAAAAACCACCACACAAAGATCTTAAAATTAAGCTGATAGGTCGAAACTAAATTTTCCCTCATAACTATCAAACAACTTCCAGGAAACAGACAAACTTTCTCATAAACCCTAAAGGTCCACCAAAATCTATCAAAAAACAACAGAAAGTTTAAAATTTACCAAAACTTACTTCCAAAATACAATAAAACTCGAAAAAAAATTCAAAAAAAAAAAGTAAAGAAGCAATATTTCCTAACAAAAAAACCCACCAAAACCCTAAATTAAAAAAAATCCAATCATCCTCACCGGAGCGAGCGCCTTCCAGAAGTCAGGATCCGTCTTGGGCGCCTCGGCCAGCCCGGTCGCCCACGAAACCAGCATCATCAGCGACCCGCACGCCAGCGACAGCGTCGACGTCAGCCACGGGTACGGGAACGCGTTCAGCACCTTCTTGTTATAGATATTGAACACCACGTTGAGGGCCCACCAGGTAGCGAAGTACACCCCGATCTTCAACTTCTGCGCCGCCTCCGACCTCGCCTCGATCGCCCCCTCCGTCCGGTCCGCCTCGTACGCTGACGGCGACTCCACAGTCCGCCGCGGGCCTCCGTCGGATCCGGACCCGAACCCGAACTGCTTGAGGTGCAGCCCCTTGCAGGAGAGCGACGACGAGGAGGAGGAGAGTTGGGTGGTGGCGCGGGGGAGGGATACGGAGTTAGGATTTAGGAAAGGGGACTTGGGCCGACGGAGGAGGAGGTGGTGGTCGGCTGCTGCGGCGAGCGGAGCCGGCGAGTGCTTGATCGAGTGGATCATCGTCGCTAGGATTTTGGAGATGGAGAGGAGTTATGAAACCCTAACCCTGATTTGTTGCGAAATTAGGGTTTTGAGAAGGGAGATGATGTCGGTGGTGTGATCTAATTAGAGAGAGAGAGAGAGGTAGGTTCGGTGGGAATTTAAGGGAGTTCGGTATTCATAGACGGAGAAAAAGGAGGGGACTTTTGGGTGTTGCATAATAGCCCTTATTATTTGGAATTTTTGTATAATTCTAAATTAGTTTTTTCCGCTTTAGTTTGAGATAAATAATAATAGAGTTATTTGTATTTACAAGCCCTCCCCTCTCCTATGGTCGGCCCCGCTTTACACCAGAGCGAGGAGGGAGAGAGTGGAGGGAGGGGTAAAATAGTATTTTTAGACGTATTTTAACGGTTGTTAACGACAGTGGTGCAAACTGAGCAAAAATTAAAATATGGGAGTTTTTTTAAACAAAGGGTCTTCAAATACAAAAATGCAAATCTAAGGAGGGTTTGTTTGCACTTTATCTGAAGATTGGGGATAACACTAATTAAAATAAAATTGGAGGGAAGTAGAAATATGATTAGCAATTTGGGGGGTGGTAAATACAAATAACTCATAATATTAAAGGTCGGACATAATAACTATAATAATAATAATAATAATAATAATAATGGCATAATAATAATAATAATAATAATCTATTCTACTATATAATGTCAAAAATTAGGCTTCACCGTGAAACTTTTTTTCCCAAAAATATCCTTTGCATGTCTATTCCAATAAAAAAAATTATATTAGGGATACAATATCTAGCTTTTAGTATTTCAATATATTAGTTTTGTCTTTTGCTCTTTTCAAGCATATGCAAAGTTAATTAAAAGACAATTTTGAGTGTCTTTTACTATTTTCAAGTACATACAAATTAAGTTAATTAGAAGACAATTAAATTATGTGCAACACACGTGCTTATATTCTAGTAATAATAATAATAATAATAATAATAATAATAAGATTGAATATCTTTCTTCCCCTCATTAAGTGGTGGAAACCAAAAATCTCTAGTGTGCTTATTAGTAGGACTGGTTGTAACCCCACTGTTCCGAAATAAACAAGATTTAGAATTTTTCAAAATATTTTATTATTTTTGGAATATTTTATTCATATTTATCTAATAAATTTTAATTTAGTTTATTCGAATATTTTATTTGAATTAGCTACAATTTTTCATGTAATATATTTTATGGGATTTATTTGATAGTTAATAACTATACTTGTTAAGACTAATTATTTTAATTAATTAAAATAATATTTTTGAATTAATTAATTAGTATTATTAGTTGAAATTATTTTAAGTTTAATTATACTTTTCCTATTATGGTAATGGTAGATTTGTAAATATCCTTAACTAGATTGGTTAGTTTAGGAAATCCACTGTCGAATGCCTAGTCACATGTTCAAGTGGGAACATTATGAAATTTAATTAAGCTAATTTGGATTAGTGCTAATTAATTCGAATAACACTAATTACAAGAATATTCTTTGGCATCTGGAATATACCAAAGAATATTATCTGGAATATTCAAGAAATATTCTTCCTAGCACATGTGCCTAGAGATTATAGGACTTTCCTAATGAGGCTATAAGTAACCATCATTTATTGCTGATTAATTATTCCTAATCACTAATCCCACTACAAGAAAATATGGCTTTCCCGACGTTTACTTATCTAACATTTGTGTTAACGTCGACTTAGGTATGATATACCGACGTTTTGTAGTAAACGTTGATAACAATCGACATTTTTTCATAAATGTTGAGAATTACTTGTAATGCCCCGCTCCGCACGGTGCATTACGCTGAAGCGTTGACTCAATGAGTCGCGTTGACGCAAGGAAATGTATCGATGCAAAACGATACGAGAGTTAAGTTGTCCCGAGCAATGCATCAAACTAAGTTGATGCAAAGAGTTGCCTTGCCCCGAAAGAATGCATTGAGTTGAATCGATGCGAAGCGCCGCGTTGCCCCGAAGGATGAGTGCGTTGAATCGGCTCGAAGATTCTAAGAAATCGAATCGACCAAGGCGCAAGTCCGAATCGATGCAAGTATTGATTTTAGTTGGTTTCGTGTGCAGGTTATACTTTGACGCAAAAATATTAGAGGTCGATCTTTTGCAAGATTTAGTAAGGGGTCCGCGAAATCAAATCGTCGCGCTTGCGACGGGCTAAGACTTGGGCATGCTAAGGCGAATTGGGCGTATAACTCAACGAAGCACGAAGTGCTCGAATGGCTAAGTCAGGAGAGTGGCCGTGCAACAAAGTTATGAAATCGAGCCGCATCGGCTCGGCGAAACGACGAAGGCGAATCGACTCAAGGTGGGAGGATTGACTTCTTTTTAATCCTTCATTCGATAAGTCAAATATGTCATTGTATGCTAAGTTAACCTATCGACGCTACGGGCGTGGTCCGATCAGAGATAAATTATAGTGTGAGTCGGACACTAAGTTAGAACAATTGAAATGAAACGTGCATCAATATGCACGAGTCGCTATGGGACATTGGATATCGCTAAGGCGAGCACCTCGGTGCGCAAGCCGCAAGAACATGGGATAACTGTAATCGGCGAGTGCCTTAGTGCACGAACCATACCGTGCCTTTGCTGCACGAGTTAGACGGCTAGAACATTGGAAGACAATAGGCGAGCGCCCTAGCGCGCAAGCCCCGAACATTGAATGCTAAGTTATAGAACAGGGAAATACGGTCGAAACGTGCCTACGTGCACGGGATAATAAAAAGATGGCTTCGTTGCGAGAGAATACAATTGTGGCATGAATGTGGCGGAACTGTCGGATATGACATGGTGCCTCGAAAGGTGTTTGAGACCTTCGGGTCGTTCGGTTGACGAGCATTGAGTTGAGGCACGATGCCATTAAATCATTGAAACGAAGTATGAAACGTGAGAACATAGAAAGTTAACGGAAGAAATACGAGATGATAAAGTCTGAGTCTTGGACTCAAGGCTATGCTTGGTTGTTTGAATGATAGTGCGTTGCATGGTCGAATGGAATGGGCTTGAGATAATTGCGATGATATCTTCCGTGCACGGAACGTTCCCTCCGAACGGGAGCACCGGGGCACCGGGACCGTTCGACCTAGGAGGGATGATAATCTTTGATAGGCGCACATTTGCGAAGTCCGATTAGCACTCGGTCGTAAATGTGAGAAGCCGCAAATGATGGTAGGCACGCGGTAAGTTTCGGTTGTTGGGATAGCAACCCAACCCGTGAAACGCCGGGCTACCCAAACGAGAGAGAAAAGAAGGAGAGAAAAGAAAGTAAGGAAAGATAAAAGAGAACTCCTTTAGTCCATTTCGGCACGGATACGCCCACGGCCTTCATATAGTTAAGGAACGATGGGTTGAAAGTGTAGGCGCGTATGCGTCCCGCATAGAGATCCTGCTTAGAGATGCACATATAACATGACAGGGAAGGAATGCGGCGTATTCTGTAACTCCACTTTTCCCAATTTTGGTGAAATTTAAATTTTAATAATAAAAACTTCATTCTTTTACTATAAATATATAGTTATGAGTATTTTCTGGAGGGAATTAATTTTTGGACTACTTTTCAAATTTGAAAAGTTGTTACAACAAACTTTGGGGCCTATCACTTAATTTTCTAACTGATTTTTAACAGATCTTGTAATAATGAAAAGGAAAGGGAGTTTTCTGTAAAATGTTTAGAGCGGGTGGGCTATAGTGTAATTGTTCCTTAGCGGGAGGGGCTGGTTGCAAATTTGCCAACCATTATATTTTAGTTGTGGAAGAGAGAGAGAGCATTTCACTGCTGCTCACTCTTCCCTCTTCCTTGGTTCTCGAGAGAGAGCTCGGATCCTTTGTTTTCCCCAATTCGTGAAACCCTAGCTCTTGGTGGCGTCAACGACGGTGCAGCGGTGGCTCAGGCTCGCGGCGGCGTGGTTCATCCCCTCTCCACAGCAGGCGGCTCAAGTCGGTCTCCACCGACGACCGGGCAGCTCTTTTCCGGCGGTGTTACACTTTCATCGGCGGCGATCTCCGGCTTCGACTCTGGCGGCAACGAGTGGTCGAGCCACGACGGCTGTGCGAGCTCTTCCGGCGACAGCAACAGTGAGGGATCTCCTCCTCCAGCGAGATCGACGACGATCCATGGCGGTGGGGTCCTTTACGTGGACGGCGATCCTCATCGGCGGCAGCCATCTCTCCGTCGATGCGGCGACCTCCTTCGAGTGATCGAGCTCCTTCCGATCTGGAAGATCGATGCTCGGTGAGTTCGATTCTAATTCCTTTCTCTCTTCGGTTGCTGCGGTCGCGGTCGAACTAAGCATTCTCGATCTGGAATTTCAGATCGACGTCGCTTCCTCTCTGGAAACGTGACTGATGCTCAGTCGAGGCTGCCGATCACAAATTCTTGGTGAGTCTCTGATTCAGCTATTGAGTTGATTGTGCATTCTTTAGCAAGTTTAGGAGATCAATTTTAATTGCTCATTTATGTTAAATTTTGATTAGTTCCTGTGCCTGTGTCGATCTGGATCTTGCAGTATCAGAGCTAGTAGTCTGTAGGACTTCGAGTGCCGTTGAGTCCATGGATCGTGTCCGATACCGATGTACGTGTCTCATGGATTTTTCCTTCAGGTATTGATGCTATCCTTCTGTTGTTCTTGAATCCTTATTTCCTGCTCTTTGAGTTCGGGTTTGGTCAGGAATCAATTGAGTCCGTGGTTTGGATGGGGTCAACCGTAGCAATGTTCATATAGGCGTGTTCAGATTGGTGTATCCGTGTGGCTGGTATTGGCTATAGCAGTGTAAGGGGGTGCGTGTCCTGGATCCTGCAAAGGTGGTGTTGAGTCCGGATCGTATCCAGGGCTCTACTTATGTTCGGGAGCGTGTGTGTGTTCGTGTCCGTATGAATGAAGTAGCGTGAGCAGGATTCTCAGTTTGGCTTTGTAGATTCATTGTTGTAGAAATTCTTATTTGAAACTATATTATTTTGTATATTCTTTCATATATGTCTTCAGTTGATTTGTATGTATTCTTTGTAAATTTTGGTTTTGTGGTTGGAATCGACTTTGATGAAAAGGGAATTTAACCAGGGATTCAGTAAAGTGGAAGTTGTGTGTGTTTTATTTGTTAGCTTTTATAAAACGAGTTTTGCAATATAGTTGTATAACTGCTAGTATTGTGTGTGTGTGTGTGTGTGTTCAGTCTTAATATTCAGGTGGTGTTACTGAAGGGTTTGTCTATGAACTTCGCTGAGTTCTAGTTTTGAAACTTTGGTGTTGAAGCTGGTTGTGTGCAAGATTTTCGAATGGACTCTTTGATCTTAAATGAAGTTCTTGTTGGGACTGGAGTAGGGATAGGAGTTCAGTGGCTGTGGTTTGGGTTGCTACATTGCTCAAGTTGGATTGGGTTATAGCTGTTTGGATTCTGGGTTTGTTTTAGCCAACTTAGCCGGGTTTTGTTGTACAGTAGATTGGTTGTTTGTCAACAATGGAAACTGGGTTTTGGGGTATAAGCCAGCCCTATAAACTAGGCATGGGCTTGATTGAGTAATGGAGGGAAATTCTTAGCAGTTAAATAAAAGCTTTCTAAATAATGGGTAGGCTATATTATTGGATCTGGACTGGGCTAGCGTGCGGGCCCAGTATAGTTACAATGGGTTGGGACTATTACTATTATTTGTATTGTAATTGTTATTATTAATATCATTTTCCTATTTGTAAGTAAATTTTGTTCAAGTGTTGGCAAATCATTAATATTTCGATATTAAATAGAATATGTATATTTTTGATAATGATTATACAAGAATACTTACCTAATAATTTGCTATGGTATAATAAAAACCTTGCTAAATATATATATATATAAGTATTATCTAGAATTAATATTTGTAACTCTATTTAGCTAGTGACATTGTGTAGAACCTAACTAATTAAGCCACTGTCCTGGGAAGGCATATTTGTTTAGTAAAGGAACATAATTAGTATAATGGTAAATCATATGGATAAACAGTTTTGATTAGATGTTGATAGCAACTAGTATATTGTTTAGAACATAGCTTAACCAACTTATAATCATTATTTAACAGGGAACCATCCAGCTCTTTTGCCTACTCATTTTCTGGAGCAAGGCAAGTACATTCTATGGTTTTGTTCAGTGCATTTTTCTTGTTCTTTATTGCTGACACACTGCGACACGTTCATGATCTTACTGGTTCTTTCATGATCTTACTGGTTCTTTCATGATCTTACTTGTTCTTTCATGATCTTACTGGTTCTTTCATGTTCTTACTTGCATCTTGGGGTGGGGAAATACTCTGGATATGTGACCAAACCCGGATACTTATTCATGATCTTTAGCTTAGGCCTCGCACTGTGCACGCGGGTCCTAAGCCGTACCATTACATGATCTTCCAGGATCCTTTCATGTTCTTTCATGATCTTACCCAAGCCGGTCACATATCTAAGTAGTATTTCAAACATATAACACACATGTTCAGGATATTGTTCTTACATTAGTTTCTCTTGATCCTGATCTTGATATTAGTCGTGATCTTTACTGCATCTTACATTGTCGTGATCTTTCATGTATCTTTATAGCAGTAGTTCATGATCTTCATGTTCTTTACATACTTGTTCTTATCCTGTTCTTCTAGCATTTACTTTTCATATCATTATGTTATTGTTCATTACCTAGAACTGTGCTTTGCTCCGCTCCTGACTGGATATGTTATGATAGGTGAGATGGAGGCTTTATGTGACACATACTATGGGCAGGATACTGCTTTCCTTGAGCCAGCTGGAGCTGCTTGTGACATAGAGGCTGCAGAAGCCTAGTTATCTTCCATTTAGTTGTCTTTCCTGCTTTTGAGACTTTAGTCAGACCTTAGTTACATTTTCTGGATGAATGTAATAATAAAATGCTTAGACATGTATTTGAATATTCTGGGATCGTTTATAGATGCTGTGATTCTCTATCTTTCATGTTTATCTAGTTAGTTTTCCCTAGTTGATACAGCTTACTTCATTGTGTCTAGCAATGAAGGCTGGGCGTGTCCGACTCGTGTCCGATTATTCGGGAGCGGGTCGTGACATGTTTTTAGTGGTGGCCCATGCAGGTCCATCCTAATAGTACCTAGGACTTAGCGTACTATTGGGGGACTTGATTTACACTAGGGAAACTTGATCACAGCATAGGAAAATCGGGAAATAAGGGTATATCAGGTATATCAGGTGTATCAGGTATTTTGATATTCTAAAAACATTTGTTGTATGTAGGTCTAGGTTATTTTAACAGTTTTCTGTTTTGCAGATAGTTCAAAAGCATGCGACACCAGAACTGTCAATTCACCTGCACTTGACGTTTTCGAGCTTCCACTACCTTCTATCACTCTACTATCCCATGGGTAGTACGTAGTTGACGGAGTCGTCTGAAGGATCCCTTGACAACCAGAGGAAGCAGGCCACCATTTTCAAGTCAGACTTGTGGATACACTCTCCGAGCCATGAAGGACTTCTGATTTCCAGACGCTCAGATTTTTCCGACACCAAGCGCATATCTTGCATCGAGGAACAGATCGAGAACCTGGAGTTACCACTGAAGATCACCCAAGTTTTTGAGGACCCGACTTCTCTGAAGATTAGAGCCACCTGCCAGGAGATCCAGAATGTAGCACAGACAATAGGACACAACGGGAAACTGAAGCTCAGAAGGAACATGAAGATTATGACAAAGACAACAACTACCCTGGACCCGCAAAGCGTCACAACACTCAGTCAGCGTTTCTTCGGCCACATCACCAGTCGCATCATCAGGAGCAGATCTCAGCAGCCAGCACGCAAGCAACCATATATTCCTGCCAGAGCCCTGCACTTCAGCCCCAGTAGGAGATCCAGATTCAGATCCAGCCGACGATCATTTACAATTTCTGCCACCTCTCAGGATGCCACCATGAAGAGTGCCGCAAAAGACGGAGGCTATACTATACTACGGATCGCCTGCCCACCAAGTCAAGGACTGCTGGAGAACGTTGATCACACTGCCCGAGAACAAGCGCGAGGAGCATCAGACTACAACAAAAGGGAACCACCTTTTCAGAATCAACAACCACATGGAGCGCTACCGCAAGGACCGGCCTACGACAGGACAGTTGAAGAAGGTTGAAGAAATTCCAGTTCCAGAGAAACACTGAAGATAGACTGAAGACAGAAGATTTCTTTTGCATGGTTGGAAAAACCATGTATCTTGATTAATAATCCAGTCTTTCCTTAAATTCCTCCTAACACATTGATCATTTCTTGAAACTTCTTGTTTTCTATTTTTTTAAATCTTGATTGATGTCGAAACTTACCTTGAGATATTGTTTCCTGTTTTGGCTTGTTTCAGATCCACAAATCGATAATTGTTTGAAATTCATTATTCGATACCGTTTTCATATTCATCATTTCTGACCTTGTTTCCTAGTGATGGCTCCTATTTGCAAATTTTGTTCATTTATCAAACTTCGTGTTATTGATATTTAATCGTTTCTCGATATTTTATTTTGAAATCCTGTTCCTCATTCGAAACTTGTTTAAAGCTCAGTCCTATTCAAGACATTGTTGCAAATTCCTTGAGAGTTTTGAAGATTTCATTTCCTATTCGAGATTTGTTTCCTCATTCATGACTTTGATTTTCTAGTCGAGAGTTGTTGGTCCACTATTTTGTTTCGATCTTGTCTCCTATCCAAGATTTAGCTTGTTTCATGGATACTTGTTCCTACTCGTTTATTGATATTCTGTTTGCTAATCGAACTTGTACTATTCCAGAATTATTCCTATTTGAAATATTATTTTGAAACCTTGTTTGAACCTTCGCTTCTATTGATGCTTGTTTGAGATTCTATTTCCTATTTTTGACTTATTCGGAAATTGTCCTCTATTTACAATTTTGTTTGCTATTGAGATTCGCTTGTTTCATATTTACAATCCAATACCTTGTCTCCTATTGGAACCTGTTTTCTAGTCACTATTCTAAACCTTGTTTCCTTGTTGAAATTTTCTATTCAAGGTTTTATTTCTTAATTTGAAAATTGTTTCCTATCTGGTATCTTGCTTTTATGTCACCTTGAGATTTTTCTACCTATCTGGGATTAAGTCTATGTACTAAATTTTGTTACCATTCCAGATATCAGTTGAAATTCTGTTATAATTTGAAACTTCATCCTGTCTGAAATTTTAAATCTCCCTGGCTGCCCTTTTGTACTCATTGATTGGATCCCTTGTCATTTTTAGTACCTAATAAACTCATGTATTCTAACAGTCAGGTAATTTCACCATTCCGTGACTTGGACTATTGAAACTCATTTTGAACTTCTTGAAACTCTTTTGAAATTCCTAGGAATAAAGTCGAGAGGCTATTCGATGACCTACTATGGCATGACAGTTGCGCGCTGCAGCCACTAGCTGGATTATGGAGACTGAGGGTTCACTGCAGCCAGTAGCGCACTGGCGAGGCAGGAACTCTAAGTTGAAGTGATTTCAGACACCTATAGGTTTTCGAGTATTGTCGAGACTTGTCATATTCTTCATATCTTGATCTCTTGGGTTGTTTCGTCAATGACTGTTGAAAAATGGATAAGGTTGATAGAGTATTTGGAGATATATTGTTATTTGAGTCACGGAGCCGAAAGTCCACTGCAGTCAGATACATACTGGCGGGGTAGGGATTCTAAGCAAAGTGATTTCAGATACCAACATGTTCTTGGATATTCTGGAGACTATATTTCTTTTTTTTATGATTACTGGTTTTTGAGAACCACAGATCCTTACAAGTTCATTCTGATTTGATACTGTATCTCCTGAGTATTTTGTACGTTCCTCAAATCAACCCTTGCTAATTACCTTCTAGTATTGTATCGTTAGATCATTGATTTCCTCAAATTATACATTGCCAGATTTTGATTCCATACTTCGGTTGTGCCTTGTCTCAATTTTGATCTTAAATCACGTCTGTCTGACCATGATTTTCCTATCTTGTGCTAGCCACCTGTGTTAAACTATCAATTTTGATCGTACTTAATATTTGTGTCTTCATGATGTTGCTCCTCTAAGTTGTAATTGAAATTCCTTCCACTTCGTGACTATTTGATCATCGATCCTTGTCAAAGCGTGATATCCCAAACTTCTTGTGTGTACTTGGACTCAAGGCTCAGAGCGTCATGGATCGACAGAAGCACTAGGTGGACAGCAGCAGACGGACACTTGAGTTCGAGGTTGGAGACAGAGTATTCCTGAAGATCTCATCGACTAGGGGCGTCATCAGATTCAGCAAAGGCGGAAAGCTCAGTCCGAGATTCATCGGACCTTTCGATGTGACGGCACGGATTGGCAAGGTGGCGTATCGACTAGCGCTTCCAGCCAGCTTGGAGGGAGTGCACGACGTTTTCTACGTGTTCCAGCTTCGATGTTACATTCTAGATCCAAGCTATGTGATGGACTATTCAGAGCTAGAGGTGGGCCCGAGCTTGACCTGTGAGAAGCAGCCAGTGGAGATCCTTGATCGGAGGAAGAAGTGCCTGCGGAACCAGACTATTTCACTTGTCTGCATCATGTGGAGACATCACTCTCTGGAAGAGTCCACATAGGAGCGTGAGGACAAGATGCGGGAGCGCTATCATTCTTATGTTCGAAAATTCTATTTTCAATAAATGATTCGTGTTTGAACTTTTTTTTAATTGAGATTACTTTGTGGGTCTTCGAATTTCGAGGACGAAATTTTTTCAAGGGGGAGAGATTTGTAACTCCACTTTTCCCAATTTTGGTGAAATTTAAATTTTAATAATAAAAACTTCATTCTTTTACTATAAATATATAGTTATGAGTATTTTCTGGAGGGAATTAATTTTTGGACTACTTTTCAAATTTGAAAAGTTGTTACAACAAACTTTGGGGCCTATCACTTAATTTTCTAACTGATTTTTAACAGATCTTGTAATAATGAAAAGGAAAGGGAGTTTTCTGTAAAATGTTTAGAGCGGGTGGGCTATAGTGTAATTGTTCCTTAGCGGGAGGGGCTGGTTGCAAATTTGCCAACCATTATATTTTAGTTGTGGAAGAGAGAGAGAGCATTTCACTGCTGCTCACTCTTCCCTCTTCCTTGGTTCTCGAGAGAGAGCTCGGATCCTTTGTTTTCCCCAATTCGTGAAACCCTAGCTCTTGGTGGCGTCAACGACGGTGCAGCGGTGGCTCAGGCTCGCGGCGGCGTGGTTCATCCCCTCTCCACAGCAGGCGGCTCAAGTCGGTCTCCACCGACGACCGGGCAGCTCTTTTCCGGCGGTGTTACACTTTCATCGGCGGCGATCTCCGGCTTCGACTCTGGCGGCAACGAGTGGTCGAGCCACGACGGCTGTGCGAGCTCTTCCGGCGACAGCAACAGTGAGGGATCTCCTCCTCCAGCGAGATCGACGACGATCCATGGCGGTGGGGTCCTTTACGTGGACGGCGATCCTCATCGGCGGCAGCCATCTCTCCGTCGATGCGGCGACCTCCTTCGAGTGATCGAGCTCCTTCCGATCTGGAAGATCGATGCTCGGTGAGTTCGATTCTAATTCCTTTCTCTCTTCGGTTGCTGCGGTCGCGGTCGAACTAAGCATTCTCGATCTGGAATTTCAGATCGACGTCGCTTCCTCTCTGGAAACGTGACTGATGCTCAGTCGAGGCTGCCGATCACAAATTCTTGGTGAGTCTCTGATTCAGCTATTGAGTTGATTGTGCATTCTTTAGCAAGTTTAGGAGATCAATTTTAATTGCTCATTTATGTTAAATTTTGATTAGTTCCTGTGCCTGTGTCGATCTGGATCTTGCAGTATCAGAGCTAGTAGTCTGTAGGACTTCGAGTGCCGTTGAGTCCATGGATCGTGTCCGATACCGATGTACGTGTCTCATGGATTTTTCCTTCAGGTATTGATGCTATCCTTCTGTTGTTCTTGAATCCTTATTTCCTGCTCTTTGAGTTCGGGTTTGGTCAGGAATCAATTGAGTCCGTGGTTTGGATGGGGTCAACCGTAGCAATGTTCATATAGGCGTGTTCAGATTGGTGTATCCGTGTGGCTGGTATTGGCTATAGCAGTGTAAGGGGGTACGTGTCCTGGATCCTGCAAAGGTGGTGTTGAGTCCGGATCGTATCCAGGGCTCTACTTATGTTCGGGAGCGTGTGTGTGTTCGTGTCCGTATGAATGAAGTAGCGTGAGCAGGATTCTCAGTTTGGCTTTGTAGATTCATTGTTGTAGAAATTCTTATTTGAAACTATATTATTTTGTATATTCTTTCATATATGTCTTCAGTTGATTTGTATGTATTCTTTGTAAATTTTGGTTTTGTAGTTGGAATCGACTTTGATGAAAAGGGAATTTAACCAGGGATTCAGTAAAGTGGAAGTTGTGTGTGTTTTATTTGTTAGCTTTTATAAAACGAGTTTTGCAATATAGTTGTATAACTGCTAGTATTGTGTGTGTGTGTGTGTGTGTTCAGTCTTAATATTCAGGTGGTGTTACTGAAGGGTTTGTCTATGAACTTCGCTGAGTTCTAGTTTTGAAACTTTGGTGTTGAAGCTGGTTGTGTGCAAGATTTTCGAATGGACTCTTTGATCTTAAATGAAGTTCTTGTTGGGACTGGAGTAGGGATAGGAGTTCAGTGGCTGTGGTTTGGGTTGCTACATTGCTCAAGTTGGATTGGGTTATAGCTGTTTGGATTCTGGGTTTGTTTTAGCCAACTTAGCCGGGTTTTGTTGTACAGTAGATTGGTTGTTTGTCAACAATGGAAACTGGGTTTTGGGGTATAAGCCAGCCCTATAAACTAGGCATGGGCTTGATTGAGTAATGGAGGGAAATTCTTAGCAGTTAAATAAAAGCTTTCTAAATAATGGGTAGGCTATATTATTGGATCTGGACTGGGCTAGCGTGCGGGCCCAGTATAGTTACAATGGGTTGGGACTATTACTATTATTTGTATTGTAATTGTTATTATTAATATCATTTTCCTATTTGTAAGTAAATTTTGTTCAAGTGTTGGCAAATCATTAATATTTCGATATTAAATAGAATATGTATATTTTTGATAATGATTATACAAGAATACTTACCTAATAATTTGCTATGGTATAATAAAAACCTTGCTAAATATATATATATATAAGTATTATCTAGAATTAATATTTGTAACTCTATTTAGCTAGTGACATTGTGTAGAACCTAACTAATTAAGCCACTGTCCTGGGAAGGCATATTTGTTTAGTAAAGGAACATAATTAGTATAATGGTAAATCATATGGATAAACAGTTTTGATTAGATGTTGATAGCAACTAGTATATTGTTTAGAACATAGCTTAACCAACTTATAATCATTATTTAACAGGGAACCATCCAGCTCTTTTGCCTACTCATTTTCTGGAGCAAGGCAAGTACATTCTATGGTTTTGTTCAGTGCATTTTTCTTGTTCTTTATTGCTGACACACTGCGACACGTTCATGATCTTACTGGTTCTTTCATGATCTTACTGGTTCTTTCATGATCTTACTTGTTCTTTCATGATCTTACTGGTTCTTTCATGTTCTTACTTGCATCTTGGGGTGGGGAAATACTCTGGATATGTGACCAAACCCGGATACTTATTCATGATCTTTAGCTTAGGCCTCGCACTGTGCACGCGGGTCCTAAGCCGTACCATTACATGATCTTCCAGGATCCTTTCATGTTCTTTCATGATCTTACCCAAGCCGGTCACATATCTAAGTAGTATTTCAAACATATAACACACATGTTCAGGATATTGTTCTTACATTAGTTTCTCTTGATCCTGATCTTGATATTAGTCGTGATCTTTACTGCATCTTACATTGTCGTGATCTTTCATGTATCTTTATAGCAGTAGTTCATGATCTTCATGTTCTTTACATACTTGTTCTTATCCTGTTCTTCTAGCATTTACTTTTCATATCATTATGTTATTGTTCATTACCTAGAACTGTGCTTTGCTCCGCTCCTGACTGGATATGTTATGATAGGTGAGATGGAGGCTTTATGTGACACATACTATGGGCAGGATACTGCTTTCCTTGAGCCAGCTGGAGCTGCTTGTGACATAGAGGCTGCAGAAGCCTAGTTATCTTCCATTTAGTTGTCTTTCCTGCTTTTGAGACTTTAGTCAGACCTTAGTTACATTTTCTGGATGAATGTAATAATAAAATGCTTAGACATGTATTTGAATATTCTGGGATCGTTTATAGATGCTGTGATTCTCTATCTTTCATGTTTATCTAGTTAGTTTTCCCTAGTTGATACAGCTTACTTCATTGTGTCTAGCAATGAAGGCTGGGCGTGTCCGACTCGTGTCCGATTATTCGGGAGCGGGTCGTGACATATTCACCTTGCGTCGGTGCAAGGGCGAGTGCGTCAACTTGGTAAGTCACGCCACGAATCAAACACGAGATTGTTTGTTTGCTTGCCTATTCAATTCGATAACATGCTGCTATGATAACATGCTTTACGCTTTCGAAGATGCCATAAAATTGACCCTAAGGAGAACATAGCAAGATCATAAGCTAAGTTGCATGATTCAACATAAATATTAAAATGTCGGTTTGGAAAGATGATCTTTGCTTCAGTACATGCGAGGACGAACGTACTGATCCCCCACCAGCTTCATGCAGGGTGCAGGGAATGGATTGCTCGCGGCGAAGCGTTGCTTGAACGTGTTAAGGCTTGGAATGCCGAAGCGCATTGAAGCGTGCTATCGCATTGACGCTCGGAATACGCAGCTGGATTGATGCGGCCGAGATATAGAAGGCATGATGTATGGAACGGTGAAATCCTTTGTGGGCAAGAGAGAACCTGAGTGTTGTAGCCAATCTGGCATATATTGTTAGGCTATCGAAAGCCATTGTAATCTCAGTTTCGGATATCAATAAAGAGAATTGTTTCGTATACTCTGTTTTCCTTTCGTTGTTAATATCGAATCAAAAGATAACCATTTGAGAACTTGTCATCTTGCCTTGCACGAGCGCAACTCCAGGCTCGTGCGGCATCACGCCCCCTACGAGGACGATGATTCGGGTGATTCCAGTTCGGGGCGTGACAAATTGGTATCAGAGCTCTAGGCTCAACTTCCTCTGGACGCTCGCTTCATTATAATTCTAAAAGTTGCCCACCACCACTTGATATCACTCTTGACTCTACTCGATGCCGCACTGGATGTTCCATACAATAAGTCTAATACAAATCATAAAATTTTGTCGCATGTGTTTTGGAAATTTCATGATGTTTGCCAAGAAAGTCGTGAAGGGTATATTGCATTGAATGCAACGAGCCATAAAAATGTTAGTTGCTGCAGGCGCACAAATTGTGAAATACGATTTGAGATGTTGTCGCAATGTAACATGTTGAATAAGATATAAAATGATGCACGAAGTGCAACGAGTAATGGTGAATATGCGTTAAAATAAAAGTGAGAAGTGATAAGCCAATACTGAATGTGTTAAACGGATTGTGCATTGACTTGGAAAGTCGAGAGTAATTCGTTGCACGAGGTGCGGTAAATATCAGAAATGATCCTTGCACGATGTGCAACGCGTATAGAAAGTAAAAATCATTGCACGTCGTGCAACGCATATCAAATTAATCGTTGCACGAAGTGCAAAGAAAATTGGAAATGAATCGTTGTACAAAGTGAAATGAAAGTGTCGAAAATAAATCGTAGTACGATGTGCAACGCGTATCTAAAGTAAAATTTGTTGCACGAGATGCAACGCATATCAAATAAATTGTTGCACGAGATACAACGTAAGGAAAAAATTGAAATCGTAAATCGATAGAACGAATCGTTCGGTTGCACACCAAACTTATGTTGGCAAACGAGAACATTGACCGAATTGTGTCGAATTTTGATAGAATCAAAGTTACGGTTGTGATCAAGTACGATCACTGCGGAAATCGTGAGTCGGAAGAGATCGTTTGTTTACACTAAGTGTAGCGCGAGGGAAATGACTTGAATTCCGAGTGGTATATGCCATACCACGTAGGCGATGAATGACTCGATTTCGAGTGGTATATGGTATATCACTTGTGCGATGAATTGCGTCGACGTGTTGTGAGAATTACGGAAGAATTGTCCGCAACGGACGGGGGAGTACCGAGACTCGATTGAAAATTTGTATGGCGATATGTTGATGCAAGTGTTCTTCGAAAGTCGGTTGACACGATAAGGCGAGACTTGTATCGATGAACAATACGTCGGACGAAAGTTATAAGTTGGTCGGACGACCGAGACTAGCGAAACGATTATGCCTTGACGCAATAATCGGATCGACGGAAAAGGGATACTCGAGCTTACAAATGAGTCGCATGACTTGCGATCTCGGTAGAAATGTTGGGCGAGACGAATCGAATCGCACGACTTGCGATTTCGATAGGAATGTTAGGCGATGCGAATTGTATTCGAATCGCACGAATTGTGACTTCGGTGAAGAGTTGGTTGACATGAGTAATCGTGCCTAAGAAATAGTTGGTTACGCTACGGCGACACTCATTTGAGTACGACTGGAAAACACGCAAAACTTATAGGGCGTGATCGTATAACTTGAGGGCTCGATGTTGGATAATCGGTAACTCAGTTACGCGATCAAAGTATAGCGGGATGCGGCGAATCGGAGAACGAGTGGATGCGTATAGAAAAGTTTGTTGCGAACTTGGATGTATGCGATGCGAGTTAAGTTGACGTTGAAACGGATTTAAAGTTGACCCTTACGCTATCGAAATTGATATGAACTATCAAGATCGATACGCAAGGAAACATAAGCACGATGTGAGAATACAAAATGGAGTGCGTCTTGCGCTATCAAAGTTTTGTAAATAACGATATGAGAAGGAACGAACTGGTTGATTGTGAACTTTGTGATTAATCAAGACGAGACTATAAGTCATCGACGATTGCTCGATGCGTATAGCATCTCGTGTGTCGACCCGCGAATAAGATAGGCTCGAACTCGATACGAGTAGATGTTTCGTAAATTACGGAATCATCGACGGTAGTGCATGACTTGACTCGGAGAATAGTTGCGCATCAGTTACGCCGATAGAAATAATTTTGTCCGAAATTGGGTAGTCACATAGAATCGTCGGGACGTGATTTGGCTCCGAAATAAGATATAGCATGGTTCGTAGTAAACTGTCCTGCGGTGATGATCCACAATTATCGAGCGTAGCTTCGGGGCAGCTGACCCTAGAAGACTTGACCGCCAAATCAAATTGAATGCTGCAGACCGTAAGATGACCCATGCGATATCACATATGAGATTGCACCGATAACAAATACAATACGGTGCATATTGACGATAAGTCTAGTCGATCAAGAATTGTTGGAACAGCTGTCGATTGAGAATGATATAGTTAGATTTTGAGTATTCGTCGGATGAATACTTGGATGGTTATGTTGGTCGATGATCAAACTAGAAATGCACCAACGAACTTGGTGATTCGGATAGGCGATTGCGAGAATCGTACTATGCACGAGAGAGAACGATAAGGAAATGACTTACGAGTCATGTTGTTAGATTCGGATTCACCCTGCAATTGAGCTTACGTGAATCGAAATTTACATTCGATGTTGCGAGATGGATAAGTTGGGAATTTGGCTAGTGAATTCCTGCTCGTTAGGAAATTGAATGTTAGACGCGTCGTAAAGACCTTCGTACTAAGGCAATCGTTGCCTTGAGCACCGTCGCCTTGATGTAAACTTTCGTGTCGGATAGATTGTGGCCTTTGTGCAATGTCAATTTAAAGTTGCGTCGGAAGAAGTTAAGTACGGGGACTATGTAAGTAACCTAACGGACGTAGTCCTGAATGTTGATGCGTTTGCAAGTCAACGAAGGAAATCGTAAATCGAGATAAGTGCATAGCGAGATTCCGAAAATAGTTGGGTGGCGACTTCGAACACAAGACGTTGTGGAAACTCGTTGTGATTGGATGCGCGACGGCTTGACGCGACGCATAGAGTTGGCCGTCCATATGAAACATACGAAATGAGAAAGGCGATTTTGAATCGCGTAGCGCACAGTGACTTTATTGAATGAATCACGTATGTATCGAATATACGTATGCGATGAAATTTCGAGAACAGTTGCTAAGGATAAGTCCGATCGAGAGTACGAGATGGCAAACATAGGATTGAACTTTACCTGTCAGCTTTGTTCCAAATTGCTACCACTGGAATTGGTCGAAATACATATATCTTCGGGACGCCTTGAATATAGGTATGAATCCAAATTGAGTTGTATACAAAATTCAAATCGAGCTGCAGGGATGACTTTGAAATGTTAATGAAAAGCTTGCGAGATAGTGTGAAACTGAACAACATTGGTGGGACGAGATCGTGAAACGATCTATAAAACACTTAGTCGGAGTGTTGGTTTTGGTTCAAGGACGAACCTTATTTTGAGTGGTATATTCTGTAATGCCCCGCTCCGCACGGTGCATTACGCTGAAGCGTTGACTCAACGAGTCGCGTTGACGCAAGGAAATATATCGATGCAAAACGATACGAGAGTTAAGTTGTCCCGAGCAATGCATCAAACTAAGTTGATGCGAAAAGTTGCCTTGCCCCGAAAGAATGCATTGAGTGAATCGATGCGAAGTGCCGCGTTGCCCCGAAGGATGAGTGCGTTGAATCGGCTCGAAGATTCTAAGAAATCGAATCGACCAAGGCGCAAGTCCGAATCGATACAAGTATTGATTTTAGTTGGTTTCGTGTGTAGGTTATACTTTGACGCGAAAATATTAGAGGTCGATCTTTTGCAAGATTTAGTAAGGGATCCGCGAAATCAAATCGTCGCCTTGCGACGGGCTAAGACTTGGGCATGCTAAAGCGAATTGGGCGTATAACTCAACGAAGCACGAAGTGCTCGAATGGCTAAGTCAGGAGAGTGGCCGTGCAACAAAGTTATAAAATCGAGCCGCATCGGCTCGACGAAACGACGAAGGCAAATCGACTCAAGGTGGGAGGATTGTCTTCTTTTTACTCCTTCATTCGATAAGTCAAATATGTCATTGTATGCTAAGTTAACCTATCGACGCCACGGGCGTGGTCCGATCAGAGATAAATCATAGTGTGAGTCGGACACTGAGTTAGAACAATTGAAATGAAACGTGCATCAATATGCACGAGTCGCTATGGGACATTAGATATCGCTAAGGCGAGCGCCTCGGTGCGCAAGCCGCAAGAACATAGAATAACTGTAATCGGCGAGTGCCTTAGTGCACGAACCATACCATGCCTTTGCTGCACGAGTTAGACGGCTAGAACATTGGAAGACAATAGGCGAGCGCCCTAGCGCGCAAGCCCCGAACTAAGTTATAGAACAGGAAAATACGGTCGAAACGTGCCTACGTGCACGGGATAATAAAAAGATGGCTTCGTTGCGAGAGAATACAGTTGTGGCATGAATATGGCAGAACTGTCGGATATGACATGGTGCCTCGAAAGGTGTTCGAGACTTTCGGGTCGTTCGGTTAACGAGCATTGAGTTGAGGCACGATGCCATTGAATCATTGAAACGAAGTATGAAACGTGAGAACATAGAAAGTTAACGGAAGAAATACGAGATGATAAAGTCTGAGTCTTGGACTCAAGGCTATGCTTGGTTGTTTGAATGATAGTGCGTTGCATGGTCGAATGGAATGGGCTTGAGATAATTGCGATGATATCTTCCGTGCACGGAACGTTCCCTCCGAACGGGCGCACCGGAGCACCGGGACCGTTCGACCTAGGAGGGATGATAATCTTTGATAGGCGCACATTTGCGAAGTCCGATTAGCACTCGGTCGTAAATGTAAGAAGCCGCAAATGATGGTAGGCACGCGGTAAGTTTCGGTTGTTGGGATAGCAACCCAACCCGTGAAACGTCGGGCTACCCAAACGAGAGAGAAAAGAAGGAGAGAAAAGAAAGTAAGGAAAGATAAAAGAGAACTCCTTTAGTTCATTCCGGCGCGGCCTTCATATAGTTAAGGAACAATGGGTTGAAAGTGTAGGCGCGTATGCGTCCCGCATAGAGATCCTGCTTAGAGATGCACATATAACATGACAGAGAAGGAATACGGCGTATTCACCTTGCGTCGGTGCAAGGGCGAGTGCGTCGACTTGGTAAGTCACGCCACGAATCAAACACGAGATTGTTTGTTTGCTTGCCTATTCAATTCGATAACATGCTGCTATGATAACATGCTTTACGCTTTCGAAGATGCCATGAAATTGACCCTAAGGAGAACATAGCAAGATCATAAGCTAAGTTGCATGATTCAACATAAATATTAAAATGTCGGTTTGGAAAGATGATCTTTGCTTCAGTACATGCGAGGACGAACGTACTGATCCCCCACCAGCTTCATGCAGGGTACATGGAATGGATTGCTCGCGGCGAAGCGTTGCTTGAACGTGTTAAGGCTTGGAATGTCGAAGCGCATTGAAGCGTGCTATCGCATTGACGCTCGGAATACGCAGCTGGATTGATGCGGCCGAGATATAGAAGGCATGATGTATGGAACAGTGAAATCCTTTGTGGGCAAGAGAGAACCTGAGTGTTGTAGCCAATCTGGCATATATTGTTAGGCTATCGAAAGCCATTGTAATCTCAGTTTCGGATATCAATAAAGAGAATTGTTTCGTATACTCTGTTTTCCTTTCGTTGTTAATATCGAATCAAAAGATAACCATTTGAGAACTTGTCATCTTGCCTTGCATGAGCGCAACTCCAGGCTCGTACAGCATCACGCCCCCTGCGAGGACGATGATTCGGGTGATTCCGGGTCGGGGCGTGACATTACTGACGTTTATTTTTCGACATATATGGTAACGACGGCGAAGACATGATATGCCAACGTTTCATTAATAAATGTCAAGAACTTAGCCAAAGTATAGATATAAATGTCAAAAATTTGTGACTTATTTGTAGTCCATTTATGGTGACTTAAAAAATAAGCAAACTTTTAAATGAATAAAAAAATCGTCGGTCTGTGATAAAATGAAAACAGCCTAATATTTGGGTTTCTAATTCATTTTCCTCTAATCTTTTCTCTTGGATATTTATTTCCCTCCTAAGGCTAAGACCCCATAATCTTCCACAGAGATAATTCTCTCTCTTTCTTTCCAAAACCCTAGCTAGCAGTCTCGAACTCTAGCCGGCGGCCCCGGACCCTAGTAGAGACCACCCTTGCCGGCGACTATGAATCCTAGCCAACGGCCTTTAACCCTAGTTGATGACCCAAAATGGAGTCCCCAAACTGTAGCCAATTGCCCTAAACCTTCGGATGCAGAATCCGAAGTGAATAAAGGCATCACCTACGAATTTTTCCTTCCTATGTGAGTATTTATTGACATTTGACTGAATACGATTACTTGTTACCCATTATTTTTGTCTAACATGTAGGTTTTTTATTTCCAATTTCCTAATCAAATGGTTTTTCTTCATCACGTCTAATTGTGTTTGTAAAGAGCTATTCCTATGTTTTTTCATCACTTGTTGCCCATATATATATTTATTTCCCCATTCAGTAGAATCTTATTGCTTAGGGATATTTTTGCTTAGAGATTTTAATAGTTGTCAGTTTTATAGCAAAAATCAAGATCCAAACTATCTTATATGATTGAAACAAGGTAGACATGTGCAATGTTGTATAGAAGATAAATTTGATGAAAAAAAGACATGCTGAATGGCATTGTTCTGTTTATGTGCAATATCATCTGAAACTGACTTCGTGTTATAAATCTGGCAGTGAGAAAAATTGATAAATCGAGGACTCGGTCCACAAAACTATTTTTGGTAGGTTTTGTAAATAGTGGACAAGGTATAAACTGTAAATTTTCTTTGGCCCTTTACTTTTGTCATTTTGATTAGAATTAGAACTTTTCAAAGACTGAAGTTGGTGACATAAGTCACAAATTCCCTCTATTTTGGTTTCTTACCTTTCCTACGAGCTACGTTGCATGGACACGGATAGGGGAAAATATGTCGAGATGGACACACCACCTAATTTGTTGTGTCTTAATGTACTTAGGAGTGACTATGGTATATCTGATATGTGTCCCAATACGACATGTTTCAGATTTTGTAGTATTCATGCTACCTAGCATGTGAGTATCGATTTTGGTGGGGTATAGCAATTTTGGCTTGGTTGGTTTTGATAGTTTCGATAATTTTGGTTATCGGTTCCAGTCGGTGCTACCAACCATAGTTTCAACAATGCGACAACAAGTTATTTTATATATAATATACAAAATGATGAAGTTTGCTTCCATATTTCTACATTGATGCTATGGTAGATTAATACAAGTTGATTGTTTGACAGAAAGCTTATTAGTTCTTTGATAACAACAAAGAAAATCTTTACCCCAAGTCTTTGGGATTGATTACATGGACCCTTTTCTTCCATTCAAATCATCAAGGGAATATCTTATGTAACATTACGTAAAGTTAGCAACTTAGCAACAGACATATCCCATGTTATTGCCTCAATAATGGTTTGCTTTGTGTCACCCTCACTTTTTCCAAGTTAGGGGTAAAATGGTAATCTTCCATTTTAAATATTTTTGGGAATTTTATTTGATTTATAGGGTTTTTAGGGATTTGGTTGATTTAGTTTGAATTTTATCCAAATTGGACTTAAGTTGGAGACCCGGGTAGTCTGGACACTAGTGGGACCCACATACTAGCTGGGCTTGGCCCACATGCCATCCTAACTAGATTAGAAACCATAAACCATACTCCCATGGCTTAACTAGTCATTTAGAGGCTTAATTAGTCAATTTGTAGTTAAACCGAACCAAACCAAATCCAAATCAAACCAAACCAAGCCTAATAGGTTGGAGGCCTAATGGGTCCCCACCCAAGCCCATTAAGACCCCCCCCCCCCCTCCGGCCGGCCATGTATAGGCAAACCCCCTCCCTTTACTTCACTCCAAAGTAAACTCTCTTTCTTCATTTCATTCATTTCTTTTGAAGCTTCTTCTTCCTCAAGGAACCAATTCTAGGTATGCTCATTAACCTCCCCATAAATTTTCTCTCTTGCATTTATTCCTTCACAATAAATGTGGAGGAGACCATTCTCTACTTAATGACCATAGCTTTTATAGGTTTTCCTAAAACCTAGTTTAAGGTATTAGGGGTTTTCCTTTTTAGAGAGAAATATATATATGTATATATATATATTTCTATATGTGTGTGTATGTATTTATACATATAGATATGGATGTGTGTGAATTTAGAGGAGGAGAATGAGAGTTTGGGAGAGAGGAATAGAAGTAGAGCAGTAGCAGCAGTAAGAAGTAGAGCAGCAGCAGCAGTAAGAAGTAAGAGCAGCAGCAGTAGTAGGAAGTAGAGCAGCAGCATAAGCCCAGTAGTAGCAGCAGCAGCAGTTAGGCATTAGGAGCAGCAGTGGTAATAAGAATAAGGAGAAGACGGAGAATAAGGAGAAGACGGAGAATAAGAAGGAGACGGAGAATAAGACGGAGAATAAGAATAAGGAGAAGACGGAGAATAAGGAGAAGACGGAGAATAAGAAGGAGACGGAGAATAAGGAGAAGGAGACAGAGAATAAGAAGGAAACAGAGAATAAGATGGAGAATAAGAAGGAGACGGAGAATAAAAAGGAGACGGAGAATAAGGAGAAGGAGACGGAGAATAAGAATAAGGAGAAGGGAATGTAGGAAATCAAATTAAAGAGGGTTTGTGAGTGAGTCAACACTTTGTCTAGATTTGACCAAATCCAAACTAGAGCTGACTAGTTGACCATGGTTGACCAGTTGACCAAAAGTCAACTGTAGGCCAACTCTTGACCCCGTTTGATTTGTATTTTGTCTTACGATGACTGGTTTGACCTAGAGTCGACTTAGATTGACTTGATATAACTTGATTTGACCTAGATTTGACTTGACAGGACTTAGTGTGACTCAGTGAGACCTAGTTTGACCTAGATTGCATATCATTCATTGTGAATCATTCTTAAACTTGTTTAAACCTAAATTAACAACAGTAACTCATCTTTAGGTTCCTGATTACCGCTCTGAGCATTGATATACCCTACAGGCCAGGACAGCAGGCGAGTACATTCACTGATAGTTTTTATTGTCTTGATATCTACTATATCCGATTCAGTCATAGTGTCTTACTTGATTCTCAGTCACGATAGTTCACGGACTAGTACACGTTGGATCATAACATGAGATGTTGTTCCTGGATTTCTGGGTATATTGGTACACTTCCTTTCTTGTTCCATGTACTTGTATAGACACCGATTTCTAAGGGAATTTGCTACCCTCTTACGGAATCACGTGCCATGACGTGTCATGTCCAGATCTATTATACTATTCGGGGATGGGGAATTATTAGGGGCTATGTGATCCAAGCCACCCTGTCACTATTCATGTGCTCGCGCCACTCTTCCCTCACGAAGGGTGTAGCGAGATCCTTTTGCCTTGTGCTCGTTATCCAGGTTGGCCGGTATGACTTTCCGTTGAGGTCACCGTGGATTGCCGGGCCAAGTGGATAGCCTGTCCTGTCACTTATCCCAAGCTGATGACATATCGCTCTAATAATTCAAGTCACATTTTATATTTACTTTATCTTATCGTATATCCTGCTCTGTTCTACATTCAGTATTTTCTCACCATGCCATGATATATAGTTACTCACATGCTCTACTTGTCTTTACATTGTACCTTGATTTGGAGACTAAGTTCTACTCGGGAGAAGAGTTACAGCCCCGGTCCTTGTTTGGTTTAAGGGTTGTAACTCGGCTTCCGAACGGTTCCCAAGTTTTCATATATCTTTGTCTCGTAGTTCATTATATTGTCTCTTATAGAATTTGTCAATTCACATGGAACTGCTGTTAGTGTTTGTACTTGCTCATTTTCCTGACAGGATACCGTTATGATATATTACAGATGATTCTGAGTCGGACTGCTCGACCTATTATGGGCTCGAGTCAGATGGAGTAGCCTTGGATCATGGCCTTATAGTAGAGCCGCTAGATTTTGTACTTCCAGAGTAGTGTAGATTAGCTAGGTTTGACTGGACTACGATCCAGCTAGCTTTATCAGACTGTAGCTTCTACATTATATTTTGAGACCCTGTGATGTTGTATATATATGGGCTTGTATTGGACTCTGGACTTATTTACTCTTTCATCTATCATATGTTCTCTTTCTGAGCTATCTACCTTAGTTTTATTCTGTGATTGAGACTGTATTGATATGTCACCTCCATTCGGAGAGTATATACTGTACAGGTATATTTATACTGTTAGTCGTAGTATTTACAGACGTTATATACAGCGTTCTACCGCCGATACTGCGGCGTAGGCTGGACGTACCCACGTGCTCGTGCCCCTCATAAGGGTGCGGGTCGTGACACGTTTTTGTGGTGGCCCACGCAGGCCGGTGTCGTAATTAGTGCGATCTCGTAATGGTGCTCGACTTAGAGTACTAATTACGAGCCTGCAATTAGGACGTAGGACCTAGGACATGATAGGAGTTTCTCAATCACACATAGAAAATTTCTGATCTTTTGATTATCATGATTACTTCCCTTGTATTAAATTAACTGTCCTTCTTTGATAATCTACTCATGTGCCATATTGATCTCTTGTTTCAATTCGTCTCCAGGATGACGAAGACGCATCCGCAGGCCTCTGGATCGAGTAGCTTGCCCGAGAGATCTGACCCAGCCGAGGAGGAGGTTCACGAGACTGCCCCCAGTGATTCTACTATCCCGGAGACCCCGACAGTTGCATAGGGAGGTTTACTACCTCCACCCCAGCGGGTTTCAGTCGTCGTTCCGAAGATGCTGCCGCCACCACCACCGATACCGACGGATACACATCATATGTTCCTTCTCCTTTAGCAGATGATGGAGACACAGCAGGCCCAGGCAGAGGCATCGCAGCGCCAGTCGGAGGCGTCACAGCGTCAGATCGAGATGCTGAGGCAGAGTATGGAGAACTCGCATCAGCTTGTACTGGCATCAGTGGAGAGAGTGGCACCGGGTACGGTACAGGGCCCTACTGGCCAGCAGCCGTACCAGCAGTAGTCCAGGCCGGGGACAGTACTAGACTTTAGGAAGATGAGCTCCAGGGACTTCATGGGCACGAAGGGCATCCTTTATGCAGATGACTGGCTAGAGGATGTGCAGCGGAGCATGGAGATGGCAGAGCTTCCTAGAGCACTTTGGGTTTCGGCCGCAGCCAGCCGATTCTTCGATATTACGCTGACATGGTACCGCACGGATCCTCGTGCGTCGGTGAGAGAGCTGACATGGGAGAACTTTCGGAGGCTCTTCAAGGAGAAGTTCTTCCCGGACGTGGCTCTTACAGCATTGGAGGGCCAGTTCGTGGGTCTAGTGCAGGGGAACTCGTCGGTGGACGAGTATGCAGCTGAGTTCTTCTGCTTTAGCAGGTTTGCTCCCGATATGATCCAGGATGAGGGGCAGAAGGCTTGTAAGTTTCGCAGGGGACTTATTCATGCAGTGTGCACCCGTACCTCGGGTCGCCGTGACGCGACGTTCGATCAGATATTGATGGACGCACAGATTGCAGAGGAGGACTTCGGCCTCAAGCCGAAGAGGAGCGGAGATACTATGGGGGCGAGTTCCTGTACGGGACCGGCCAAGCACCCCCACTTTCAGCAACAGCAGAGGCCATTCCAGCAGCAGCAGCCTTTGTTGCAGATTCAGCAGGCACCGGCGCATGTCCAGCAGCACCAGGGACAGGACCAGAGACCGGCTACTCCGTACGGCTTCTGCGGGAAGTCGGGGCACACCAGGGAGGCTTACAGGAAGAGGTTGGGCATCTTTCTTTACTGTGGGGTGCCCGATCACCAGCTGAGGGATTACCATTTTCGCGGAGTCCAAGGAGGCCAGGACAGAGCGCAGCCGGCTAGAGGACCAGCAGTTCAGCAGAGGGGTCCTCCACTTCAGACCCAGCAACAGCGCTTTGTTCAGCACCAGAAGGGAGCACCCACGGGCAGGGTGTTCGCTTTGGCAGCAGAGGAGGAGGCAGAGCCCGTGGGAGATGTTGTAGCAGGTCATGTTCTTCTAGATTCTTTCCCTGCTTTCGCCTTGTTTGATTCTGGGGCGACCCATAGTTTTATGTCTGTTTCTTTTGCTCTGAGACACAATATTATTGATGAATATATGGGTAGGACTTGCAAGATTATGACCGGAGGAGGTATTATCCTGGTTAATAATATTTGCAAGGGGCGGAGAGTCACTCTGAGAGGCCGGGACTTGAGTGCGTGTCTGCTCGTAATGCCCCTACCGAGGTACGATATGGTACTCGGTATGGATTGCTTAAGCATGTACCATGCTAGCATTGATTGTAGAGGAGGCAGAGTTCTTTTTAGGACGCCGAGAGAGCCAGAGATCGAGTTTGCTCGAGGAGCAGCGGAGCCGGAGGCTGGATTCTGTGGAGCTTTGTTGGCGGGGCTGGATTTGCCACATCCGTTGATTGCTGAGTTCTCGGATGTCTTTTCCGAGGAGTTACCGGGGATGCCGCCAGACAGGGACATTGAGTTCTCTATAGACTTGGTGTCGGGTGCCGAGCCCATATCACAGCATGTCTATAGGGTGAACAACAGCGAGTTGATAGAGCTGAAGAAGCAAGTCAACGAGCTGCAGGACAAGGGGTTTATCAGATCCATTTCTTCATCCTGGGGAGCGCCAGTCCTTTTTTTACCGAAGAAGGACGGTACGTCCCGCATGTACATTGATTACCGGGCGCTCAACAACCTCACTATCAAGAATAGGTACCCTTTGCCGAGGATCGACGACTTGTTCGATCAGCTGAGTGGGGCCAAGGTCTTTTCGAAGATAGACTTGAGGTCCGGGTATCACCAGCTGAAGGTGAGACGGGATGACATTCCCAAGACGACATTTCGGACTCAGTACGGCCAGTACGAGTTTACAGTGATGCCATTTGGGTTGACCAATGCTCCTGCGGTGTTCATGAACTTGATGAACAAGGTATTCCATCAGTACCTTGACAAGTTTGTGGTGGTCTTCATAGACGATATCTTGATCTATTCGAAGACGCAGAAGGAGCATGAGGAGCACTTGAGATCGTTGTGTTAGAGACTCTGAGGAGGGAGCAACTCTACGGGAAGCTTTCGAAGTGTGAGTTCTTCTTAGACCAGGTGGAGTTCTTAGGTCATGTTGTGACCGAGCACGGGATTTCAGTGGACCAGAGGAAGATTTCGGCAGTGGAGTCTTGGTCTACGCCCAGTTCAGTTGCCGAGGTTCGGAGCTTTCTGGGTTTGGCTGGCTATTACCGGAAGTTCGTCCAGGACTTTTCACGGATTGCAGAGCCGATGACTAGACTCACCAGGAAGGACGTGGAGTTCGTCTGGACTGTTGAGTGTCAGGCTGCATTCGATGAGCTGAAGAGGAGGTTGACTTCAGCTCCGATCTTGACTTTGCCATCTGGGTCAGGAGGGTTCTCGATCTTCAGCGATGCTTCGGGGAAGGGTTTAGGGTGTGTTCTTCAGCAGCACGGGAAGGTAATTGCCTATGCATCCAGGCAGTTGCGTCCTCATGAGAAGAACTATCCTACTCATGATCTGGAGTTGGCCGCGGTTATATTTACTTTGAAGTTATAGAAGCATTACCTGTACGGAGAGCGAGTTGAGATCTTCACATATCACAAGAGCTTGAAGTACGTGTTCACTCAGAAGGAGTTGAACATGCGACAGAGGCGGTGGTTAGAGCTGATAAAGGACTTCGATATATCCTTGCAGTACCATCCGGGGAAGGCCAACATAGTTGCAGATGCCTTGAACAGGTATCCAGTTGCTATGTTCTTGACGACAGATCGTCATTTGTTGGCCGACCTGGATAGTTTGGGTATCGAGGTCATCATTTCGGGCGTGGAGATCCAGATGTGGGGTTTGCAGATTCAGTCTGAGCTGATAGATAGAGTCAGGTCAGCGCAGTATAATGATGTTGCCCTGAGGAGCATCAGGGAGCAGGTGAGGACGGGCTTGCTTGACGATTTCTCTGTAGTCGAAGACGGGTCGTTGCGGCACGGTACTAGGCTGTGCGTTCCGCGTGGAGAGCTTCGGGAGGGGGTTCTTCAAGAGGCACATCGCTCTCAGTATTCTATGTATCCTGGAGCCAACAAGATGTATAGGGACCTGAGAGAGCACGTATGGTGGTATGGCATGAAGCGCGAGGTAGCTCAGTTTGTATCTTATTGCCTTGTGTGTCAGCAGGTGAAGGACGAGAGGCAGAGACCAGGTGGATTGCTACAGCCGCTACCCATTCACAAGTGGAAGTGGGAGCACATCACCATGGACTTTGTATCTGGACTTCCACGATCGCCAGGAGGGAAGGACGCAGTTTGGGTCATAGTTGATAGATTGACTAAATCGGCCCACTTTTTGCCTTTCAAAGTAGGTTTGTCTATGGAGAGGCTGGCTGAGCTGTATGTTCATCAGATCGTGAGATTGTACGGAGTTCCGGTGAGCATAGTTTTATATCGGGATAGCCGATTCACTTTCCACTTCTGGAGGAGTTTGTAGGCTAGCTTGGGCACCTCGCTCAAGTTTAGTACTGCTTATCATCCTCAGACAGACGGGCAGTCGGAGAGGACCATCCAGACTTTGGAGGATATGCTTCGCACATGTGTGCTAGATCTTGGAGGTTCTTGGGAGGACCATCTTCACCTGGTAGAGTTTGCTTACAACAACAGCTACCAGGCCAGTATAGAGATGTCACCATTTGAGGCTCTATATGGACGGAGATGCCGTACTCCTTTGTCTTGGGACGATGTCGGCGAGCGGGCGCTTCTTGGGCCGGAGATGGTTGTGGATGCGGCCGAGAAGGTCAGGATGATTAGAGACAAACTTCGGATGGCTCAGAATAGGCAGCGGCATTGGATCGATAGTCACCGGAGTCCGTTAGAGTTCGAGGTTAGTTTCAGTTCTTGTCGTGTTTATTGTGATTGTTTGTTAGTTGTGTGTTGAGTTTTTGTCTTGTGTCTAGGTTGGTGACATGGTATTTCTGAGGATATCCTCGACACGTGGCACTATTCGCTTTGGCGACGGTGGGAAGCTCAGTCCGTGCTACATCGGACCTTTCACCATCTTAGAGAGGATCGGTGCAGTAGCCTACTGTCACGCCCCGCTCCCGTAGGAGCGATCGTCCTCGCTAAGGCGTGATGCCGCACGAGCCTAGATTGCGCTCGTGCAAGGCGGGTTCCATAACGGCCGATTACAGCGGCTGCGACGGGGTCGTCGCACAGAAGTCCCAAGCAGAAACATTGAAAACATTACAGCGGAATTTAAAGAAGAACACATGGACACAAGTAACTCAAAAGAATCTCTTTATTGATATTGAATACAAGATTACATTTGTGGGCGCAAGGCCAAATTACAAGTCTCTCGTGCTCACTTTTCTCTCATTTACAATTCACTCTGCTCTCTCTCATTTCTCGATACAATACTTGAATCCAGCGGAAGCTTCGGAAGGCGATGTCCATACATTATGTCCTGTATAAGTCTTCAGGTCACGCGGCCGCACGCTTCGACTCGCCAAGGAACTCCATGCCTCGACGCATCCAAGCGAGCTCCGCGCCACGAGCTTCTACCTGTGCCTGCACATGAAACACTATGTGGGTGTCAGTACCACTGTACTGGTGGAGTGAGCTTCTCGCCCACCCATACATAACCGACATGTTTTATTTACTTTGTGCAGCTTAAACCCTTTCCATTGTCTTTCTAGTCTTTGCCTTAGGATTCATTTTAGGACAAGGACGTCTCGGTTGATAACTAGCGATGCAACGACAAGGTCGTACAACGACAGGGTCACGCTATCTTGCCAACGTGTGTTTAGATCGAGGCAGTACCTCATCGCTTAGGTACTTGACCAAACTTCAAGGCGGGACGGCAGGGTCGTGCCACATTCTATTCCAAACTTAGACTTGTTCAAGACTGTGCTTTGTCGAGGGGCAGTTCACGTGAACTCGGCCGTGCCAGGACCTTTGATTAAACTCAAGCGCCACTAGACCAATTCTTGTGCTAACGATTCAAGTGCCAAGGGACGGCAACGGGACGACTCGTGCAGGTCGTGCCTTAGACTTTACTTAGACTTTGCTCGTGCTTCAAGATTGAGGCCGCGCCTCGCCTTCCTGTTCGACTCATGAACTAACTTTAGACAAGACTTGCCAAACCTAGCATTAATCTCATGGACATCCCGACGCCAATCTATTGTGACAAGCACGGTGCCTACGCTGCAGCCCAGTCTTAGGCCCAGACCTTGTGTTACCAACAGGACCTGCATTCAAGCACTAGACCCAAATCCAAAGGCATACACGCGGTGTGCCGCTATTGCCGACACATCTACATGAGTGGTCACTAGCAATTTCAAGCTATCTTGGACATGGCTCGGCGGGGGTATCGGTCCGCCCTTCTAAGGGTAGCTAGCCCCGGAAGCGCCGATACTCCCATGCGGTCATCCAGCATCCTACTTTGAGCCACACTCGCTTCTCCCGGGCGGATGATCCCGGTGCCCCGGAGGAGATCACCCGAGAAGACTACACCTTGTCGACAAGTTGTCCATGACCATGCAAGACTCGATCTATCCAATCTATCCAGTCTTTCCTTAACATGACCATGCATTCCTTTATTCTATCGAGACTCCCAAGCCGCGGGACCAATCTCGTGTGCGGGACTTATCAAGTATTCAGGCAGGACATGACCGGGCAGGACCGGCATGCTTATTCCAGTATTCAAGCAGGACATGACCGGACGGGACCGGCATGCTTAAAAGTATTTAAGCAGGACATGACCGGACGGGACCGGCATGCTTAAAAGTATTCGGCCGTGGTTCGTGCCTTAGACAGGCATGGTTCTCTAGGCGACGCTAACGCTCAAGTCATAAACTTATACGACGAGCGTTGTTCTCAAGGGACTACCTGACTTGACAACCGCAGCTAGAGCGGGACAGCGCTAGGAATGGCTTCGTTAGCCTAGAGCAACTCTTGTTGACTTATACGGGCAATGACTCGACGAGCGAAGGCTACGCCGAGCTACGCATCGAGGGAACGTGCTAGGCACGGGGTCGACTTAACAACCAAGTCTTGGGTGCCTAGACTTAAGCCAACAAGCCGTACAAAGATGACTTAACTTACGGGACGTGCGAAGGCTATGCCAAGCCTTGTGGGACCGGACCGTGCATGCTTTGTTAAGCATTCGTGCGGGCGACGCCTATGACTTAGGCTTATTCAAGTATCGGGACAAGTCGACGGGACCAACGGGACATGCGAAGGCTATGCCAAGCCTTGCACAACGGGACCGTGCTTGCTTTAGCAAGCATTTACGCAGGCGACGCCTAAGGCTTAGGCTATATCAAGTGTCGGGGCAACTTAGCAACTTGAGCCAACATCCTTCTCCCAAGCCACGGGAACGAAGGATCGAGTGTCATTTAAAAGCACGCTGAGCTGACTTCTATGTTGATCGTTGGACCATCTCCATATTCTAGGACACTTCCGACCCAACGGGATTACTCCCTTAGCTATGTTGGTGCGTAGCTTTTATATTAGCCTACTTGTGCGAGTTAAAAACACGATTTATTATGTGCAAGCTAAGATGGAGTAAGTTCACCGAAACTTCCCCACCTGAACGATGTCTCCGGGCGAGCCGTTGCAAGGCTTAGTTCCAACGCCGTCGGCGTTTCGATTCCTCCGATTGACTTTGCGGGTCGGGGCACTACGACATACACCACTCAGAACAAGTCTCGTCCTCGAGACTTTCCTGAGGGCAGGCCATCCTACCATTTCTATGGCCAAGACTTATTCGTATGCATCTCGCCTACGCGTTCCTTCGATTCTGAGCTACGCTTGCACGACTTATCAATCTTTCCGTTAACACAATTTCAAGATCTCGACACTCTCGTTCCCCAGTCGTGTTTGAACTCAACGTATCACTTGGCTGGATCGTGCACGCATTCCAAGCGTCCCCAAAATACATGCATTCAACCAAGCCGCATGATAGAGAGTTGTCATTCTCACTCGAGTCGCATCGTGCACATACCCAGGCGTCCCTGAAATATATGCATGTCAGCCGAGTCTCGTGAGCAGGATTTCCTACATTCGTGATTTACACTATCCATATAAACTAATCCTCAAGATCAATCCTTCGATTGATAACACTTGCAACAGGGACGTTTCGCCTAACCGCTAGGCCAATCTTTTCGAGGCTAAGTCAATGTCAGGATTGGAATCATAGTTCCCCAACAATAATGCCAACACTGACCCCAATCCTAGGGTCAAATCATAGTCGGTAATACGGGGTTTTCTACCCAAGCTCGCGTCACTCCGATTTCTAAACATCGAGCACGATCACCTATTCGCATCAACACGTTCGTTGCACGGAATTCAAATCCGTTCAATCTCCAACTCTAACCAATTCGTGTACTCGATCACAAGGTCATCTAGCTCGACAATACGTTGCACCCCAATCTCACGCGAGTCCGATTATCCACGACGGTTTATGAATCACCATACAACGCGCCCACAGAATAATCGTTCTCATCGGGGCGAAACTCTTGTTTGAGTCTAGACTCATTCATTCTCGATACGCGGATTGGACCTACTCAATCCTCAAGCACACTGATTCATTCACGAGTCACCTTCGCGTCAAACCACAAGTCGAAGCATACAAATTGCCACGCCAAGCAAGTTTGATCACTCCCGCTGTATGAATCACCATACCAGCGCTCACGCGGAGTGATCGCCCTCATCGGCGCGACGCATGTGCGAGGCTGGAATTGCGCTCGCATAAGACAAGAATGTCGACGTTGGGGTTATCGACGAAGTAAATCCAAGCATTTCATTTTCATCCAATCAGTTTCGATAGTCCGACCGTCATTCATTCAACTAGAAAATCCTCGAGCCAAGTTTATCATTTCCTCGATACATTTCAATATCCCGATTACAACATCCATCGGAACAGTAACATTTGCACGTTCGTCATTTGTCGAGTCAGAGTACCCCCGAGTTATCGCATATCGGTCTCTGATACGCCTCAATACCATCGACGATATGTGTAACCTGACGATCTTCCTTGCAACCAATTTCGAGTCGTGCGACTGATGCTATTGTCCGAGTTGGATATCCCACAATTTTCTCGATATTCAAGATCAAGCTCGATCACTATTCCTCAAGCTCATTTCAAGATCGTCGTTCAAAACCCAAGTCACATTTCATTTGTATCAATCCGAAATCGTACGTGCGATTCCTCTAAGTTTCCTCGATCAAGACCATTCATTTTCATTCATCGGTTCGAATCATTTCGATATCAATTTCTACTCGCGTTCCCTACTCGCAAGTCGTCCGAACGAGATGCTCGTTCGAGACACACGAAGTCACGTCCAACTAAACGTGACGCGCTCTAAGGATTTGCGCGATCGCATCGCCTCGCCGACATACTCGAAATCCTCAATTTCCGCTCGAATGATTTCCAAGAAAAATCCATACACCACTCGGATTCGAGCCATCCGTTCTAGTCCTCAATCAAGTTCGCATCATGCGCTAAGACATCTCTTAGATTCGTTCGACGAATCACTAGCGTAGTCGCTCGCGTCGTACCGACGCACAAAGTCGTTCGTACTATATCTCGAAATCCAAGTCAATCCTTCGTGTACGCCTAAGCGTTAACTCGATAGCATTCCTATCGACAGACACTCTAAGTGCATCTCCACCCCCGACTGAGCGATACTTGATATCGTTCGCGATTCGTTGCACCAAGGGTCGAGGTGCGCGACGCGAAACACAACTTAGCCAAAAGGCCGTGTGCATAGCTATCCCGTGCGGACTAAATGTTGAGTTTGCAAGCTCATTTGTTAGGGTCAACGTTTGGACTAATTAGGCATGCATGCGACTTGCTAAGGTCGACGTAGTACTATTCGGGCACACGCACGACTTGCTAACATTAGCACATGTTTTCAATCGAGTCAAGTTTGCAACGTTCGGCACAAAGGCCTTGCCTATCGATGCGTTTGAGTGAACGCTTGTACGAGCTTTCGAAAATATTTAGACTTATTGTATGGACATGCCGAGGGACAATCGAGAGAGAGCGCGCACTTCTTTATCAACGACGAGCTTTCAAAACTGAGAATTCGATTTGAAGTCCAAGGACGTAAAGCCGTGCTCTGATACCATTATGTCACGCCCCGCTCCCGTAGGAGCGATCGTCCTCGCTAAGGCGTGATGCCGCACGAGCCTAGATTGCGCTCGTGCAAGGCGGGTTCCATAACGGCCGATTACAGCGGCTGCGACGGGGTCGTCGCACAGAAGTCCCAAGCAGAAACATTGAAAACATTGCAGCGGAATTTAAAGAAGAACACATGGACACAAGTAACTCAAAAGAATCTCTTTATTGATATTGAATACAAGATTACATTTGTGGGCGCAAGGCCAAATTACAAGTCTCTCGTGCTCACTTTTCTCTCATTTACAATTCACTCTGCTCTCTCTCATTTCTCGATACAATACTTGAATCCAGCGGATGCTTCGGAAGGCGATGTCCATACATTATGTCCTGTATAAGTCTTCAGGTCACGCGGCCGCACGCTTCGACTCGCCAAGGAACTCCATGCCTCGACGCATCCAAGCGAGCTCCGCGCCACGAGCTTCTACCTGTGCCTGCACATGAAACACTATGTGGGTGTCAGTACCACTGTACTGGTGGAGTGAGCTTCTCGCCCACCCATACATAACCGACACGTTTCATTTACTTTGTGCAGCTTAAACCCTTTCCATTGTCTTTCTAGTCTTTGCCTTAGGATTCATTTTAGGACAAGGACGTCTCGGTTGATAACTAGCGATGCAACGACAAGGTCGTACAACGACAGGGTCACGCTATCTTGCCAACGTGTGTTTAGATCGAGGCAGTGCCTCATCGCTTAGGTACTTGACCAAACTTCAAGGCGGGACGGCAGGGTCGTGCCACATTCTATTCCAAACTTAGACTTGTTCAAGACTGTGCTTTGTCGAGGGGCAGTTCACGTGAACTCGGCCGTGCCAGGACCTTTGATTAAACTCAAGCGCCACTAGACCAATTCTTGTGCTAACGATTCAAGTGCCAAGGGACGGCAACGGGACGACTCGTGCAGGTCGTGCCTTAGACTTTACTTAGACTTTGCTCGTGCTTCAAGATTGAGGCCGCGCCTCGCCTTCCTGTTCGACTCATGAACTAACTTTAGACAAGACTTGCCAAACCTAGCATTAATCTCATGGACATCCCGACGCCAATCTATTGTGACAAGCACGGTGCCTACGCTGCAGCCCAGTCTTAGGCCCAGACCTTGTGTTACCAACAGGACCTGCATTCAAGCACTAGACCCAAATCCAAAGGCATACACGCGGTGTGCCGCTTTTGCCGACACATCTACATGAGTGGTCACTAGCAATTTCAAGCTATCTTGGACATGGCTCGGCGGGGGTATCGGTCCGCCCTTCTAAGGGTAGCTAGCCCCGGAAGCGCCGATACTCCCATGCGGTCATCCAGCATCCTACTTTGAGCCACACTCGCTTCTCCCGGGCGGATGATCCCGGTGCCCCGGAGGAGATCACCCGAGAAGACTACACCTTGTCGACAAGTTGTCCATGACCATGCAAGACTCGATCTATCCAATCTATCCAGTCTTTCCTTAACATGACCATGCATTCCTTTATTCTATCGAGACTCCCAAGCCGCGGGACCAATCTCGTGTGCGGGACTTATCAAGTATTCAGGCAGGACATGACCGGGCAGGACCGGCATGCTTATTCCAGTATTCAAGCAGGACATGACCGGACGGGACCGGCATGCTTAAAAGTATTTAAGCAGGACATGACCGGACGGGACCGGCATGCTTAAAAGTATTCGGCCGTGGTTCGTGCCTTAGACAGGCATGGTTCTCTAGGCGACGCTAACGCTCAAGTCATAAACTTATACGACGAGCGTTGTTCTCAAGGGACTACCTGACTTGACAACCGCAGCTAGAGCGGGACAGCGCTAGGAATGGCTTCGTTAGCCTAGAGCAACTCTTGTTGACTTATACGGACAATGACTCGACGAGCGAAGGCTACGCCGAGCTACGCATCGAGGGAACGTGCTAGGCACGGGGTCGACTTAACAACCAAGTCTTGGGTGCCTAGACTTAAGCCAACAAGCCGTACAAAGATGACTTAACTTGCGGGACGTGCGAAGGCTATGCCAAGCCTTGTGGGACCGGACCGTGCATGCTTTGTTAAGCATTCGTGCGGGCGACGCCTATGACTTAGGCTTATTCAAGTATCGGGACAAGTCGACGGGACCAACGGGACATGCGAAGGCTATGCCAAGCCTTGCACAACGGGACCGTGCTTGCTTTAGCAAGCATTTACGCAGGCGACGCCTAAGGCTTAGGCTATATCAAGTGTCGGGGCAACTTAGCAACTTGAGCCAACATCCTTCTCCCAAGCCACGGGAACGAAGGATCGAGTGTCATTTAAAAGCACGCTGAGCTGACTTCTATGTTGATCGTTGGACCATCTCCATATTCTAGGACACTTCCGACCCAACGGGATTACTTCCTTAGCTATGTTGGTGCGTAGCTTTTATATTAGCCTACTTGTGCGAGTTAAAAACACGATTTATTATGTGCAAGCTAAGATGGAGTAAGTTCATCGAAACTTCCCCACCTGAACGATGTCTCCGGGCGAGCCGTTGCAAGGCTTAGTTCCAACGTCGTCGGCGTTTCGATTCCTCCGATTGACTTTACGGGTCGGGGTACTACACCTACCGACTGGACTTGCCTACTAGGCTCGAGGGAGTGCACAACATGTTTCATGTATCGCAGCTGAGGCGGTACGTGGCAGATCCTAGCCATGTATTGGACCATTCAGCGATACAGGTGGGACCTACTCTCAGCAATCCATAACAGCCGGTGGAGATTCTGGATCGCAGGGAGAAGGTGCTCCGGAACCAGTCATACCCTTGGTTCGGGTTGCGTGGAGACATCACTCTCCAGGTGAGTCTACCTGGGAGAGGGAGGACGACATGCGGGAGCGTTTTCCTTATCTTTTCGCGCCCTGAGGTATAAATCTAATTCTTTTGTCTTTCTGTTTGTGATTTCCTGTGCTTGTTGTCTTCAATTTCGAGGACGAATTTTTTTAAGGTGGATAGATTTGTCACCCTCACTTTTTCCAGGTTAGGGGTAAAATGATAATTTTCCATTTTATAATATTTTTGGGAATTTTATTTGATTTATAGGGTTTTTAGGGATTTGGTTGATTTAGTTTGAATTTTATCCAAATTGGACTTAAGTTGGAGATCCGGGTAGTCTGGACACTAGTGGGACCCACAAACTAGCTGGGCTTGGCCCACATGCCATCCTAACTAGACTAGAAACCATAAACCATACTCCCATGGCTTAACTAGTCATTTAGAGGCTTAATTAGTCAATTTGTAGTTAAACCGAACCAAACCAAATCCAAATCAAACCAAACCAAGCCTAATAGGTTGGAGGCCTAATGGGTCCCCACCGAAGCCCATTAAGACACCCCCTGGCCGGCCATGTATAGGCAAACCCCCTCCTTTTACTTTACTCCAAAGTAAACTCTCTCTCTTTATTTCATTCATTTCTTTTGAAGCTTCTTCTTCCTCAAGGAACCAATTCTAGGTATACTCATTAACCTCCCCATAAATTTTCTCTCTTGCATTTATTCCTTCACAATAAATGTGGAGGAGACCATTCTCTACTTAATGACCATAGCTTTTATAGGTTTTCCTAAAACCTAGTTTAAGAATTTATTAGGGGTTTTCCTTTTTAGAGAGAAATATATATATGTATATATATATATATTTCTATATGTGTGTGTATGTATTTATACATATAGATATGGATGTGTGTGAATTTAGAGGAGGAGAATGAGAGTTTGGGAGAGAGGAATAGAAGTAGAGCAGTAGCAGTAGCAGTAAGAAGTAGAGCAGTAGCAGCAGTAAGAAGTAAGAGCAGCAGCAGCAGTAGGAAGTAGAGCAGCAGCATAAGCCCAGTAGTAGCAGCAGCAGTAGTTAGGCATTAGGAGCAGCAGTGGTAATAAGAATAAGGAGAAGACGGAGAATAAGGAGAAGACGGAGAATAAGAAGGAGACGGAGAATAAGACGGAGAATAATAATAAGGAGAAGACGGAGAATAAGGAGAAGACGGAGAATAAGAAGGAGACGAAGAATAAGGAGAAGGAGACAGAGAATAAGAAGGAAACGAAGAATAAGATGGAGAATAAGAAGGAGACGGAGAATAAGAAGGAGACGAAGAATAAGGAGAAGGAGACGGAGAATAAGAAGGAGACGGAGAATAAGGAGACGGAGACGGAGAATAAGAATAAGGAGAAGGGAATATAGGAAATCAAATTAGAGAGGGTTTGTGAGTGAGTCAACACTTTGTCTAGATTTGACCAAATCTAAACTAGAGCTGACCAGTTGACCATGGTTGACCAGTTGACCAAAAGTCAACTGTAGGCCAACTCTTGATCCCGTTTGATTTGCTTTGACTTATTTTGTCTTACGATGACTGGTTTGACCTAGAGTCGACTTAGATTGACTTGATATAACTTGATTTGACCTAGATTTGACTTGATAGGACTTAGTGTGACTCAGTGAGACCTAGTTTGACCTAGATTGCATATCATTCATTGTGAATCATTCTTAAACTTGTTTAAACCTAAATTAACAACAGTATCTCATCTTTAGGTTCCTGATTACCGCTCTGAGCATTGATATACCCTACAGCTCAGGAGAGTAGGCGAGTACATTTACTGATAGTTTTCATTGTCTTGATATCTGCTATATCCGATTCAGTCGTAGTGTCTTACTTGATTCTCAGTCACGATAGTTCACGGACTAGTACACGTTGGATCATGACATGAGATGTTGTTCCTGGATTTCTGGGTATATTGGTACACTTCCTGTCTTGTTCCATATACTTGTATAGACACCAATTTCTAAGGGGATTTGCTACCCTCTTACGGAATCACGTGCCATGACGTGTCATGTCCAGATCCATTGTACTATTCGGGGATGGAAAATTATTAGGGGCTATGTGATCCAAGCCACCCTGTCACTATTTATGTGCTCGCGCCACTCTTTCCTCACGAAGGGTGTAGCGAGATCCTTTCGCCTTGTGCTCGTTATCCAGGTTGGCCGACATGACTTTCCGTTGAGGTCACCGCGGATTGTCGGGCCAAGTGGATAGCCTGTCCTGTCACTTATCCCAAGCCGATCACATATCGCTCTAATAATTCAAGTCACATTTTATATTTACTTTATCTTATCGTATATCCTGCTCTGTTCTACATTCAGTATTTTCTCACCATGCCATGATATACAGTTACTCACATGCTCTACTTGTCTTTACATTGTACCTTGATTTGGAGACTAAGTTCTGCTCGGGAGAAGAGTTACAGCCCCGGTCCTTGTTTGGTTTAAGGGTTGTAACTCGGCTTCCGAACGATTCCCAAGTTTTCATATATCTTTGTCTCGTAGTTCATTATACTCTCTTATAGAATTTGTCAATTCACATGGAACTGCTGTTAGTGTTTATACTTGCTCATTTTCCTGACAGGATACCGTTATGATATATTATAGATGATTCTGAGTCGGACTGCTCGACCTATTATGGGCTCGAGTCAGATGGAGTAGCCTTGGATCGTGGCCTTATAGTAGAGCCGCTAGATTTTGTACTTCCAGAGTAGTGTAGATTAGCTAGGTTTGACTGGACTGCGATCCAGCTAGCTTTATCAGACTGTAGCTTCTACATTATATTTTGAGACCCTGTGATGTTGTATATATCTGGGCTTGTATTGGACTCTGAACTTATTTACTCTTTCATCTATCATATGTTCTCTTTCTGAGCTATCTACCTTAGTTTTATTCTGTGATTGAGACTGTATTGATATGTCACCTCCATTCGGAGAGTATATACTGTACAGGTACATTTATACTATTAGTCGTAGTATTTACAGACGTTATATACAACATTCTACCGCCGATACTGCGGCGTAGGCTGGACGTACCTACGTGCTCGTGCCCCTCATAAGGGTGCGGGTCGTGACACTTTGGTAACTCCATAGTCTTAGCAGCCTTCCAACTAAGATTCTATAAATGGCACATCCAATGGTACATAGTGTAGGCACAAGAAAGCTTCTCTTGTTTGCAGTCTGAATCATGTTTTCATTCATGGTTCTCTTGTTGATTGGTAATATAGGAACTACTTATTGGATATCTCCTATATTGCACGGACACGGGAAAATGGTGTCCGTATCTGTATCGTATCTAAATGGTATCTGTGTCCGTATTCATGCAATATAGGTAACTACACTGAACCTATCTGAAAATGTCCATATTCCGTCCTTAATTCCTATCCATCTTGTAAGGTATCAGTTTTACGTGGTTTTATCCAAACTGAGTTTACATCGCTAGTTTGACCATGTGAAAGCACTAAAGGTTTAAACTCCTCTCAGTTTCTTGTTAAAATACATACAGTTTATCATAGTAACAGAATGGCACAGTAGGACACGCTTGACCGCTGTCCGTGCAGTCTGGAAATAGAATAATATAGGTGCTTTTTCAGCATCCTGACCAGTTGCTGTTCAACTAGTTAGGAAGTAGAACAGCTAGATCTGTAGCGTGTCTTGTGTGGATTGGTCTTAGTGATTCAAGAACTTTTGCAAGCAATATTGGCTAATGCGTTCACCAGAAGAGATCATAGTAAGGCAATTGCTGCTGCAGCCCATGTTTTGCAGATATGTACATCCTTCACGATCATCTTCCATTTTTAATCTATAGGTCTATAGATTTATGTTCATTTCAGTTTTTTTCCTAATTAGTAAGGTCTTTTCCTTTAATTGTTTATTTTGCAGTGGGGCATGGTTCTAGGATTGGTCCTTTGCGCCTTACTTGGAGCTGGCTTGCAGTTTGCATCTAATCTATTTACGAAAGATGCTAGTATCCTGCAACTCATTCATATAGGAGTCCCGGTATGCCATTGTTTGGGAATTTCATGCTATAAGTGTACATAATTTGCATCTTAGGCTTTCTTTGTGATTCCATATGTTAAAAGTTATCGTACAAACTTCTCAGAGAAACAATAAAAGGAGTATCATTATGAGCTGCTTATCTATACATTGTTTCAGAACTCAAAATCTTGCTAATAAGGAATCAGGCATTATAATTGTACAGTGTGAATTCCCAACAAATTTTTGTGCATACAAGCGCATGCTTTCTCTCTCTCTCTCTCTCTCTCTCTATATATATATATATATATATATATATATATATAATGTGAATAAGCACATAACTTGAGCTGCATATATCAATTACTGCATGGGGACATTTGGACAGATCCACACTTTTGTTAAGGGCCTTGATTCTTCAAATAATCATTCAATGAAGAAGAAGAAACACTGATATATGCAGCTATATATGATCCAATTTAAGTCCAAATGCAGACAACTGATATGAAGTCTAATTAGTAAGCAAACCATATACCTAAGTAAAAGCATACCCATGCCTACAAATTAACATAAAAATATTCATAACCCAAAGATGGTCCTATAAATTTGTACATTTGGAATAAGGACATAGTTTCACATATGGTTAAAGATGGTTTTTTGCTTATGGTTAAAGATGTTTTTGCTTCAACAACCTCGAAACAGTCCAAATTAAGCCACATTGAAGCAGCAGTAGGAGCATGAACTAAAGCTAGTCTTTCTTGAGTTCAATAAACTCATGGTGAATACCTGACGCATTAATGATGACCATTTCTAGTCTATCTCCCTGCAAAACATATATCATCTAAAGGAGGCCCCAAGTGACTCGTTATGTAAACAGTAGGAATTTGAGAAGCATACAATGCATATATCTTTTTTAGTTGCTAAAGCATCTTTGCTCCAAACTAGCCCTAAGACTACTCATCATAGTCACTAGATAGCATGTTACATGTGGACACAACGATGCTGACTGTTTAGCATTTGAGAAAGAAGGGTCTTCAGGGTTAAGCAACTAAGAAAGAAGAGTTCTAATATTTACTTGGTAATTTATGAATAAACAAAGGGATGTAAGATATGTCTGCTAGCAAATGAGGATCTATAACTTTCTGGTTATCTTAAATGAACAATGGCATTGTTGTTGAGATCTGTTTGGTACTTTAGGAATAAACAAAGGAATGTATCTGCTTGATCCCAAAATAGAAAGGGATGTATGTGCTTTATCTCAAAAAAGGGATGTATCTGCTTTCAAATGAAGATCTATAACTTTTTGGTTATCTTAAATAGAAAACATTGAAATTGTTGTCGACCCTCAGCAGTATGTAGCAACATCTTATAAGTCGATCATTTATATCATGGTGAGGATAAGCTTGAGGAAGGACGAGTGTGTTTATGCTGTCATATTGAGATGTCATCTAACATGCAATTGCAAAACTGTAAGCACGTTAGGCAGGAACTGAGAAGTGTCAGCATCAGTTTTGCTGGTTGTCCTAGTGATTATTAATGTAAATGAAACCAATTTGTATGATCACTAGAAGCTATGTTGTCATATCGCGATACATATCATGTATCAATTTGCTTGATTATCATATTGTGTATCATAAGATACATAATTCAATTGGCAAATACATTAGAAAAATTAATATAACATATGAGGATAAATTGAACACATTAAGCAATAGTAAAGAATATCATTAACCGTCTAATTGACAATTATTACAAAGTTGATAAGTTCTTAACATCAATAAGTTCATGAGTTGACACCATAAGCTCCCAATAGAAATAACCCAAAAGAAAAGTAAAGTCCAAAAAGTCTTCTTAAGAAATAGACAAATAAAATAGAAAATGTAAATAATTGAAATAAAAACAAATTTGTTTATCCTATTGGTGTATCATATTGGACGTATCATACCGTATCGGACGATATAAAAATGTATCAGACGAGTTTTTGTCCCATCCGATACACCTATATAATCTGTATCGAGAATCTTTTGTACCATATCTACGATACATATTGTGTATCCTATGAGATTAACAACAGAGACTAGGAGTATAATACTAGATGAACTAGTATCCTGCACTAGTAATATGAAGATTGTCACGAACTCTTACTTTTGTTAACAGTTTGACTGTGAACCTTTGAAAGGTCACGTCTGCTTCTTTTTAAGAGATGAGTCTCTATCTAAAGGGCTTTAGGGAAAGCAAGATGCTTTCTTATGTTCATTTTCAACTGCAAATCCATATTATCTTTTATAATTTATGTTTTTTTGGAGAAAATATTTACCTTCACTACCTAGTATGAGTATCACTCATATTTTGGGCTTGAAGTGAATGCTAATTTTTTTACATAACATAGTACCTATCAGGACAGGAGGTTATTTTTTATACCTAATGTTGTAGTGTATGAAGGCCCATCCAAGTGGATGATCCACTATCCACACTCCACATCTATCATCATGATCTAGGATCTTAAATTCCTACTTATTAGTAAGATTACATTATGTTTTAAACTTCAAATTAATTTTATAAGTCCTTTTGTTTCAATGTCGAAGATTATGGTTTTCAATTGATCTTGATATTCTATTGTTACACATCCTTATTTTATTCTCATCAGTGCGCCCATAACCCCTTTAGATGGGTAACAAAATATTTTTGCTCATTTGGCTTTTCAAATCGATAAAGTTGATCATGTTAAGAATAACATGCATAGTACCTTAAAAATGACCAGATTACCGTTTTATTCTCGATATGAAGATGGGTGCAAAGCCAACAACACTTACAGGTTTATCAAGATCTGGCGACATCATAATTACATGCTTTGTGAATTTTTTGCGGAATAGAACTGTCGGACTTAGACTTGGATCAGGAGAGAGTCTTGAGGATATATTAAGTTCAATGAATCAGGTTCTTAGATACCCCATATGTAATGCTTGCTGATTTGTTTTTTATCAAATTCAATGATCTATCTAATTTTATCTTTTTTTGGTAGCTGAAGGTGTTTCAACAGCTGGAGCTGTGATTGCACTGGCTCAGAAATACCATGTAAAGATGCCAGTCTTGACAGCAGTTGCTCGAATCATCGACAATGAATTGACCCCCCAAAAAGCTGTTATGGAGTTGATGAGCCTTCCTCAGGTACTTGCTTATTCCTACAGTTCCCTCCCAGCTGTTTGCTTGTTAGTTATTATATACTCACAAATTAATGTATTTTTAGCTGCCATTCCTGCATCATTTTTAGTTTGAACAGAATTAAAGTATCTTTGAAAGCACATGAATAGCGTAGACTAATTTGGTCATGTATTTTCAGAAAACAAAAACAAGAAAAAAAAGATGTAGGATCTGTGCAACCAAATTTATAGTCTTTGAATCATAGTAAAGATGCCAGGACCAATATGATGTATTCAGTATTTCTAGTTTCTCCGCTGCATAAAATTGTGGTGTAGAAGGAATTATGTGGGTAGTGTAATAAAAAATTGTTTGAAATCTAGAAAAGTGTATGTTACAAATAGGCATAATATTATGTATTATTTTTTTCTTGATAGGTTTGGAAGGAATAGTATTTAACATTGTTGAATTGTTCGTCCAAAATAGATATTTTTATTTATTTTACTTATTTTTAAACAAAATACTCCTAAAATAAATAGTTTTGATATAACGATGTTAAGACGAATGGACATTTTGAATTTGTAGTATACTTATAGTGTTGATATTGTTGTTACTAAGGGTACTGGTTCTTCCTTACTTATGAAGCCCATGTGGATGAAGGGCATCGTTCAAGCAGCTAGTGGCACAATTGACAAGCCTATGATGTGAATCGACCTATTCGATTCACAAAAGATTTGTAGAAAAGAGAAACAGAGAAAGATAATGATCTTTTTGTGAGAAAAGAACAAACTCCCAACTTTGGTGGACGGACAAAGTCTAAATCCTTCTTATTGATACTTGAGAGTTTCTTCTCAATACAAGCATGAAAAATAAAAGATGGCTAACCCTAGTTTATATAGGGAAAAACAAAGGCTTAATTAAGGAAGGGTTATTATTGGTGAAAGACCAAAATAATCCTTCCTTACTAAAATAGGAAAATGACTATTAAGGAAGGGTTATTATTGGTGAAAGACCAAAATAATCCTTCCTTACTAAAATAGGAAAATGACTATTAAGGAAGGGTTATTATTGGTGAAAGACCAAAATAATCCTTCCTTACTAAAACAGGAAGAGGGTTATTGTGGTGAAAGACCACAATACCCCTTTATGACTAAATGATGATAGGTGGGCCCACATCAATACCGTCCCCTAAAAGAGCCACCTTGTCCTCAAGGTGGAAATCTGGGAACTGCGTCTGTTGCTATGGCGGCCTCTTCCTCCGTCGGATCCTCCTTCTCCTCCTCTTCCTCCGTGGTGGTCGTCGTGGGGGGAGGTCCCCTCTCTGGAAGTTGGCGGGATCCGCCATTCCTCCAAAGAAATTGCTGCCTCCGGCGTGCCTCGCTCCTCCTGGCGGTTCCGCTCCTCCCGTCCAAGCCGGAACTCCCGCCAAGCCCCTTCCCGGACCCGCGAACCGATCTCCGTAGTTCGCTGTCATCGTCCGACCCCCGAAGGGGGCCCCAAACCCTAGGGCTTCTCCCGAATGTGGAACCGGTCCGCCGGGACCGTACGGATCGACGGCGTCCGGCCACGGCCGCTCGCCGGCGGCTCCTCTGGCGCCGACCGGCCAGGGGTGGCGGTCGGGGGCCGGCCAGCGACCGCCCCCAACAGCAGCGGCCCCGCCCGGGCTCGCGCTGTTGGCGGCGACGCTCCCGCGGCCTTCGGCCGCTATCCGGCGAGGGTCGCCGGCCGCCAGGGCCCCGCCCGGCGGCGCGGCGGCGACGGCGGGTGCGGGCCAGCTCCCGTCGGCCGGTCCTCCGTGGTCGTCGGTCGCTTCCCCCTCCTTATAAACAAACCCTAGTTGGTCGCCTAGGGTTTGGGTTGTTGCCGCCTCCGCTTCGCCGCCATTGATCTTGTTCGAGATGTTTTGCAACAACTTCATCATTGCCGGAATCGACGTCATCTCCTTCCGCATGCGTCGTACCTCGGTCTGGAGATCTTCCTGTGTGGACGCTTGATCTTTGATTGCGGCCTTCAAACTTTCGATCTCGATGTTGAAATCCTCCCGAAGCCCCTGGATCTTCTCCTCGATCGTGTTCCTTGTGCCGGACGCCATGGATCGTAGAGAGCTCTAATACCAATTGATGTGAATCGACCTATTCGATTCACAAAAGATTTATAGAAAAGAGAAACAGAGAAAGATAATGATCTTTTTGTGAGAAAAGAACAAACTCCCAACTTTGGTGGACGGACAAAGTCTAAATCCTTCTTATTGATACTTGAGAGTTTCTTCTCAATACAAGCATGGAAAATAAAAGATGGCTAACCCTAGTTTATATAGGGAAAAACAAAGGCTTAATTAAGGAAGGGTTATTATTGGTGAAAGACCAAAATAATCCTTCCTGACTAAAATAGGAAAATGACTTATTAAGGAAGGGTTATTATTGGTGAAAGACCAAAATAATCCTTCCTTACTAAAATAGGAAAATGACTATTAAGGAAGGGTTATTATTGGTGAAAGACCAAAATAATCCTTCTTACTAAAACAGGAAAATGACTAAAATAGAACATAGGCTAAATGATGATAGGTGGGCCCACATCAATACCGCCCCCTAAAAGAGCCACCTTGTCCTCAAGGTGGAAATCTGGAAACTGCGTCTGTTGCTATGGCGGCCTTCAATTGATGTGAATCGACCTATTCGATTCACAAAAGATTTGTAGAAAAGAGAAACAGAGAAAGATAATGATCTTTTTGTGAGAAAAGAACAAACTCCCAACTTTGGTGGACGGACAAAGTCTAAATCCTTCTTATTGATACTTGAGAGTTTCTTCTCAATACAAGCATGGAAAATAAAAGATGGCTAACCCTAGTTTATATAGGGAAAAACAAAGGCTTAATTAAGGAAGGGTTATTATTGGTGAAAGACCAAAATAATCCTTCCTTACTAAAATAGGAAAATGACTATTAAGGAAGGGTTATTATTGGTGAAAGACCAAAATAATCCTTCCTTACTAAAATAGGAAAATGACTATTAAGGAAGGGTTATTATTGGTGAAAGACCAAAATAATCCTTCCTTACTAAAACAGGAAGAGGGTTATTGTGGTGAAAGACCACAATACCCCTTTATGACTAAATGATGATAGGTGGGCCCACATCAGCCTATCACTGTTAAGGTAGTTTTGTAAGTTATAGTCATTGCTCTAGTAGTCAATTGTATCATTTCACAAGTCAGGGAAAATGTTTATAAGGTTTTCATCTTATTTATATATTATTTTGGTTGATTTCTTTTTGGTCCATATTTTTTTAACTGAATCTCAATTCTTGAAGTTTGAGTTTAATCTATTTCTTGGGCATAGGTGCGAACATGATATTTTGAGGGCATAAATCCCGTTGATTCTTTCATTTCAGATATTAGTGACAGGGTGCTAGTACAGTAACTGTACATGATAGATTATGACAACAACGGTACAACAAGCTTGCGGATTGGAATTATATTGATCATTGTGCAACCAAGGCCCATGATGTGTTGCATGTTATAGGGAATGGTGAAATATTTTCCTACCCTAACTGGAATAAACACACTTCTGAATGCTCTGGACTTTCTACTTGCATGATCGATCAATGAGCTTTGATTAAGGTATGTCTCTTGAGTTTTCTTCCTTTTTCCCTCTTTGTAATTTATATTTGATGATATGTTCAATCTCTCTTTCACAGCCTTGGATATTCACTAAAATCAAGGAGCAAAGGCATTGGGACATTACTTCCAGTGAGCGATTTAATTTTCTAAAGGACTTTGTAAACTATGGTCATCAACATTGGGGATCTGATCCCAAAGGTATTCTTTCGATAACATAATGACTTATTTTCATACTAAAATATGATATCTAAAAACCATATTGATGATCTAGAAGCAGTTTCATATAACATATTACATTTGAGTGTGTTGCTAATAGCTGGCCAGGAAGCATCAAACTATTATTTCCCTTTTACCTACTGCTATCAAATTCTCATAAAAACTGCTATATATGCAGGGATAAACAAGTGGCAAGCATAACACAATTCCTATTAATTCCTACACATCACATATATGCGTACTGATGCACAAGATTTACTTAGGCAAACATGCACACTGAAACCTATACTGCAAACACACATTCATACAAGGTTGCTGCACCCAAAATTAAAACTGCACATAGGTTTTTCTTATCCTACTGCAGGCTGCTGCATTGCATTTACTACTCGTACAGACTTCTGTCTGCACACCCAGGTTGTCCTCCTCCTATTGACTACTATACATCCCCGTACTGCACATCCCCTTGCTGCTACAACCTATGTTGCTAACTACCCCTGCAGCAATACTGCTGCTACTACTGCATTCAATAATGTTAATAGAGGGAACTGGAGTCCATGTGATGTATACTAGGAATATAGACGAGGGTTTTCTTTTACTACAAGATGCGGTTCATTGTTCAGTCTATCAGTTCATGTGGCTAAGATGGTCAAAGTTGACACTGGCACAGTGTAATAAAGGTAGACAACATGAAGTAGGAATGATATTATGATTCGTGATACTCTTATTGGTAGAATTTTCTTGGATTGTCATTCTTTCTTTCAAACATAAGAAAACTACTTTCACTTGTATGAATCTGATTGGTTATCTGGCATGAATCTCCAGGCTCTTTATAACTTGCTGGTCTTGGGTAGAGCTCTCAAATGGAAGTATCTTCGAGTGAATGGTTGTGGAAGAGCTGACTATATCCAAGTACCTGTAGATCAAGGAAGAGCTCTCATATGGGACGTTACTGCTATCAATTCTAACTTATTTTATTTTGTTAAACTCGGTTTCAATAAAATATTATATTTTGATTAATTAAAGTTTATTTTTTAAATTATATATTGTTGAACATATAATATTAATTGGAGTATGGTTTAATTACTTAATAGAAAGCTGGTTGAATTCAAGTGCATGGAAAATATATTCATATTATATATTTTTTAAATGGCTTTACTTGTACCGACGTTTATGTTAAAACATTGGAATTTTTTTGGGAAAAGGTTGGAAAATAAGTTTAGTTTCCGACGTTTTTATTAGAATGTTGGAAACTCATTACCCATTATTGCACAATTTTTGATGTTTATTAAACGTTGTCGCAAATGTCGTCTTTATCTATACCGACGTTTATCTAAAATGTAGTAAATTTTTGACTGCGGCAATGACGACGTTTGTCAAAAACATTGATAAAATGTTAGGAATTCCTATGTCAACATTTGTGACCTTTTTCTTGACATTTAGAAAACATTAGAAAAAAATCAATTTTCTTGTAGGGTCCTATGGTTCTAATTGTAATGTCCCGTCCCGCTCAGCTCAATCGGAGGAATCGAAATGTCAACAGCGTTCGGACATAGCCATGCAACGGATGCTCGAAGACCCGCTTGATCGAGGCGACTCCTCGCTCAGTTGGGTGGCTTCGACGAACTTGCCTCAGCTTGGCCTTCACACTAATAAAACAAAAGTTTTCAAATGCACAAGTAGGCTTAATAATAAAATAGGCGAATCCACATAGCTAATGGAATAATCCTAAGTCGGGTCGGATTGAGTTAGAATATGAAAAGGTCCTACGGTCGGCTTAGAAGTGTTACACGACGTGCTTTCAAAATGACACTCGATCCTTCGTCCCGTGGCTTAGGAGAAGGAAAGTTGGTTTAAGTTGCCATGAAGTTATGAACTTAGCCTAAGTCATAGGCGTCGCACGCATAAATGCTTGATAAAGCATGCACGGTCCCATCGTTCGATAATTGGCATAGCCAAAAGTGTCCCTTAAGTCTTAGTACATATTTCTACGATGCAAGGCTTGGCATAGCCTTTGCTTGTCCCAAAGGTTAAGTTGTTGTACGATTGAGTTAGGCAAAAGTTATGTCGGCATATCGAAGTTGTTCTAAGCACTGTTCCACGCTTTCTGCAGTTATTAAGTCACCTAGTCCCACGATCTCAAGGCTCGTCATATAAAGTATGACTTGGGCGGTAGTGTCGCATAGAACACAAGTCAGTTTAAGGCATGAGCCACAGTTGGTTCAATAAAAAGTTAGCCATGGTCTATGTGTCACTCTGGTTTTCTGTTATACGTATTTTCTGTATATGTGTACGGATTTCTAGCAATTTTCAGGTGGACCGTAGTAAGACTTGTCTTGCTTAGCTTGATCTTCGTTTAAACTTGCCTTGGTTTATTTGGCTTGGTTCAACATGGCTTGGCTTGACTTGGTTTAGTTCATTTTGGTTTGAGATGAGAAGGGTTGATATATAAGTCAACTCTCCTCTCTCTCTCTCTCTTCATTACTTTTATTTATTTTTTCTTCTTCTCCATTACTCCTCTCCACCTATACCCAAGAAACCCTAGGCAAGTGCAACTTATTTCATAATGGATCTCAAGTTTTTTTGTTCCATCCTCTTCTTTACTTGATTCTAAGCCTCTTTAGAACTTGGCATTTTTGGTTTTGATGGATGAATTTTTGTAGATCTAAGTTTTAATCTTTTCTTGGTTTTGATCTATTACAACTTTGTATTTCCTAAAACTAGTCATCCTGGGTTGTAGGAAATCTCGTTATGTACAATTTAGACCCTTAGAAGTCCCGATTTCGACTTGTTTTGAGCAAGTTATGGCATTTTGAAGTTTATGGGTTCTTTGAGCTCTTCTCGGTCTGTTAGAGGAGAAGATGAGCAGTGCGCATGCGCCCCTTGGTGCCGTGTTCCCATGGTTGCGCGCGCTCTTTAGCGCAGTGCAACCTAGCGTGCGCTCCCCTGGCGCCGCCTGTACCTGGCGCCACCTGTCAACCTTGGCGCCATGTTCACTTGGTTGCACGCACTCTTTAGCATCGTACAACCTAGTATGCGTGCCCCTGGAGCCATATGTCTCCCTGGCGCTACCTGTACCCTGGCACCACCAGTCTCCCTTAGCGCCACTAGGCCCAGGCGTACCCTGCTCGCCCTGGCGCTACCTGTACCCAGGCGCATCCTGCTCGCCCTAGCGCCACCTGTACCAAGGTGTACCCTGCTCACCCTAGCGCCACCTGGCCCAGGCACACCCAGCTTGTCCTGGCACCTCTTGCCCCAAGTTCCACCTGTCTTTCTTGGCGCCACTTGGCTAGGTGCCACCTGTCACCTCCCTGGCGCTACTTGACCAGTGCCACTTATTTGCCATGATACCCTTTGTCCCTTACCCCCATGCATGTTCTCCTAGTTCTTGTTGCACGTACTTGTGATCTTACATGTGTCTTGTACTTGGCCTAACTTGTGACGACCCGACTTGATAACTTGTTGAGCATGAGTATGACTTGCTAGTATTGATCTTGACTTGAACATGATAACATGACCCCGTCTCAACATGACATGATAGTGGCCCGCCGAGGCGTGCTCTTGACAGGTAACAAGTAAACTTGATATGACATCTATAATCTTGATAGTGGCCCGTCGAGGCACACTCCTGACAAGTACTCTTGATATGACAAGTAAACCTGACATGACATGTATAATCTTGAAGCGTTGTTGCGACAGCTACCCTGACTTGCTAAGTAACTCTTGTTTTGACACCGTGGTTGATTTTCTTGATTGTGCCTGTACAAGCTACCTGTCTCGTCTTGCATCATGTCTAGGGTATGGATTCCTGGTTGCCACGGTCAGGAATTCATAATGAATCTAACTAGGTTAAATGACTAGAATGACCAAGTAGTCCATTTAGAGAGATTTTCCTAGTTACAGGTGATCCCGTTATCCTGGCCACACCTGAGGGACTTATAACCTGCCGACGAGTAGGGCACATTTCCAGCCTACTGTCATGTAGGGCACTTCTTGAAAACATAAGTACTGAAAGTACACCAGTAATCTTGATAACTCTTGTAACTCTTATAAATCACCTCGCCTGAATAACCTGGATAGCTGTAGGACTTATGACTGCGGGAACATCTCATTGCATATTGCTAATAACTAGACCTGTGATAACCTTAGTTAGATAATGATAGCAAGCCATAGGACTTGATTGGCCATGCATGAATGCTTGCTCGTGATTAGCATGGGAATTATATTATGTCTCTTATTTTTCCTAATACAAGCTATTGTTTTATTCTAACCCTGTCTTCTTATCATTTAAGGATGTTCATTTATTTATTCTTCTATTTAGTATATGCTGGTTTTAGTTCCTTAATGAAGCCTTCCTTGTGGCACTTGCTCTTTCTGGGGTGTGACCCAGCTGGTTTTGTGTGGCCAGATTTTGGAGTGATACCCGAGAATCTTCCTGCTTATCAGCCAGATGGTGAACACCAGGCGTAATCCTAAAAATAGGTGGGTTTTTTATTTTGCTCTCCCACTCTATTGTAAATTATTCTTTTGAGACGTTTAGCCGCCGAGCAAGTGTTAGCTCGTGTTGAACTAAATTTGTGTTTGCGTAAGGGCTGTAACATAATTGACAAATCCTAGGATTGATCATGTATGACTTAACTCTTGCTAGTCTCATATTTTGTATGACTAGCTTCATGATCATCTGAATATGTAATATTTGGGATACCTTACCTTGTATGTCTGATGATCTAACATCTTGTACATTAATTTGCTTTTCTGAGATTGAGACACTAGGCCTGCTCTTGACCATAAAGACTGATGGACTGTAGTTTAACCCTCATGCATCTAAACAGTCGTGACCGTATTGCGAAGTGGGTTGCACTTCAATATACGTAGCTGGCTGTGTCTATCCTCCGCTCTCAAGTATTCTGGTTCTGGGGCGTGACACGGTTTATATGGTGGCCCATCCAGGTCTTGTAAATCAAGATGTGTGAGAGTTTTACCGAATAGATGTCTCAATCAACATTCTCTCTTGATCTCTACTCGTGCCTTCTAATATTCCTAAAATCTTGACCTGATCACATGCTTATATCCTTGATCAATCTTGGTCCTTCCTTATTGTTCCTCAAGTCATTTTCTTCAGTGGCATTGTTCCTGGTCCTACCGATCAGCCGGGTGGAGCACCCCCAGAGAACCAGCAACAAGTGAACCAGTTGCAACCTGGGGACCAAGCCCAGCACTCTGGAGCAGCATCCCGAGTCATGCATTCCGGGGATCCAGAGCCGCTAGTTCAGCCAGCCCAGCCTGTAGAGCCAGACAATAGAACCCTGATGGGACTCATCCGGGACATGCTTGCGTCACAAGATCGTCGGGGCGATGCCCTGCACCAGACAGTACAAGATGCTATGGCAGAGTTGGTTACCAAGGGAATAGTACATCCAACAGCTTCAAGCGCCTGAACCCTCCTTTCTTTGACGACAGTAAAGATGCGATAGCTGCTGATGCTTGGCTTCAGGATATAGAGGTTATTCTGGAGGCAGCTCGAATTCCAAAGGAAGAGAACGTGGCCATGGTGCGCCTACAGTTATTGGACTTAGCCCACAGCTGGTGGACGATGCTAGCAGTTGGTTTCGTGACGCCTGTCCTGGGGCGGTATTCATTGATAAATTCCAGATGAAGTACTTTGATGCAGTAGCTCGGTATGATCTGCAGACAAGATTCAGCAATCTCAAGCAGATAGAATGGACGGTCGATGGATATACGGTCGAGTTTTCTAGGCTTAGTCGGTTTGCTCCCACCTTGGTGGCGACCGAATTGGACTGAGCGTAGCGATTCCAGCAGGGACTCCACCTAGAGATCATTCTAGTAGTGGAGCAGTTTGAGCACCAGACATTTGATGTTGTCTTGCGAGCAGCTATGAGGCATATGTATACCTCCCAGAGGATAGTAGATCGAACTGGAGGACGAAAGAGGCCTCATAGACAGTTATCTCAGTCGTCAGCACCAGTCCCGGCAGCTAGGGCTTTGACTATTGGAGCTCCTAGGAGGGCGACCACAATTTTGACGGTTCAGCACTCGACATCGACGTACCCTCAACAGAGGCAGAAGCAGTCTTTCGTAATGGCTTGCACTCATTATGGGAAGCCTGGGCACGTGGTTTCAGAGTATCGCAGGGCACAGGGATTATGCTTGGCTTATGGGGCACCAGATCACAAAATTAGGTCCTGTCCGTATAGAGCAGTTCATCTTCATCAACCCTAACCAGTCTATTGGTTAGGGCACCAGTACCAGTGTAGCAGCAGCAGCAGTACCAGCCTTCGAGATCGTTACCGCCTCAGGCTCAATAGTATGCTTAGGCTTAAGCTCAGATTAGAACAGACAGAGAGGTCACCAGCAGAGGGGACCAACACCAAGAGGACATAGTCAAGCTATGGCTCTGACCGTGGCAGAAAAATTGGCATTAGGTGAGGTGGTGCCAGGTACCATTCTCGTTAACTCTTTTCTAGTATCAGTATTATTTGATTCGGGTGCATCACATTCATTTATGTCTGCACGATTCGCTACATGGATAGGACTGGAGCCCGAGTCATTATCAGTAAGGCTCAATATACTTACTGGTAACGGTCTTATGGGAGTAGATAGAGTCTTTTTTTTCGTATCGATTCGTAGTTAGCGGTAGAGAGTTTTCCGCTAGATTGATAGAATTTTCGATGACCGATTATGATGTGGTCCTAGGAATAGATTGGTTGAAGGATCAATACGCAAGAATAGACTGCCATGTTGGCATGATTATTTTTGGTATTCCCGAGAAGAAGAGTTTTCATTTTCTAGAGGCAAAATAGAACCTTCTCCACCAGCCTTGCGGAATGCGATAGCAGCAGCGGTTCAGTTTTCCAGAGTAGTAGAAAAATTTCCTGACGTATTCCCCGAAGTGCTTCCAGGCATGCCGCCAGAGAGAGAGATAGAGTTCACCATTGATTTGATTCCAGGAACATCACCAGTATCAGAAAGTTTATAGAATGGCACCATCAGAGTTGGAGATCCTGTACAAGATGATTGAAGAAATCAGAACCAAGGGATTTATTCGTGCTAGTCGATCACTTTGGGGAGCTCCGATACTTCTTGTGAAAAAGAAGGATGGTACGTCAAGATTATGTGTTGATTATTGTACCTTAAATTCTGCAACAATCAAGAACAGATATCCTCTACCAAGGATAGATGACTTGTTCGATCAACTTAGTGGGACAGCAGTATTCTTGAAGATTGACTTGCAGTCGGGGTACCATCAGATCAGAGTCAGAGAGCAAGACATCCCGAAGACAACATTCAGATCTAGATATGGACATTGGGAGTTTCTCATTATGCCATTCGGATCGACCAATGTGCCAGCAGTATTCATGGATCTTATGAATCATATCTTCATGTCCTATTTGGATCAGTTCATGATAGTGTTCATAGACGACATCTTAGTCTATAGCAAGAATGAAGCGAAGCATGAGCAACATCTCCGTATAGTCTTTCAGATTCTCAGAGAGCACCAGTTGTACGCGAAGTTTTGTAAGTGCAAATTTTGGCTTGATCGCATTTCGTACTTGCGTGAGATTGGGGCGCGACATATTGTTAAGCTAGACAGCCTTGTGATCGATTACGTGAATTGTGATAAATGTCTTGGGGAATATGGAATGAGGATTTTGGTTTAGTAACAAATCATATCGTAGAGTGCTTGACTTGGGAAGGATGGATAGGTAGATTATATCGAACGTGTTCGAAGAGATAGACTACGTAAATTGTTTGTTGGACGAGTGATATTGATATGTCGAGGAATTGGTTAAATGAACTTACGATAAGATGACTTTTCTGAATGACTCGGACCCCTTGGACTAAGTGTTGCAAGTGCGAACAGGAGGAATCTATGCTCAAAGTTTAGAAATTGGAGTGATACGAGCTTGGGTAGAAAACCTGTATTATCAACTTTGGTTTGACCTTATGATTGGGGTCAGTGTTGATATTATTGTTTGGAAACTATGATTCCAATACTGACGGTTGACTATAGCTTGGAAAGATAGCCTAGCATTTAGGCAGACGTCCTGGTACGAGAGATAGGAATTATGGAGACACCACTCACGAGTCTTGGCTGAAATGCATATATTTCAGAGACGCTTGAATATATGCACGATCCGGCTCAAGTGGTAATGACAGATTCTCTATCATGAGGCTTGGTTGAAATGTATATATTTTAGGGATGCCTGAAATATGTGCACGAATCCAACTAAGTGATACGTTGGATTCAAGTGAGACGAGAGGAATGAAAAAGTATCGAGGATTTTGAAATCGTATTTCGAAGAAATATTGACGGTAGTGTGATCATTAGATTTAAGATGAACCTGAATGTTGGTTGGTCGGGTGGTTTGCCTAGAACTGAGTTGTCCGTGTGTGTGACAAGTGTAAGTTACCTAAGTTGAGATATAGTTGTTCGTGTTGAAAGGTAACCAAAGTACGAGCATGGCTCAGATTGAAGAAACGTATAGGAGGAATGTGTGCGAGAATCATTAGTTGTTGAATCAAGTTATAAGTTAATAAGTGTACTCAGTTAGTTTCGAGGACGAAACTTTTTTCAGTGGTGTATAATGTAATGTCCCGTCCCGCTCACCTAAATCAGAGGAATTGAAACACCAACGACGTTCGGACTTAGCCATGCAACGGCTGCTCGAAGACCCGCTTGGTCAAGGCGACTCCTCGCTCAAGTGGGTGGCTTCGGTGAACTAACATCAGCTTGGCCTTCACACTAATAAAACGAAAGTTTTCAAATGCACAAGTAGGCTTGATAATAAAAGAGGTAAATTCACATAGCTAAGGGAATAATCCCAAGTCGGGTCGGATTGAGTTAGAATATGGAAAGGTCCTACGGTCGGCTTAGAAGTGTTGCACGACGTGCTTTCAAAATGACATTCAATCCTTTGTCCCATGGCTTAGGAGAAGGAAAGTTGGTTTAAGTTGCCATAAAGTTATGAACTTTGCCTAAGTCATAGGCGTCGCATGCATAAATGCTTGATAAAGCATGCACGGTCCCATTATTCGTTACTTGGCATAGCCAAAAGTGTCCCTTACGTCTTAGTGCATATTTCTACAATACAAGGCTTGGCATAGCCTTTGTTCGTCCCAACGGTTAAGTTGTTGCACGATTGAGTTAGGCAAAAGTTATGTCGGCTTTGTTTGCCATCAAAAATGTGATAAGGTTTTGTTGATTAATACTTTCATATTTCAATTACAAACAGAATATTATACAATGTAGGACATAGACGTAGTCCTAGGAGTACACTTTTGTTTTTATCTGGGAACTGTGTCGGTGGAGCAGTGGTAATGCGTTGACTCCATTGACGATCTGACGACGATCTTGAACTCTCTGAAGGTCTGGGTTGCTCTGGATGCCGGAGCGTTGCGAGAAGAAGCGGACGTTAAGTGTCTCTTCTGGCCTCTGTACGTGGATATAATAGTCTGCCTGTATATCTTTCTGTGTGTATATATGTCCGTCCTTTGAGGTGAAGGAATGATCCTTCCATTTATAGGCAGCAGGCTAGCTGCTCATTTGCGTATATGCCGGATGCGCCTGGACGTGCGGACGCCACATGGATGAGGCTGGCGGGGGCGCATGGTTGATGCACCATGAATTGAAGCTGAATCTGCTAGACTACTGTGCTGGGCTGCGATGGAGCTGATACGTGGCAGTCGCGAAGATTTGGTTGTTGCTGAGATCTTGGATGGTTAACACCCATTCTTGAGTAGAACTGAGTCAAGGGATGCGTGGCATATGCCTGTGGCTCAAAGATCTTGGTTTTGGAGGAGAATGATCTGTCAAGGTGCGCCTAGGATCGGGCGCATGGAGGCAACTTAGTCTATGAGTTTTAGGTATCATAGACGAGTCTGGGCGCATGGCTTTTTAGGCGCATGCAGAGCTTCGTATTAGGGTACGCCTAGAATCAGACACATGGGAGGTGACTTGGTCTCATGATCTTTAGGAGCCATGAACAAGTCCAGGCGCATGGCTTTTGAGGCGCATGCAGAGCTTTGTCTTATGTTGCTTGGGATTAGAAGTAAGCCGGGGCGCATATCGTCTTCTGGGCGCATGGCCACGAGGCGCATACGAATGATCGGTCTGCCACGTTGCCGACCCCAGGTATAATGATGGTGCTGACATCAGCGATGCTTCATTTTCTGTACAACTGATTGGACGGCTCTTGGAATGCGTTGCCGCCTTTTGTCATTCAGCATTAAATATTTGATGAAGAGGGTTGCATTGGTTAGTGCCAATTTGGGCGCATGGCTATCGTCCGCTGGGTGCATCCATGGGGAGCGTATGATATTGACGATACATCTGCCAATGTGTCGCATCCTCTTTGGCCCGCCTATTGGGTTCTTCGAGGCGTTAATGGTTGCCTTGACTTAGTCGAATACGAGGCAACGGATGTATTTGCTATTAATGCAAATTCATTGCATAAAGTTTATAATATTGGCCATTTGGCACTCAGGTGTAGGCTGCCCGTGCTTATAAATAGCCGCATGAGGGAATGCCTTTGCTTTCATTCTTCATTTTGATATAAAGATGAACTTGGCCGGAACTTCGCCTTGGCGAACTGTCGAACTTGAGCTCCTCCCGAGGGTGAAGATGCACTGCTCCAGTCTTCCTGTCGTTCTGAGCTTCTGTGATAGTGTCTGTTGCATCCAAATATCAGGATCATCGAGTCCCAACACAGGCCGATGGTGCCTGTTAAATCTAAAGATCGGGGCGGCCGTGCTCCGTCTTTCGTTATGCTGGCAGAGCCACTGGTTGTCGAGTGTGCCTGTTCCTTCCGAAGATCGGGGCATCGTACCGCGATCTTCGTCGAGCTATGAGAGCTCCTCCTCCTGCTACACAAGGACTGATTGGTGCTGATACGCCTGCGCCATAATGACAAGGCGATACGCCTGGATGAGATATCAGAGTGATGCGCCTGACAGATGATGCGCCTGGCATGAGGCACATAGTAGTTGTTGCGCCTGGCTGTTAGCTTTAGGATCTTTTCTTTTTTATAGAAGTTCTCCTTTGTAAAGCCTTGCCTTAGACATGTAATAGACTTTCATATAAAATAAAAGCCTTCTTTTCAATGTCTTTAAACTTTTACTTTTTTTGTTGTGCCAAGTATCTGTTTAAGCTTCCTGGCGCATTTGAGTTGGTCGTATGGTTGGGTTGAGCGCATAGTAATTCTAGCCTATAGATGTGCCTGAAATTCTATGCTTCTACAAGACCCCCTTCAAAGTTTTCAAAACTTTCTGGGCAAGTTTTGGAATACTTTGAATAAGAAGCATGGGGATTAACTACTCTGGGCACTTGCCCTTCGCCTAGGCGTATGGTTCTTCTTGGTGTATAGTCATTCTGTGCATCGCTGTGGGGATGCTTGTTGCTTAGGCGCATACTGCTAGGGCGCATACTTCTTCTGAAGAGATAACGCCTCGATCTTAGGAAAGATTAATGATGATCTTTTAAAGATAAGCAGCCGTCGGTTTCTCGAGACCCGAAGCGATTGACTGCTGATGTCACGCCTCATCGGTTTACACGCGAGGCCAAGCCTATAAATAGGCGGCTTGTGAGGAGAGAGAGTCTTTTACTTTCTACAAAAGCTTTCTTCTTCCTCAGAGCACTTTTTTTTCTTTTTTCTTTGTTAGAGAGATGGCTCCCAAGACTCCCCGAGGCGGTGCTGCTAGCCGAGGAAGGGGCTGAGGCAAGGAACCCTTGGAAGTCGACATGGAGGAAGTCCCCGTCGTCATGGCGACCCACGCCGACGTTCGCCCGGAAGTGCTCGGTGGGTATTCACTTGCCTTGGTCTTTGTTGCAGTGATGTTGGGGTGACCCGACTACAGATGAGTTACCTCATGTTGATGTGCTTAGGCTGACGCGTATGGACTTTTGTCCTGATGATGTGCCAAAGTCCTTTCAGCTGACGCGCATGGACTTAAGTCCTGATGATGCGCCGAAGCTTCACTTGCTGACGCGCATGGACTTAGGTCCTGACGATGCACCGTTGATGAGGTTCTATCTATGCGCATGGGTTTCGACCCAGTTTGATGCGCCAGATTTATTGATGTGCCTCAGATACTTGTTTTGAGCTTCTAAGCCTTTTTGCTAACTTTTTTTGACTCTATTGCAGTATCCATGTCGAAGGCGGAGGCTCTCGTGAAGGAAGAGATACCGCCTCCTCTCGTCAAATAAGAGCCGGTGACGGTTAAGGAGGAAGCGTTACCAAAGGTCGAGGTCAAGGAAGAACCGATGACCATCAAGGAAGAGATTGCTCCCAAGGTTGAAGTTAAGGAGGAGCCACCATCAGAGAGTAGCAGCATCGGGACTGACCCTCATGTTCCTACAGAAGACCTCAATCAGATTGAGCCTTCGTATGCAAAGTGGCTGAGGGAGTGGTACATGCCTCAACGCAACTATGATCCCTGGTTGTGAGGATTCGTAGGTTGCTTTGCAATCACCATTTTCGGGAATATGAATAAAGTCAATGTCCCTATTTAGTATTTCTGAGATCTGAAGAAACCTGAAGATATAGTTTATTTTTTTTTGATGTCGATGTAATCTTTTATTTTCTGTTTAGCTGAAGAAAAGAACTTTCTGCTTTGTTCATTTCCTGTGATTTTTTTGTGGACCCATTATCTATTGCGCACCTTGGTTTCTGGGTGCAGATAATAAGTTACTCATGGAGGAAACCGACACATTCACTCAGAGGTAATATGGACGTGGTGAATATGGGATAATTTTTGTGTAGACTTATCACCCTTGGCGTACCTTGGTGTTAGGTATGGATAATAAGTTGAGAGAGAGGACTGACATATTTACTCAGAGGTAAGGTGGACATAGTAAATATGGGCTAAAATGGTGGAGTTTTCCTACTCAGAGGTAATATGGATATGGTTAGGGTGAACTATGTGGGGTTTTATAGAACAACTCAGAGGTAATGTGGACGTGGATGTTCTATGGTGCAACAACACAAGGATTGTAGTATGGAATGTTTACTCAGAGGTGATGTGGACATGGTAAATATTGCCTTAAGCATGATCTTGCAGGGTGCAGAATCCTGCTTGATGAGGTATAGAGAAACAACTCAGAGGTAATGTGGACATGGTTGTTCTTCTACTGGGGATAGAATGCAATGAAACAGCTGGGTTCCAGAAGCATATGATTTGTCAAAAGATGGGGTGTGAACTTGGCTTGGTCAAGTTCACCAATCCTCTCTCTGGGGAGAGGTAGTACGTTCTCGATGGAGGTCAAGCGGTGTACTCTACCGTTTACAGCTTCTACCCCAATCCTCACCTATTCCTTGCATTGGCAGAGCGGTACAACTACAGAACAGGGACTTTTATGACGCCCTGCGGAGAGATCGGATTGCCTCTTCACGAGATAAAGTACATCTCGAGCCTGCCAATGGGGAATATCCCTTATAAGGAATTTGTCCCAACCAATGACGAGTTAGACAAACTTCGTCAGGAGAATGGTGACATGGTGGCCGTCTTTGAAGAGCTGTTGTGCCACTAAAAGATTTGTTCCTTGTACTATAAGAGTGGTTCATCAGGCACCTGCTACTCGACGAAATGGTTGCCAATCTCTTTCTCAACCACATTATAGAGAAGAAGACTAAGGAGCACGACAACTGCAAACCTAACTTCTTCAGACCACTTAGCAGCAGCGAAGTGATAGGATTGATGGAGGAGAACAAGGAGATGGATATCAAGATAGATGATGACCTTCAATATCCTCCTTTCAAGACAGGAGATATTATTGAAAGTTTCATGAGGATGGGCTATAGGCCCATGTCAAAGGAAGCCCAGCTGGCGGGTTTCCTCACCTACTGGCTTCGACGATTCGTCGTCCCTGGAGCCAGCGCCGTCGATCGATTTCATCGAGGCGTACTTTTTGCTGCCGTCCGCTTAGTCTTCGGCTATCAGATAGATCTTTTGTCAACGATGACTTGCAGAGTGAACGCTGGCCTCCGCCTTTTTGTAGATTCGATGCTCAAAGGGAAAGGCGAGAAAGGAAGCTTTCCTCGGCTAGAGCTACCATATACATATTTGTTCGGATGGCTGCTTCTGTACTATCCTACCTTGATGAACCCCGATATGGGAGCGATAAGCGGCAGCTTCTTGAGGAGATTCTCCAAGAGTAAGTGGATATACACCAGTTTAAGAGATTGTATACGTGCTCTGAATCTCGAAAAGGGATGGAACTTCTATTGTGTTCCTCCTCCAGCTGGCTACGAGCACATGTCTTCAAATCTGGTCGACTCTGGGAGGCAGCCTTTGGGTCATACAGTTTTTGATTGGCTGAGGATAATCCGGCAGTCACACCTGGTCTACAGATTTGAAGACGAATGTTATTTGGAGCCCTATCTTCCCATCCGTTTTGTGTGCCAATTCGGCTATGACCAGTTTCATGTAGGCAACGCCATCACGTGCCTACAAGGAAAAGGTTATCTGATCGATGGAGCCCGGGCTTGGGCCTACTATAACGCTCGAGATACAAGAACAACATTCTCGATGCCGACGAAGAGCGATCATGTTCCTCGGATGCTGTATATATATTCACTCTTCTATACATCGACGAATACCTTTGCCGAGAACTTCAGTCTCGCAGACAGCTTTGCGACAGCGGCCCGATTAAAGAAGGGAGCCTCTGTTGTATCGGCTCCTGGCAATGATGAAGAGCGTGAGCCGGCCGATGCACCGTTGAAAGCTTCGAGGGAAGCCAACTTCCCCGAAGAAGTCAACGAGCCACTGCGTGTCTCATTGAAGGTTGTCAGAACTCCAGCCAAGGAGAGGAAGAGGAGGATAGAAGAACCTTCTTCTCCAGTTGCTAAGAAGAAGCTTGTCTTGGAACCTTCAGAAAGGGTGACGACCCGGTCGCAATCTCGGCAGCATGCTGAGTCGACTCAAAGAGAAGAGGCGACAACTCTGACCTCTCTTCAAAGGCAGGTAGATGTTGTAGACGTAGAGAGTCCGGAGAGACCTCTGCGCAGAAAGAAGATAGTTGTCAGAAGGAAAGCGGCCAGTCCTCCAAGACCTATCATGTTATCGGTCGTGGCTAGTATTGTCACCGGAATCACAATGTCGTCTCCTACACCTGTCCTCGAGCCTGGAGAAGAAGATTTCAGTCCAGAGAGGAGGGATGAGATTATAGAGACCAGGGAGGAGGTCATGGAGAAAGAGGATGAAGTGTTGCGATCTCCTACACTTGCAGTAGAAACTACCCAGCTTCCAGCTACACCGAGAACACTTCGTGATAAAGAAGATCGATTAATGATCGATGCTCTGAATGATTGCGACTTCGGCCTCCATGATGATGTAGATCCGGTCGTCGCAACTAATAGTGAGGAAGCACCAGAAGAAAGTGAAAGTGATGAAGATACATCAACAGAGGCTGTTGATGATACTCTGAATCCAGAAGAAGGTGTTGATGTACATGCATCCCCAGAGAAGGATGCGGTCAAGGAAATAGCACCTGAGGAAGTTACTGTTGCTGATCCCAAAGGTATTGAATGATATTATCAATCTTCTTTTCATAGATTAAATGGCTGACATTTAAATTTTTATTGATGCAGAAATTGAATCTTCTTCAATTCCTCCCATATGCACTGATATAGTGCCAATAAAGACGATAGCCAACAGTAGCAAACATTTTTCGGGCGGCTCCGAAGCGGGTAATAGCTAGGCAGTAATGTCTGAAGCTACTTCTGCGAGGTTGCAACCCGTGTCAGCAGATGACAAACTTGTCACTGGACCGAATAATGGTAAGATTGCTCTTACTTTTGATCTTTCTTGATAGTTGCTAATGACAACCAACTGATGGTGTTTGTTTGATTTTGCAGAGGAACATCTGGGAGGAGCGACTAGCTCTACCATGCCTCCTTTGTCTAAAGAGACCTCCACTCACGTGCAAGAAGCTGAACGTCCATCTGTACAAGCACCTGCTGCTTCGACGTCCATGGGAGTAGCTGCTACTCCTGGTGCCATAGCTACTAACCGATTCATAATTGGTTCCTTCACCAACCTCTTCTTCAATTCACTAGGACCCTTAGTAGAGAGGGTAATGGATAAAGAAGATGTTGGTTTTATCACTGTTAGAGGTCCAACCTCTTATCTGATAGCTGCCATCCGGAGTCAAGGTGATGAAGCGCAAGCTGCTTACTTTGAACACATCCTGGATGAGCTGGATGAATCGGTTAAGATCTACAAAGATCTGAATCGAGGGGAGGTGGAGCCCTTGGTACATGCCAAATTTGAGAGGATGTCTCAAGAGACTGCAGTTGCGAAAGTTGATTTCCAGATTATCTTAGACACTTTCACTGCCAAGTCTTCAGAGTATATCTCTCAAATAGAGGTAATAGCATCTGCTGCCGGCGAGAAGGAAAAGAAAGTTGCTGAGCTAAAAGCAGAATCTGCCCGTCTTCAAGAAGAGTTGAGACTTGTTCAGCTTGCTCTGGAAGATGAGGTCACACAGCGTCAAGCTGCAATTCAGCAACTGGATGCCTTGACCCAGGAAAGAAATGAATATGTCACAACTCATCAAGCTGAAATCTCCTGCAGACTAGTAACCTTGCCGACTTTTGATGATAAGTCTGGAATGGAGGAAGCTAGGAGGCGAGTAATGGATTCTCGTGAGGAGCGACTTCAAACTTTAAAGCAGCAGATGGCTAGTTTGATGACCCCACCGGCTGAATAAGACGACTTTTTGTATCTTCTATTTTGTAACATATCTTTTTGTACTGTCTTTTAATTTTGATCAATAAAAAGACATTTTCTTTGTGGCTCTATTATTTATTGCATATCTCATTTGGATACAAATAATAGTGATAGAAAATATATTCAGAGGTCCAAGACATGATATATTTCTTAATTTAGAAAATAATTATATTTATTATATCTGCTCAGAGGTAATGTGGACATGGCAGAATATAATTTGTTGAATATCATTATTTCAGTAGACAACTTAATCAAAGATGACAAGTACATGACAAGTTGCTGATGTGAACGAAATGGATGAATCGTTAAAATGTGTGAACGAAATGAATCGTCGGGATGTGTGATCGAAATGAATCGTCGAGATGAACGGATGGACCGTCAAATGAATGGAATGAACGGGTGAATCGTCAAATGAATGAAATGAACGGGCGAACCGTCGGATGAATGTAATGAACGGGTAAACCGTCAGATGAATGTAATGAACGGGCGAACCGTCGGATGAATGTAATGAACGGGTGAACCGTCAGATGAATGTAGTGAACGGGCGAACCGTCGGATGAATGTAATGAACGGGTGAACCGTCAGATGAATGTAATGAATGTTGCGAAGAACGCGTCGTTTCATTGTTTCAAGAATCCCTGGCTATAAATAGAACAGAAATCTAGATGGAACGATCACTTTCACTTTTCAACACAAAGATGTTGTCTGGAGATGTATCCAAGAAGGTTGAGATCGCCCCGAAGGTTGAAGAACTCCCGGAGGAACGTCCAGCCGATCTCAACCAGCCAAAACAGATTGAAGCAGGCGAAGGTTCGTCTGCACCCAAGCCACCAAGGGACATCTTGGACTTTCTTCTTGAACCAGGGACGACAGAGAAAGAAGAGACATGAGGATGGCTGCTTGCAAGTTCCTGGTGGGTTCGAGCAAGGATGTTCTCGGCTCTTTTGCCGATTTTGTTTTTGAGAAGGACGGTAGTGGTCCTCGTCCTGTCTTCAAGAAGGACGACAGTGATTCCCGTCCTTGATATTATGTAACGACGTTTATGATGAAATAAAAATCAAACTTTATTTATGAACTGTCTGATCATATTTATATGAAATCCCTGTTACATTCATACATAGTATTTTTTTAGAAATTTGCCATTGATGGGCATCATTGCAACTCGACCGTCTATCTCTGAGAGTTGATAGGCTCCATTTGAAAAGACTTTGCTCACAATGTAAGGCCCTTCCCACTTTGCGTCAAATTTGCCCTTTCTCATATGAGTCATAGTCATAGGACGTCTGACGGTTAGAACGAGCTCTCCTTTCTGAAAGACTCTGACTTTAACTTTGCGGTTGAAAGTCTTCGAGATGCGGGCTTGGTATAACTCAATATGCTGTTGAGCCAATAACCTTTTCTCGTCAAGCGCTTCTAATTCTTGAAGTCGAAGAAGGTCGTTGTTCTCGTTAGTGAGCTCGTTAGCGATGGCAATCCTTAAGGACGGAATTTGAAGTTCCAGGGGTAAAACTGCTTCACAGCCATACACTAAAGAGAAAGGTGTACCGCCTGTAGGATTGCGGACCGTAGTACGATAGGCCCATAGACACTCTCCAAGCTTTTCACTCTAGTTTCTTTTGTTAGTAGACACAAACTTCTTGAGGAGCTTGATGATAGTCTTGTTGAAGGCTTCAGCCTAGCCATTAGCAGCAGAATTGTAAGCTGTCGAAGCGACATTGTCAATCCGGTGTTCATTACAGAATCTGGTAAACTTTTGACTAATGAACTGTGGTCCATTGTCATGAATGATCCTTCGAGGTACACCAAATCTATAGATGACATGATGTTTGACGAAGTTGATGACGCTACTGGTCTTGACTTCAGCCAAGGATATAGCTTCGGCCCATTTGGAGAAATAGTCGGTTATTGCTAGTATAAACCGATGTCCTCTAGAAGAAGGAGGATTGATGGGACCTATAATATCCATGCCCCAAGCTTCGAAAGGCCAGGAAGCGGCAGTCGGATGAAGGAATTCTGATGGTTGATGGATGAAATTTGCATGGATTTGACAAGCTCGATATTTTCTTGCATATTCAATGGCATCAGATACCATAGAGGGCCAGTAGTAACCCATGCGTCGGATGCGATCCTGTAGCTTAGGACAGGATTGATGTGCTCCGCAGACACCGTCGTGAGCTTCACGCAATACTTGCTTCGCTTCATCACCAGCAAGACAGCGTAAAAGTAGACCATCCTAAGTCCGCCGGTAGAGAGTCTTGGTAGTCTGATTGTAGTAGAATCGCAGAGATTGTCGACGAATACTCGTAGCCTCATTGGGATCTTCGGGGAGTATGTCGTGAACTACGAAGTCGATGAAAGGAGCTCTCCAATCTTCATCGATAACATTGGCTTCAGTAAGATTACTAAACTCAATATTACGATTGTTTTCGATGCAGAACAATTCCCGATTAGAGACAACCACAACCTGCTGTCTTTTGATAGGGATGGCTAAGACTGCTGCAAGATTAGACAAAGCATCTGCTTCAGTATTGTAAGCTTGGTGGACATATTCGATGAAGAAGGCTTTGAATGATGTAGCCATGCTGATTGCCGCTTCATAGTAAGGCACTAGATCTTGATGGCGAACTTCATAGGTTCCTCTAACCTAGTTAGCAACCAGCTTGGAGTCACCATAAACTTCAAGATATTCGACGTCCAGTTGTTTAGCTAATTGAAGACCAATGAGTAGAGCATTGTATTCTGCTACGTTGTTGGAGCAAGGTTCATCTAGGGAGTAGGCTCTTTGAAAAGTTGATCCGTTTGGAGAAACAAGAATAACCCCAACTCCTGCGACAATGGCACCATTGGGTCCAATCCTGGATGCACCGTCAAAAAATAGACGCCAAGTAGGAAACTCTTCGGAGATCATATTTGATTCCAATGTCTCGTCTGGAATTTCATCATAAAGTTTGGATGTCTCTGGAACAGGATGAGCTGCTAAGAAATCAACTAGTGCTTGACCCTTGACAGACTTTTGTGGAACATATACCATGTCATATTGGGCTAGCAGAATGGCCCATGTAGCCAGCCGAGAATTGAGTATGCTAGGCTTCTTCATCAATACCCGAAGAGGATTAACTCGGGATATGACATGAATAGTTTGGCCAATGATGTAATGCCTCGTCTTCTGAACAGCAAACATAAGAGCTAGGCATTCTTTTTCAACCGGACTATAACGGTGTTCAGCACCAATCATAGTACAACTGAGATAGTAAATGGCCTGTTCGTGACCTTCTTTGTTCTTTTGGGCAAGTAAAGCACCCAATGAATGATCCATAGCACGGACATACATTAAGAATGGTATGCCTGAGATCGGTGGCACTAAGACTGGTGGGTTCATGAGATATTACTTTATATCGTCAAATGCTTGTTGACATTCTTCGGTCCAAATGAAAGATACACCTTTCTTCATTAGCTGAGTAAATGGTCTGCAACGTCCAGACAGATTCGAAATGAATCTCGTGATGTACGCAAGTCGACCTTGGAATCCTCGTAGCTCTTTTAGGTTGCATAGAGGACGCATCTCTTAAACGGCTTTGATCTTCTCGGGATCCATATGTATACCTTTAGAGGTAATGACGAAGCCGAGAAATTTACCACTAGAGACACCCAAGAATGACTTGGTGGGATTCATTTTGAGTTGATGTTGGCGCATGAGATTGAAGATAGTTCTTAAGTCTTGGATGTGATCTTCCTTTAGACGACTTTTGACAGCAATATCGTCAACGTAGCATTCGACAGTCTTGCGCAGATGATCTCGAAAGATGATATCATAGCTCATTGGTAAGTTGCACCAGCGTTCTTGAGACCAAATGGCATTACGGTATAGCAGTAGACTCCGCGAGGAGTGCGGAAAGAAGTGTGTTTTTCATCTTCAGGATTCATCCGAATCTGATTGTATCCAGAGAATCCATCCATGAAAGATATCCTTTCGAATCCACAGGTGTTGTCAATCATGACGTCCGTGATAGGGAGAAGAAATTCATCTTTTGGACAGGCTTCATTAAGATCTCGAAAGTCGATACAAACTCAAACTTTGCCAGTTTTTTTCAAGACTGGGACAACATTGGCTACCCAATCTGGATGTTGTTCTTTTCGGATAAAGCCACAAGCGATGAGCTTCTTGACTTCATCGTCGATTGCGTCCATCATTTCTAGCTTGAAGCGCCATTTTTGCTGTTTGACTGGTTTTGCATTAGGTAAGATATTCAATTTGTGAGTAGCAACTTTGGGATCTAGACCTGGCATGTCTTCATAGCTCCAAGCAAAAACATCAATGTATTCTCGAATAAGAAGAATTAATTCTTGCTTATCTGCCTCTGGAAGGTTCTTGCTGATGAATATTGGACGAGGGGACCCGCTTTCTCCTACATCAATTTGAACTAATTGATCTTCAGTAAGAGGTTCTCATTGTTCAAATCGGAGTTCCCATTGGGTATCCATTCGTTGAGCCCAAGGAACTGTTTTGGGATTTTCTTCAATATCCTCGTCATAGCCTTCTGGAAGTTCGGCGGAGACAATGTTAGAGGATACGATCAGCCGATGAACCTGACCAATGCTGGTGTCAGAATCCTATGATCTGGAATCAGAAGAGTTAGAGCGCTCCTCACTATCGGATTCAGAGACTGCTGGGGATAATACCGGAGGTGAAGCATATCCAAGACCTCTTTTTGTCCTGCTGTAGTACATCTCTGACTTTCCTTTCGGAACAGCCGTACGGATAGAAGTTCGTCTACCCTTACCGTAGTTGAGGCCATTCTTGAAGTCATAACCCATCTTCCGAATGATGTCTTTTGATTGTTGACTATAACGACGAAGTTGGAGATGTCCCGTATCGTTATTTTTGCTATCATCCGTATAGCTGAATTTTTGTTCTGGTCCTTTACTAAAAAGTATTGGACTTTTGCCTCTTTTTCGAGAAGGGACAACAAAATATGAATTATCTGGGTGTTCGAGTAAGACTTCTGTTTGAAAAGACTGTACAACTCCCATTGTAAATGACTGAAAGCTATCTAACATATCTAAATAGTACTTAGCATGATAAATGACATCAGTGTACTGGAAAGGAGATGCTTTTTCATTGATTTGTACATCTGTATTTACAACAGGACCTGTAGCCTTAGCAGGCTTGGTCAGATTGATTACAAGAGGGGAAGAAGAAGAACGTGGAGGAGGATTGGACTTGTTACGACGAAGGTCAATAACAAGCGGCTCAGAGGAGGTGAGCTCCCTTTTATCTTTGTTACGAGATAAATTAATAACAAGTGGCTCAGAAGAGGTGAGCTCCCTTTTATCCTTGTTACGACGTAAGTCAATAACAAGCGGCTCAGAAGAGGTGATCTCCCTTTTATCCTGACCATCATCAGTTGGTTGCTTCTGGACTGGCAAGTGAATAGCCAGTGGTTTGGAGGATTGAGGACGAGAAACACGCCCTTTGACAGGTATGATGAGGGTGTCATTGGGCACTGCTTCTTGTTCTTCTTCAATGTCCAGAGCCAGTACAACCTTCATGAACTCATCTTTGTACATGCGAGCATCATTGCAGTATGCTTCGACCCCTTTGAAAGGATAGAGATCTGCAACCTCTTTTTGAACTTCTCCCTTGTCATCAACGTATTTGAAACATTGATGGAGAGTCGAAGGAACAATGTTGTGTTCATGCAAGAATGGTCTCCCCAACAGAGCATTGTAAGAACAACCATGGTTGTCAATGATGTAGAAGGTCACCTTTGTGCGGAGATTACCTATTTGGAGTTTTAGGTGAATCTTGCCCAGAGGTTCACTTCTCCCTTGGTTGAACCCCCAAGATGGTGGTGATTGTGCCAGAAAGACTATGTACTGGGATCTTCAGTGCATCTAGCATTGTCTTTGGCATGATGCTGAGTGCTGACCCTGGATCTATCAGAATACGATCGACTTTCATCGAGTCGACATATCCTGTATAGTATAGAGGATGGTCATGCCTATTGTCTTCATCAGCATATCATCCTGTGTGAAGGTGATGTTTGGAATTAACTCCAACACACTGTGACAATGGAGGCAAGAAACAGGCTCTGCCTTCGGCTCCTTTAGAAGTATTAGACAGGTTTCTGCCTGCATTAGAGCTTCACTCAGAGTTTCTCGAGTCTCTTTGGAGAGGCGCAAGAGCTCGAAGATTGACATCCTGGCCGGTGTATTGGCTAGTTGAGCCAAGATATCAAAGTTGTAAGGCTTCTCAAGTCCAGAAGGAGATGACTTTTTCAAAGGCTTGTCGAAGCGGACTTGTTGCCTTTGTCAGCTACCGTTGTCTTGGGATGAGTAGATTCTACAACTGGTGAGGATGCAGGAGGGATGTCCTCAGTGGAAACAGGTTGCACTGGAGCGGACTCAGAAGAAGAAGCAGGGTTTTCTTGATTTTCAGGAACTTCCCGTAGGTAGGCTTTTCCTGATCTGGTGCCCAGCAGGATTTCCTCTTCAACTATGGGGTCAAAAGACACCATATTGCAGATCTTTGTTTTACCTTTGGAGTGGTCTTTTTTCTTGGAGGAAGAGAGAACTTCGAACTTCGAAGCAAGATCAGGGTGAATCCACATAATCTCACCATTATCAAGAGATAAGGGGACGAGACCTTCACTTCGTGGAGGAGGAAGATTCTCGATCTCAAGAGTGGCCTTGGGAATAGGGATGACACCATGCTGTACCATCTGTGGAGGGAAATTACCGAACTGTACTGAGACCATGTTCGCGGTAACAGTCTTCTCGTCTTGCTGCAGAGTGACAACACCAGCGTTGACTAGCTCTTGAATCTTGCCTTTGAGCACATAACATGCTCGAGTGGGATGCCCAATGAACCTGTGATAGACACAATATTTGGGATGATCAGTCTTACCGACCTCATCAAGTTTCTTCGGGTCTCAGAGTTGGAGCTTATTGCTTTTGATCAAGCAATCAAAGATGCTCACGGTGTCGTTCTCGTCAAAGGAGTACTCTACTTTCGGACGAGGTTCCCTTGGTAGTGGTGCAGAAGGAGTAGAAGTAGACGTAGGTGGAGCTACATTGACCGCCAGAGATTCTTTGTTCTTCAAATTGTTGTTCAAAGTCTCTTTTCCCTTGCGATTGTTCTGGCAATTACCACCACCCGATGTCTGATGTTCATCCCGGTCGGGGTTAGACATGTGTACCCCTAGCTGCTTGAACTTGTCAGCACTAACTTTAGCTGCTTTAGCATTGACAATGAAGGATGGCCAGTCTTGGAACTGAGTTGACCCCGTCCACATGCTGATAATAGGCAAAAGATTTGCCTTGCAGGTGTCTATAGTTACAGCGGCCGGAGTCCCAGGAGGCATCTTTAAAGCTTCTCGGCGGAATCTTTCAATGAAACTCTCAACGGTTTCATTATGTCTTTGTTTGATTTTATTAAGGGATAACATGGTAATGTCGTTGATCCCCTCATAGAATCATTCCAAGAAGATCTATTTAAAACCCGAAAAAGAGGTGATACAGCCATCAGGCAAGCTTCTGTACCAATCGTATGCCACACCGGCTAAACAGCCGACGAATATCCTGGTAAGAAGAGCATCATTTGGCTGAAGTTGGACAGTCATTACCTCAAAGTTGCTAATGAACTGACTAGGAGAAGTGCTGCCATCAAACAGGGAGATTGTTAGAATCTTGTACTTAGGAGGAAATGGAACTTCGTTCCATTCAATAGGATAAGGTTGCTTGATTCCCAATCTCTGTAAATTGTCCTTCTCCTTGAAAGCCTCGAATTGAGTGCGCAAGAGTTTGACAGCTTCATTAGCATCCTCCGATGATGAAGAAGGAACAGGCTGAATCAGAGTGTTAGGGGGAGGAACAGCATGGTAAGCACTACCCCCAGCACCTGACTGACTGGGTGTAGGTTGAATTTGTACAGGGGGTACTTGAAAAGATACTACCCCCAGCCCTGCATTGACAGGCACCGACGATGCTATGATCTCAGAATTTGCAACAGGTACAGTCGGTGGTACTGTATGTTGGGCCATAATGATAGAATGCATACTTACAACCATTTCAGCCATGGTCTTCAGCTTGTCTTCCAGTGCAGCTATTCGTTGTTCTTGACTAGCCTAACTAGAAGCATCTGGGTCTTCAGTGACAACATAAGCTGTCACTTCTCTAGGTACAGTGGAGGACACTGTCTGTTCAGAACTTTCGCTGTATGCATCATAATCAGAGAAAGAATTATCTCCTGAGTGAGAAAGAGGGAGATGACCGGAAGATCTTGGAGAAGATTCCTTTGACCGATGGTGTCTCGGCTTCGGGATCGGGTATGTTGGAATACTCCTTCAGAACATTCTTAGAGTAGATCTAAATACCGCTGGCTGGACTTGCGATGCTTGCCGTACTTGGAGCACTTCCTATCCCCAATATCTCGGGAAGCCATGTTGACGGAAGCATACAACACTTCGTCTTCATCTTCTGACATAGGTTCAGGAGTTGCAAAATTTAGACGATCGAAGACAGATCGTTTCATTGTCTGGCAACAGCACTTGATGACAACCTTGTGATTATAATGATGTTCAAGTGGTTGAACTGGAGGTGTTGAGATATCGTCCCGCTTTTTCTTGAGGTGCTCTCGGAGATCAGGAACAATGACGGAACGAGAAGAAGTCTGAGGGATATGTTCTTTGACAACATTTGGAACATGGTTCCGGTTCTTCAGATGTTTTGTCCCTTGAGTGTATAGGGAAGTACTCACTTCATTAGCATAGGTGTCAGGATTTTTGATCCTGGAAGTTTGTCTCTGATGCTGGTTGATCCTCGGCATTGGCTGTTTGCGTTTCATAGAAACTGGTCTATTGAGATAAGTCCTTAGATCAGCAAATTCACCCCCAGGGGTTTCTGTCTGAGACACCAGTAATTTTCCCTGTTTTGAGCGGGATATCCTGAGAGTTGGGAGATCTTGGAATTCTGCTACCAGAGTAGGCAGAATACCTCTTTGATCAGTACACTTCCCTTTGGCAAGGAGGGAAGAAGAACTCTTGTTTGAGAGAGTTCTTGTACTGATTGGTGCCGAGGCACGTTCAGATTGATCTTCCGAGGTAAAAACCCAGGAAAACTGAGAAAAGACCAAAGGACCTTTTCCCTTGTTTTGTGAGGAAGGGTTGGCTAAAGAGCGTTTCCCTCTGTTGTCTTCCAAGTCGTGGAACGAGGAAGTTTGAGAAAAGACCAACGGACCTTTTCCTTTATTCTGAGGAGGAGGAGGAATAGTCAACAGACTACCCCCAGGGGATTGCACTGGAGCAACAGGGTGTTTGGAAAGAGGAGCAGAATTTTTCCCTTTGCTGTGAGAAGAAGGGAGATTAGCCAAAAGGCTATCCCTCTTAGACTGTGCTGGCACAGTTTGCGCAGGGATTGAAGTGACAGTAGGCGCATTGGCTGGTTGCACATGAGAAGCTTTGACAGATGACCTTTTGGCCACAGACACTGTAGCTTGCGCAGCAGGAGTCTTGACTTCAGAATGCTTGAGTTGCATTTTGGTTGATGGAGTGGTGGACTGCGCAGTAAAACTTGCAGCCAACTGCGCCAGGGGAAGAGGAGTCTTGCACTTTGCCAGAGCAGCATAGAAAGTGGTTTGTGCACTGGCAAGGGGAGCAGTATACTGCGTATGGGCAGTAGAGGCAGCAGACTGTGCAGCAGTTTTGGGAGCAGAGACAGCAGGCTACGCAGAGGATTGCGCAGAGGATTGTGCAGAGGACTTTGGAGTCCACACTGAACAGACTTTGCTCTTGGCAGAGGTTGCAGTGCGACGAGTAGTCCCAGAGTTGATCATCGCCTCGTAGGCCGTCTGGTTGACCTTTACAACCAGCGTCTTCTGCATCTTTTCGATAGACGCAACGTCACATTGAGTTGTCACTTCCTCGTCGGAGGAGAAAGTCGTTCCCAGCAGAGTCGCCATTTTGTTTGCAAAAACAAAAGTGTTCTTTATTTCACAAACTTTGTAAGAAGATTACAATAGAATTCTGGGAAAGTACAACTTATAGGAATCCAATCTGAAGACGATCTCTTTATCCCTTGGACGATGTGAACTTTGAAGACGATAGCCTCTGAAGAATGCAGCAGCACTTTGGCAAGAACTCCTAATCTCTGGTGATGATCTTGAATGATGTGATGTTGATAATGAAGGACTTAAAACTCTATTTATAGAGTTCTGGAAAATAACTAATTAGTAGTTATTTCTGGATTGCGCAGGATGGATTGTGCAGGCATTGGACTGCGCAAGCAGCGAACTGCGCTGGCAGTTACTCGATCGTGGACCAACTGTATGAGACGCATGGCATTATTTGATTGAAATGCGCTTGGTCATGTACAGACGGTTGCCACGTGGTGAGCAATTGATGGCATGTATGCCACGTACAGAATGTCAGTTATCTTGATGGATTGCGCCACTTGAACTGCGCTAGCATCAGACTGCGCTTCCAATGGGTTGTGCGAAGACTCGAATTGCGCTGAGGTTGAGCTGTCAGACCGTACTGGCTTTTGGCAGCTAGACTGTGCTAGACAGCTGTCATGGCGGCGTGGCACAAGAAACGAACAGTTTCCTCGTTCTTCGGGCTGTCAGTTGTCAGAAGATCTGATTCTGTGTCAGATAATGATGACGTTGCCACGTCAGCTAGCGCACTTGGATGGGTGCACAGTTCAGCTTGTGCAGTTGAGTTGTTGCACAATCTGTCTCCTGCGCAGTTCATTTGTAGGATGCACAATTTGATTTTCATTGCTTCTTTGATGGGTGCAACTTGATTTTTAGGACCTACAAGTGCGAGTGGATTTTCTCTCAAACCACTCGATAAAATCGTCTCAAAATTTACGTGCATGGTGTCAGTCATTGCCCGCAGGTTTCCACCAATTTTGGTGTCCAACCGAGTCGTATCGTGTCGGATATGAACGTGTGGCAGCAGGACACTGTACGGAGCCTCTGCGCGGTGTCGTGCACGAGGTGCATGTCCGATTTGGACACAAAATCTACAGAATCGTGCTCAGTCACATACATTCATAATCTATATATGATTAGCTACCCAAATATATAATTTGTTTTGAAAACTAAGAACAAAAAGTTCTAAGAGGCATTTTGTCAAACACATAAACATACACATAGACACGTGTCCGATACGGACACCAAACGGACACGTAATCCACCCAAATTCTAGGGACAGCTAGGGGACTCCTAGATCTAGCCCTAAATGCAAAGAAAACGGAATTAAAATACAATTTAAGGGGTTTTACCTATAGACACAAATATCAAGAAAAGCCCCAAAATAAAGTATTCCTCCTTGCTAGCTTGGATCCCCAAATTGCTCAAAATCTGGGATTACTCTCCACCAACAGCAAATAAACAATAATTAGATCCTAATGCAAAAGACTAGAGTTAAAAAGGAGTTGAAATGAGAAAGTTATGGATTGGGGAAGATGGCTCTTTACCTCTTTCTTCAAAACTTGGAAAATTAATAAAAGAGGCAAGAACAAATGGAAGAGGCATTAAATAGGGGTGGGAAACCCTAGGTTGGCTGCCATGGGTGGGCTTGTTGGGGTTTGGTCTTAAGTCATGGGCCTATGGCTCAATTACATAAGTAATGAATTGGAAAAATCACAAGTCATTGAGTTAAGTCATAAGTCATGAACCCATTTCACTTAAACTTAATCTTCCTATTTTAAAACTAATTTCTAATGACTAAAATAGGTTAACTTAATTTAGATTAGGGTCACCGTAGCTAGGGTTAGCTTCTAGGCTAGTCTACAAGGTCTCAACTAGTCAAAGTTAAAATCACAAGACATGACTTAAAACAGTTTTTAAATAGTTTAAAAATGATTAAAAATCACCAAAAATCATAATGTGAAATAAATATCAATAATAATAATTATAATTACAAAATTTCAAAATTACCCTCATATGGAAAACTGGGTGTTACCTACCTCCCTTAGAAAAATTTCGTCCTCGAAATTAAGATGATCGTACCCTTACTAGGTCAAACCCCCAATCAATCAAGGTCGAAGCAACACAATCCTACTGGTCGTGATTTCACGGTCTTGATCAGGGTCACTATACTATCTATCACAGCACAAAACATCCTGACAGGTACTAATGGAATCACACAACAAGATGGAAAGAAGAACAGGAAAGACAGGCCTGCTAACCCATCACCCGTAGCGTCGGTATACTCGACTGTCAGCGCAAAAGCCCTGCCCCTCTGGGGTGTATCCCTCTGATGGTATGGGGCATGGTGCTGCGCTACAGGTGGCCTAGCTCCCTCTATCTAATCCATGACACTCAAGTAATATCCACCCTGATATTCCACTCAAATATACTAAGGCACCATCTATATGGTATTTATTCTGCAATCTGATAATCATACCCGTCTATCCAGAACCATGTTACCAGAATCCTTGTCACACCAGTAAGTATGGCTGCGATAATCCATAGAGTCCACAACTAATGTGCATACCTCTAGAATTATGTTATTTAAAATTTTTGCATTGCCGCTAGCTTGGCTGCAAAAACTTTAAATTTCCACACCCGAGAAATACATCCAAAATCAGACTCTATCTCATCGCCCAACCAGCTAATATGGCTGTAAAAGACTCTAGATTCCATGACTGAGGTAACCTAGCCCATAATGTTATCTTGGTAGAAAATTAAGTCAATAATGAATACCAAGAATCAAATTCAACGATGAACAAGGAAGATAGACAGATACTGTCAGAATCGAATTTTGAGATAGTTTATAATGAGATTCTCAAGGGTCATCCCAGGAATCTTCTCAAGTAGTCCTAACTGTGATTGAGTTCACTCTCAACTAAAGCCTATTTCTGAGTTTCTATCGCAGGCGCGCAGCAGTACAACTAATCGTTGCACTACCACGACATCCCACCAATGCGACTCTCGACCTGCATGGGCCACCACTAAAAACGTGTCACGACCCGCACCCATTGTGAGGGTACAAGTACGTAACAGTGCCCAGCCTACGCCGCAGTGTCGGCGGTAGAACGCTGTTCTAGGTCACTATCTAACCATCAACTCATGCAGTATATAATGTACTCATCATAATCAACTCCGAACGGAGGACAAGTATAAGATATTGAAACTCAATCACAGTCTAAGCACGATAAGATAACACAGAAGAAATCTAAGAAATAGAAGACAACTACTATAATAATAACAAAATCTCAATAATCTCAAATACAACACAATTCTCAAATCAAATACAATAATTCTAGATGAAAGACAGATGCAAGTCTACTAAACTAAATCCCGATCACTCCTGAGTGTCGGGGCCAAAGGTAGCTAATCCCTCGTCAGGTCCATAATGAGTAGGGCAAGTGTCCTCAGGGCAATTATCTATAAAATTTCAACAGGTCCAGTCAGGACAGGAACGAGCACATCTCATCTAGAAAATCCAAGTAAATGACAGAGAACTATAAAGCAGTTATAGACAGTTGTATTGATGAACATGGCAGTTTATATTCAGGTGATGGTATAGAGAGACAGATAAAGTATAAGGAAAGTAAGTAACTAAACAAGAGAAAAATTATGGCAATAAAGACTGTAAAACAAAATCTAGCTGAACTAGAGTAACATGATGAGTCCAGACAGTACAATATAAGTCGAGTGTAATCCCAATGTGAGTCTAATACAAGATGAGTCGAATGTGATTCTAATCATTGTTCTAATAAGGTGATTCGAATAAGGTATTGCGAATAATGATTCATATGATGTTCTAACAATGATTCGAATAAATTCTCCAAGTGTGTTTTAAAATACTGAGATAGACATGTAAACGGCTAAGGGTAATACGGCACACCGCACACCTGGCCAAGTGTGGGATGGCTATCCTTCGAATATCATTCACAGAGGGGTAGTTCGAATAGTAGGAATGTTCACATGTCTAATCAGTATTTTCCTGTCCATTCTAATACAAGTGAATCCATAATCCGACACATCAATCGAATGCAAGTCCAACCAGCATATGAAGATGCTAATAAGTGGTTCGAATAGTTCGAATGGTGATTCGAATGATAGAGGCAAGACGAGTAAAGTATGTGTGTCATATACATGAATTCAGAAATAATAATACGTGTTTGTAACAGAGAATCACATACAACTAACTAGAACTGAAGTACAGTAATTGACAAGTAAATGAGAGAACTATCAGAGAATGTACTCGCCTGACACTCTGAAAAGAGTAGTGTAATAACAGATGTCTGCACCGGAGTCACAATGTCCTAAATAGAGGAATATAGGTTATGACATGTCCAGAATGGTAAATTAGAACATACAATGCAATCTACATGATTTCTAGGTCAAACTAGGTCAAAGTCAAACCTTGGTCAACCTTGGTCAATTACACTAGTCAATTAGGTCAATCCTAGTCCAGTCGCCTAACCAAGCCTAGCCTAGTATTCACACAACATCACAAAGTCATACAAGTCTACCAACACACAATCACATGTGTATGCATGCCATATACACATATGCCACATCATAGGAACCATAGGCTATATGTCATATACAGCCTATAGGCCATACATATATTTCACATATATTATATATATAATTTAATATAGGTAGCACACATAGATAAATATATATTACACAAGATATAGTTTATACATATATGTATACATATAAAGTGATAGAGAATACCTGTGCATGTGTGTTTCATTATGGGTGAGTGTGTGTACTTGACAGTTTTGTGAGTGTGTGAACATGAAATGGGAAAATAGTGTGCATACAGTAGTCGTAATGTGTGTGTGTATGTATGGGTATGAGTGACAGGAAAAGTGTAGTGTGTGGGCTAGGATATTGGGGTATCAAAACCCCATTACAACACTCAAATCTAACTATTAGGATAACCCATATATAATTCATACACATACAACCATATACAACAAAATACCACAATAGCTATAGCCTACAAGTTATCTCTCCCCCTTCTCATTATCCCCTATTCTAACTCACACAATATATAAATGAACACATACACATATACATGTCAGTCACCCCTCATGTGCACTAACATATCCTAATACTAACTAATCCTAACATGCTAAAAGTAATACTCTAACAGCCTAGACACTAGGATACTAACTCTAACCCATAAACTAGCATCCTAACCCTCAATCCCAACTGAAACATACATGAACCCCAACTTCTGATACACTAACCCACTTGACAACATCCTAACCTATAATTGCCATGGCCAATGGCCAATGCTGCCTCCCTTGCAATTCTCATGCTCTGCTATTGCTTCCACTGCAATGCTATTTGCTGCTGCTACTGCAATTAATGTGCAAAGCAAGCCCACAAACCCAAGACTAACCATGCCCACTGCTCCTTCTACTGCTACTGTAATACAAGCCTAGGCAGGGTAAGCATGTTGCCTGCTGCATTGCTAAGGCTTGTTGCATGCTGCTTGCTTGCCAAGAAGGCAATGCAATCTACCATTGCACATGCCACATGCATCTAACTAACCCAAATCAGTCCACATGACTGATATGAAGATAGAAAAGTAATCCCCTGCCTATTTGGCTACCTACACTCCTACCATCCGATACACTCTCTCCTCAGTTATGCACAACTCAGTCTCAATTCAGATTTACCCATATACATAGATACATACGTTTATGCATTCATACATTGATATATATATAGGTACATAGATATACACATGGGCACATACCCACAGCATATCAAAGAGGGGTCGAGTGTGTGCATAGTCAATACATGTGTGTAGAGAGTGTCAGGACATGGCAATATGTCGACAGGTATCTAAGTGACAACCATGTGTGTATAGGTGTTGTGTCAAGGTGAAACCAGTGAGTGCAAGTGTCAAGAGTGAGTGTCGATGTGAGCAATGCAACAGAGAACATGCAACAGTGAAGTATACAGAGAATGTATCTCAGGAACAGGGCTAAGTGTGGCAACATGTGACAGTCCAATGTAATCAAACTCAAGAATTAACATAACCTATAACAGTGCACAATTACAGTCATGTGCTCTCAGATTTTAGGCATGTGTGTTCAGTCACAGGTTTCAGATCTTAACAGTGACATGTGTGTATATGACATGGTATAAAATCTCAGATTGGGAAACAATGTGCAAAGGGTGTGTAATGAACTCATTCTCAGTTCTAAAACATATGTAAATCTCAGTTTAAGGTTCAGTCAACAGTGTGTTGATAGGTTTCAGTTTTCAGACGAACACTATGCAATACCCAACCCTAACTAACCTAACACATGAACTATATGGCCTAACATTATATTCAGTCACATTTAATCAATACCCAGACGTATACATATCACGTTAACAACCTGAAAATCATGAAATATCAGAACAATCAAACAATCCTAAATTTTCCAAAACTGGAACACATAGTTTCAGTGAAATTCGAAATTCAACATTAAATTTCAAAACCAAAATTAGAAATGCAATACGAAATAAATAGGGGAAACACGTGCACTGTATATAGACAAACCGCACGTGTCCTAGTGGTCCCTAACGTGTCCAAGAATCAGGACACAAAGTGTCAAAAATGAAGTCTAACCAGTAACAAAAAATAGTGGAATTAATCATCGTGCGGCAATATCGTGTCCGATTGGACACGACACAGAGCTCAAAATGTGTCGAGCTCGTGCACACATGTTCGCCAATGATAGGGCTACATGTCTATGGCCCTGCACCATGTTAGCGTGTCGTCGTGTCGAAGTTAAACGTGCGTATCAGTGTGCGTTTTCACGCACGGGCAGTGACAGTGTGGGTCAGTGCGAGTGGATTTTCTCTCAAACCACTTAATAAAATTGTCTCAAAATTTACGTGCATGGTGTCAGTCATTGGCCGCAAGTTTCTTCCAATTTTGGTGTCCAACCGAGTCGTGTCGTGTCGGATATGAACGTGTGGCAGCAGGACACTGCACGGGGCCTGTGCGTGGTGTCGTGCACGAGGTGCGTGTCCGATTTGGACACGAAAAATCTATAGAATCGTGCTCAGTCACATACATTCATAATCTACATATGATTAGCTACCCAAATATATAATTTGTTTTGAAAACTAAGAACAAAAAGTTCTAAGATGCATTTTGTCAAACACATAAACATACACATAGACACGTGTCCGATACGGACACCAAACGGACACGAAATCCACCCAAATTCTAGGGACAGCTAGGGGACTCCTAGATCTAGCCCTAAATGCAAAGAAAACGGAATTAAAATACAATTTAAGGGGTTTTACCTATAGATACAAATATCAAGAAAATCCTAAAAATGAAGTGTTCCTCCTTGCTAGCTCGGATCCCCAAATTGCTCAAAATCTGGGATTACTGTCATAGCTGTAACCAATAATACTGTATAATTCAATTTATTTTTTATTATTTATATATTTCAAAAAAGTCTATTTAATTATTAAGGTTCTATTTAAAAAAAAGAAACATTTTTTTATAAATATAAATAATTACGTATAAACCCTTTGGAGAATTGTAATTTCAAAACTAGCATGGACACCTAGTCATGCTAGGTGTCTTCATGCATGTAGGGAAGGGACATGTGTCTCATTCCATATTGCCTTTTCATTATTTTGTTTTTTTTAAAAGAAAAAAAAAGAGAGAAGAAGTTATATAATAAAGGAGAGGGAGAGAAAACCATCATTCTCTCCATCCCTCTCCCTCACGTTTCCTTTCTTCCCCTTTCTCTCTCGGTTCTCTCTCTCTCTCTCTCTCAGTCCACTCTTCATCTCCCTCCCTCTATCTCTCTTACTCCCTCTCCCTCTCGGCTCCTCCTCCCGTACACCCACCGGCGTCGGCTACCGCCGATAGGCCGACCCCTCACCGCCGGCAGCTCCCGGCCGGCCGCCCCCTCCTGGCCGCTCACCTTCACCACCACCATCATCTTCATCTCCATCTCCATCATCCTAATTATCATCTCTATCACCAAATCCCTAACCCCTTTATCCTTCAAAAAAAAAAGAAATGAAGAAGAAGAAGAAGAAGAAGAAGAAGAAGAAGAAGAAGAAGAAGAAGAAGAAGATGAAGTAAAGAGAGAATTGGAAGACGAAGAAGGCTCAAGCCCTAACCCCCAATTTCCAAACCTAAATCTATTTTTCCAAGGCAAGCTCTCTCTCTCTCTCTCTCTCCCTTCTTTTTATCTGTAATTTTTTTCACATCCAAAAAAATACATGTTAAATTATTTATCTAAATTTTTGGATAGAATTAAGTATATTTATAAATTGTTTGTGGACATTGAATGTGGTAGTGTAGAGTTTCATTCCTATCTTATATATATACTTTATAAATATGTTAAGGGTTTACCCAATATTACCTCCACTTTCACAGGTTTAACATCTTGATTGCTGGAATTATAAGTTAGATAGTTGCTTAAACCATTTCACTGAAACTTAGCTTCCGCTTAAACTTTATCAAGCATTCTGAAACTTTTGTGCATGAATCTCTTTTTTGTTACAAATGTGCTCTCTAATATCCGAGAAAATGATGATATAGTCACTTGCACTATGGTTTATTGACTGCTCGAGCAGATAGTTTGAAGGTTGACAACTGTATTTTTAACATTTTATTTCATAGTATCTGAACACTTCTCGGGAATTAGACTATATAATACCTATCGGTTAGGAACTTACCATGGGTTCTGTTGCATGTGCTTTAAATGTTGTTGAGAAACTTTATCTTTGAGTAGTAGTACTAGTATTTAAGTATCACATTATCAATAAAAGTATAAAAGAACACCATTTTCTAGCTTTAGCAGACTGTTTGGCCTCGTTTGGTTCTCGAAAAGGATAGGAAATCAATTATTTTCTAGGCAGCGGAATCAGTCTTCATAAAGATACACGTTAGTTCTTCATGACACACTAAGTTATTACAACTTTGTGGTTTCCCTTATGAATGAAAATTAAAAAGGAAGAAAAGTCTAGAAATTTTAGTACTTTAAGCCTTGATTTATTAAATGATTTTACGCTTGTCACGTAGATAATGAATTTACATATTTATAAAGAGGGCTTTGTATGAATTCTTGTTAACATCATGAAATACAAGTTTGTAAAAGTTAAATTCTAGCAAGGTTCATATGTATATGCATGTATAATTTTCATTATTATTTGTATTGTTTAATTCTGTCCAGAATTATAAACTATACATATTTGACATAATTATTGTGACCACTTAGTTAAATGGGTATTTATAGATGCCGGTACATTATGGTAACCTCACCTATAAGTTTTCAAGTCAAAATAACCAATTTGTTTCTCCTAAAAGATAGTTTTATGTATGGATTAACTTTAGACATGTTAGAATTGATTCTGGATAACTTTTCACTTCGTGATTTTTTCTTAGAAAACCTTCTTATGTAGTTTTCCTCTACAACTTGTATGCTTGAGCTTGTGAGGACCTAAAGAATGCATTTTGCACCCAAAGATACATTTTGCACATAAATAAGATTGCTAACTCGCTAAGGTATGATGTCAAATCCTTATTTTCCAATACCGGATATATATATTGCGTGTTGTCGGTGTTGAGAGTTGCTCCACCGAAGGGGTCGGCGTACCCGGATATATATATTGCGTGTTGCCGGTGTTGAGGGTTGCTCCACCGAAGGGGTCGGCGTACCCATACATTTATTCTGTGTTTATGTGTTCGAGAAATATTTCCGGGTCAGTAAATACAAAGGAGACTCTGCCAAAATTTTTGAGAATTTTCGAAGATGGTCTTTTTTCGAGAATTCAGACTCTTTAGAAACTTTTGACTTAAGTTTTAAATCATTGGAACCATCCATTTCCGATCTATAACATCGGAGAGATTCTTGAAAATCATTGTCCAATTAGATACCTTGGAATTTTGCCTTGGTTCCAACACTTTCTTGGACTCTATTAGTTTGGAAAAGGACGAAACTATCACTTGAATGCGACTTGACTTTTAAGACTCCCGTTTGAGGGATGGTTTCTATGGAATCTGAATGTCTAGAATATGTTGCATCGGGATGGGAGGGAAACCATTGGATCGTACCCGGCTGACTTCTTTGTAATATGATTTTTATTTTTCGTACTGATCAATCCCTGAATCGGTGTTCGTACGGCCGTGCGAATATCCGGGGTGAGGCTTAGCTCACTTTCTTGATCGCAATTGGACATCCAGACCCCGAGTTTCAGCTCAGCTATCAATTTGCACAATATCCTGAGTTTTAGCTCAGAATACTTGTTAATTTATTAGACATCCAGGCCCTGAGTTCAGCTCAGCTATCTAATGAATGGGTTCGATATTCTTGGAAAGGTTCAAGTCATACGAACTTCTTTTTATAGCTCATGATTCGATGACTCGACCCAGATGATTCGAAAACTAACTCATGATGCTATCTTGCTTGTAATCACATCAATATGTGATAGTACAGACGGTTGGATAATCTAAGCACCATCCGTTTTGTACGAGCCTGATCCCGGGCATATGGGGTTATTGTTGAGATGCTAGGCGTGTGTGTGTGATCCAGAAAGGTTTCTCTAAATTGCATTTAGGTCTAGAAAGATCCGGTTTATGTCCTTTGTGACATTATCTTGAGAGCCATTTACTTCTTGGCTGATATCACAAGGTATGAGTTTAATTGCTCAAGTTACTTCATTTTGTATTCATTTATCTTATCATTCCACATTCATAACTATCTCTTTTGACCGAGGGCTTGCTAGTCGTATTGACGACCTAGTTTTGTTCACTAGGTTTTGATGAAGCTCATGAGGGAATGCCAATGTACTCTGAAGAGGAGGTCGATCCTGGACATCAGCTGGTAGTACTTTGTAGTTGGTTATGTATTATATGTATATTGAGTTAAAGGTTGTAGTCAGGTAGAATAATAAAATTTTCTAATTATAGTTTCGAAATGTCCTGTAATAAATTATAAAATTATTTGAGTTATGTACCCTGTGACCTGTTGTAATCCTACCCTAGAGCCGTACGGGCGACAATCGCGATTATGGATACCGGAGTATTCATATGTCGCGTAGCCTGGGGATGATGTTATGTTCTCGGCTCGCCGTATTTTGGGAGCGGGACGTGACACGTCTTTTTGTTGGTGGCCCATGCAGGTCTCGAAAAATAGAAAAACTAGGATATGATGCAGGTCTAATTTTCATGGAAACCTATATCGGTTGAGCTATATACCCTAAGATATACTCCTAGAAATGTCTATTTATCCATAGACTATGTTTTATTCTGCTTACCCTATAGGTCCTTACCTAATAGATGTCCTATAGTGATCCTATATAGTTTAAAATCCTAACCCATGACTGCCATTAAAGGAATAGATGATATCTAGAAAATTATGGGTAGTATAAGGATATATATGATTCGAAATTCAGGTCAAGTATTTCATAGAGAATTAGACTAAGTATTCTTACTAGAGTGTCCTAGTAAAGATTGCAAAAAGTTCTTTAAAGGCCTTGAATTTTGTATCCTTGGTGAACTTGAGATTCAGATTTATCTTGATATCATATATATTAGAATAGTAAAGGAATAAGGATCACATAGCCAACATGCCAGATATGATCTAAGGTCTTATTTAGATTATATGTAGCATGTTTGGGGGATGAGTATATATATAAGGGTAACTTGGAAGAAATATTTGGTAAGTTAGTAATAATAGTACTTTATTTAAGATATAGGCATAAAATTTGTTACATATAATATTGTATATAGCTTCTAAAGTATAGTTTGACTCCTCAGTATTTGATCATATCTATTCCTAAAATTTGACTCATTCCTACCTTATCGAATTTCATATATATATTTTTTTACACATCTCCATCTTTCTTGAAAGTTCTCAAATTTTCTTATTTCATCCAAGGTTCGTTGATTGAAAATTTTAGAATTGCATTCTCTCTTTTCGAATCTAATTTCTTTTAAATAGTATCTTTGATTTCGATAATTGTCCTACCTCTAAATACCCATATATGCATTACTCGTTGATTGATTTTTGGATTTTCTTTTGAAATAATACTTTATTGGATTTTCTGAAATTGAATTTCCTGTGAATGAATATTTGTTTATTGCATCAAAAATCCAAAAATCCTTCAATTGAATTATGAAATGAGAAGTTGTTGCAGCCATTTGGATTGGCCATCCAAATTGGCGAGGCACATATTCTCTAAACATGATTCAAGAAGTTTATAAAATTCCGGGGATCAGGACATGATTATTTTTCGTGACATATTTCGAAATTTGACATTCAGATTAAATTTTTTTTTACAACTACCGTTTGGATTTGAAATTCATCGACCTGAATAATTTAAAGTGACATATAGTGCTTCTGATAATAATGGATATGTGAGATTTTCTTACTAATTTTGTCAAAAGATTTTGTAATTATGATATTATATGGTACTTTTGATACTTAGATAAAGAAGTGATGAAAAATAAATAAATAAATTTATTTCTAAGTATTGTTCTTGAGTATCTTTTGAATTTCTAAGGATACCCTAACGTGTAAGGCCACTTCACAATCATAATTCCTACTCATTCAATGGCATGATAGCAAGAAAGTGCAGCCACGAATCATGATAGTGAAGCGGTATCTTGATTGCAGCCATATGCGCAATGGCGGGGCACAAGACTACTATATCACGTCAAGAAACAAGAAATGAGGAATATGATTTTGATTTTTGTAGGACCTACACGGTTACGGTATATGACTGACTCTATGCAAATTTCAAGATCATTGATGAATTCAAGTATCTTTATACTCCCAATTTCCATAAAGCTTTCAATGAACATGATTTTGAAAATATTTCGCTTAGAAATAGATTATTACTTCATCTCTCTAAGGTGTATAGTATATCTTGTTTCTACCTAAAATTGTTTTAAAAAGTTTTTCATTAGAAATTTAAATTTTGAGGCCAAAATTTGTGTAAATTGTGATTGAATTCCCTATAAAGAAATATTTATTTATTTTGTGCCTAATTGATGTTATTTTAAGTGTCTTTTGTTGGAATTGCTTCTGATGATCAAGAATTATTCTTGAAGGATTAAGATAATATTAGATAAGGAATTGGGATAGTGGAATGGATTGCAAAAAAAAAAAATTTATCGATCAATGAACTGAGGTAGACAAGAACTGATTTGATCTTGAGTATCAATGAGTTAATTCTGTATCAGATTCAAAAGATTAACATTTGGTTGATCTAATTCGAGCTAGTGAATAGACGTTTCCTCAGTTACATTGAGGTATATCGGAATTGAATGACGTTGATTCGATGATATTATGTTTAGATGAACAATAAATTTGATGCATAATGAATCATCCAGTTTTGTTAATTTGTGGACTATTGGTGGATCAAATGATAGCATATAAGTTACGGATGACTTGATTGAAGTGACCATGAGTATAAGTAAATAGATATTAGTTGAACTCAAGTTGATAAATTCTTGGTGATTGATCGTTGATTATGAGTGACAAAATTTATAACTTGGAGAAATTTTGAGTCGATATATCTTGGATGAAATTAATATTTAAGATAAAGTGATTGGTAACCACGAAAAATTTTCTGACTTGTGGATTGATATTAAGTTGGTCTGAAGATAAAAGTAAAACTAAATACATGAATCAAGGGACTAACAAGATTGGAATTGGAAGTAAATTATGATTGGATAAATTTTGTTGCATATATAGCATATGATTGGTGACTTAGACTTATTATTTGGATTGGTGATTGAGATATGAGAATTTTGACATCTCTATATTACTCACTATTTGTGGATTCAATTTTCTAAGATGAAGTAATTGTTAATTGAATTTCTTGTGATTGAGTATACAACTTTACATATTTGACGAGACAAAAAAGGGGGGGGGGGAAGAAAAATTGGATGTTTGTTGTTGAATCATGAAATGAGAAATCATTGCAGCTATCCGGATTGGCGAGTTTCAAGATTTTTATATCACGTCAGAAAAGGAGAATAAAGAATATGATTTTTTGAATTCGAAGAATACATTGTTATAGGTTGAAACAATATGGTAGCTGACCATTTTGTTTGATCATATGGAATTCTAACAATCTTTAAGATCAAGTATTTTTGAATTGTCTTTATTTCAATAAATCTTTTGACATATATGTTTCAAAATAATTCATCTGATATAGATTACTACTTCATCTTTGTAAGGTGGGTATAACATATTGTTTCTTTATATTTTGTTTTTGAAAAGTTTCTTTAAAATTTTAAATTTCGAGGACGAAATTTTTATAAAGTGGGTAGAGTGTCATAGCTGTAACCAATAATACTGTATTATTCGATTTATTTTTTTATTATTTATACATTTCAAAAAAATCTAATTAATTATTAAGGTTCTATTTTAAAAAAAAAGAAATATTTTTTTTTATAAATATAAATAATTACATATAAACCCTTTGGAGAATTGTAATTTCAAAACTAGCATGGACACCTAGTCATGCTAGGTGTCTTCATGCATGTAGGGAAGGGACATGTGTCTCATTCCATATTGCCTTTTTATTATTTTGTTTTTTTTTAAAAGAAAAAAAAGAGAGAAGAAGTTATATAATAAAGGAGAGGGAGAGAAAACCATCATTCTCTCAATCCCTCTCCCTCACGTTTCCTTTCTCCCCCTTTCTCTCTCGGTTCTCTCTCTCTCTCTCTCAGTCCACTCTTCATCTCCCTCTCTCCATCTTTCTTACTCCCTCTCCCTCTCGGCTCCTCCTCCCGCACACCCACCGGCGTCGGCCACCGCCGACCGGCCGACCCCTCACCGCCGGCAGCTCCCGGCCGGCCACCCCCTCCTGGCCGCTCACCTTCACCACCACCATCATCTTCATCTCCATCTCCATCATCCTCATTATCATCTCTATCACCAAAGCCCTAACCCCTTTATCCTTCAAAAAAAAAAAAGAAATAAAGAAGAAGAAGAAGAAGATGATGAAGTAAAGAGAAGGAGAATTGGAAGACGAAGAAGGCTCAAGCCCTAACCCCCAATTTCCAAACCCAAATCTATTTTTTCAAGGCAAGCTCTCTCTCTCTCTCCCTTCTTTTTATCTGTAATTTTTTTTCCATCCAAAAAAATGCATGTTAAATTATTTATCTAAATTTTTGGATAGAATTAAGTATATTTATAAATTGTTTGTGGACATTGAATGTGGTAGTGTAGAGTTTCATTCCTATCTTATATATATACTTTATACATATGTTAAGGGTTTACCCAATATTACCTCCACTTTCACAGGTTTAGCATCTTGATTGCTGGAATTATAAGTTAGATAGTTGCTTAAACCATTTCACTGAAACTTAGCTTCCGCTTAAACTTTATCAAGCTTTCTGAAACTTTTGTGCATGAATCTCACTTTTGTTACAAATGTGCTCTCTAATATCCGAGAACATGATGATATAGTCACTTGTACTATGGTTTATTGACTGCTCGAGCAGATAGTTTGAAGGTTGACAACTGTATTTTTAACATTTTATTTCATAGTATTTGAACACTTCTCGGGAATTAGACTATATAATACCTATCGGTTAGGAACTTACCATGGGTTCTGTTGCATGTGCTTTAAATGTTGTTGAGAAACTTTATCTTTGAGTAGTAGTACTAGTATTTAAGTATCACATTATCAATAAAAGTATAAAAGAACACCATTTTCTAGCTTTAGCAGACTGTTTGGCCTCGTTTGGTTCTCGGAAAGGATAGAAAATCAATTATTTTGTAGGCAGCGGAATCAGTCTTCATAAAGATACACATTAGTTCTTCATGACACACTAAGTTATTACAACTTTGTGGTTTCCCTTATGAATGAAAACTAAAAAGGAAGAAAAGTCTAGAAATTTTAGTACTTTAAGCCTTGATTTATTAAATGATTTTACGTTTGTCACGTAGATAATGAATTTACATATTTATAAAGAGGTCTTTGTATGAATTCTTGTTAACATCATGAAATACAAGTTTGTAAAAGTTAAATTCTAGCAAGGTTCATATGTATATGCATGTATAATTTTCATTATTATTTGTATTGTTTAATTCTGTCCAGAATTATAAACTATACATATTTGACATAATTATTGTGACCACTTAGTTAAATGGGTATTTATAGATGCCGGTACATTATGGTAACCTCACCTATAAGTTTTTAAGTCAAAATAACCAATTTATTTCTCCTAAAAGATAGTTTTATGTATGGATTAACTTTGGACATGTTAGAATTGATTCTGGATAACTTTTCATTTCGTGATTTTTTCTTAGAAAACCTTCTTATGTAGTTTTCCTCTACAACATGTATGCTTGAGCTTGTGAGGACCTAAAGAATGCATTTTGTACCCAAAGATACATTTTGCACATAAATAAGATTGCTAACTCGCTAAGGTATGATGTCAAATCCTTATTTTCCAATACCGGATATATATATTGCGTGTTGCCGGTGTTGAGAGTTGCTCCACCGACGGGATCGGCGTACCCGGATATATATATTGCGTGTTGCCGGTATTGAGGGTTGCTCCACCGAAGGGGTCGGCGTGCCCATACATTTATTCTGTGTTTATGTGTTCTGGAAATATTTCCGGGTCAATAAATACAAAGAAGACTCTGCCGAAATTTTTGAGAATTTTCGAAGATGGTCTTTTTCCGAGAATTCGGACTCTTTAGAAACTTTTGACTTAAGTTTTAAATCATTGGAACCATCCATTTTCGATCTATAACATCAGAGGGATTCTTGAAAATCGTTGTTCAATTAGATACCTTGGAATTTTGCCTTGGTTCCAACACTTTCTTGGACTCTATTAGTTTGGGAAAGGACGAAACTATCACTTGAATGCGACTTGACTTTTAAGACTCCCGTTTGAGGGATGGTTTCTATGGAATCTGAATGTCTAGAATATGTTGCATCGGGATGGGGGGAAAACCATTGGATCGCACCCGGCTGACTTCTTTGCAATATGATTTTTATTTTTCGTACTGATCAATCACTGAATCGGTGTACTCGTGCGGCCGCACGAATATCCGAGGTGAGGCTTAGCTCACTTTCTTGATCGCAAATGGACATCCAGGCCCTGAGTTTCAGCTCAGCTATCCATTTGCACAATATCCTGAGTTTCAGCTCAGAATATTTGTTAATTCATTAGACATCCAGGCCCTGAGTTCAGCTCAGCTATCTAATGATTGGGTTCGATATTCTTGGAAAGGTTCAAGTCATACGAACTTCTTTTTATAGCTCATGATTCGATGACTCGACCCAGATGATTCGGAAACTAACTTATGATGCTATCTTGCTTGTAATCACATCAATATATGATAGTACAGATGGTTGGATAATCTAAGCACCATCCGTTTTGTACGAGCTTGATCCCGGGCATATGGGGTTATTGTTGAGATGCTAGGCGTGTGTGTCTGATCCAGAAAGGTTTCTCTAAATTGTATTTAGGTCTAGAAAGATCCGGTTTATGTCCTTTGTGACATTATCTTGAGAGCTATTTACTTCTTGGCTGATATCACAAGGTATGAGTTTAATTGCTCAAGTTACTTCATTTTGTATTCATTTATCTTATCATTCCACATTCATAACTATCTCCTTTGACCGAGGGCTTGCTAGTCGTATTGACGACCTAGTTTTGTTCACTAGGTTTTGATGAAGCTCGGGAGGGAATGCCAATGTACACTGAAGAGGAGGTCGATCCTGGACATCAGCTGGTAGTACTTTGTAGTTGATTATGTATTATATGTATATTGAGTTAAAGGTTGTAGTCGGGTAGAATAATAAAATTTTCTAATTATAGTTTAGAAATGTCCTGTAATAAATTATAAAATTATTTGAGTTATGTACCCTGTGACCTGTTGTAATCCTACCCTAGAGCCGTACGGGCGACAATCACGATTATGGATACCGGAGTATTCATATGTCGCGTAGCCTGGGGATGATGTTATGTTCTCGGCTCGCCGTATTCTGGAAGCGGGACGTAACAATTACGCTCCACCAACAGTAAATAAACAATAATTAGATCCTAATGCAAAAGACTAGAGTTAAAAATGAGTTGAAATGAGAAAGTTATGGATTGGGGAAGATGGCCGCTCTTTACCTCTTTCTTCAAAACTTGGAAAATTAATAAAAGAGGCAAGAACAAATGGAAGAGGCATTAAATAGGGGTGGGAAACCCTAGGTTTGATGCCATGGTTGGGCTTGTTGGGGTTTGGGCTTAAGTCATGGGCCTATGGCTCAATTACAAAAGTCATGAATTGGAAAAATCACAAGTCATTGAGTTAAGTCATAAGTTATGAACCCATTTCACTTAAACTTAATCTTCCTATTTCAAAACTAATTTCTAATGACTAAAATAGGTTAACTTAAGCTAGACTAGGGTCACCATAGCTAGGGTTGGCTTCTAGGCTAGTCTACAAGGTCTCAACTAGTCAAAGTCAAAATCACAAGCCATGACTTAAAACAGTTTTTAAATAGTTTAAAAATGATTAAAAATCACCAAAAATCATAATGTGAAATAAATATCAATAATAATAATTATAATTTCAAAATTTCAAAATTACCCTCATCTGAAAAATTGGGTGTTACAATCCTACCTCCCTTAGAAAAATTTCGTCCTCGAAATTAAGATGATCGCACCCTTCCTAGGTCAAACCCCCAATCAATCAAGGTCGAAGCAACATAATCCTACTGGTCATGATTTCACGGTCTTGATCAGGGTCACTATACTATCTATCATAGCACAAAACATCCTGACAGGTACTAATGGAATCACACAACAAGATGGAAAGAAGAACATGATAGACAGGCCTGCTAACCCATCGCCCGTAGCGTCGGTCTACTCGACTGTCAGTGCAAAAGCCCTACCCCTCTGGGGTGTATCCCTCTGATGGTGCGGGGCATGGTGCTGCGCTATAGGTGCCCTAGCTTCCTCTATCTAATCCATGACACTCAAGTAATATCCATCCTGATATTCTACTGAAATATACTAGGGCACCATCTATATGGTATCTATTCTGCAATCTGATAATCCACCCTGAAAAATCTGTTTATGAAATGACGGAGCGACGAGGGTGGTACGTCACCGCGAAGGTGGCTTAATCGCTGCCTTCCAACAGTCGATTACTGCTGCAGCGCTGCTGCTATTGTTGCGACTTGGCTGCCGGCTAGTGCTCCACTGGCGGGGTATGGTGTACGACGAAGGTGACCCATGGTGCGTTCACGGCTGTCGGAGTCGAAGGGGTCATGATTGGGTGGTTCGTCTCGTGGGATTTTCTCAGAGAACTATCGAACCTAATATATATACTCGGATTTAAATCCGATTTAAACGTGTGTTTAGATTTAAAATTTATGTTTAATTTGCTTTGGATGGAAGAGAATCTGTCAGAGATTGGATATGAAGAGATTTTGTGAGATTTGATTCAAAATTGGAGGAGTCTGAGTCATTCGACAATTCGAAAAAAATACCCAACTGAGTCAGGTTCGTCCCTCTCTGGAACGTGAACACCCTTTTGTTTTGTTTTGTTTTTGTTTTTCTTTTTCTTTTTCCTTTTCTTCTTTTTTTTCTTCCTTCAAACCATATATATAACTATTTATATGTATACTTGTAACATATTCTAAAACCCCAAAGAAATTTAGAAATTATTATTTTCTAATAAGATAAATTCTAAACATATATTGTACAAAATATTTTAATGTACATATCTAATAATATCTATTTCCTAAGAATACAAAATAGTCAATAAATAAGATATGCTTATAATAATTGTAATATCAATAATAATAATAATAATAATAATAATAATAAAATATATATAATAAACTAATAATAGGTACATATTGGGTGACACATTATACTCCTACTTTAATTGGTCTACCAAAAATCGAACAAATATTCTAAATGCCCTATAAATATTAATAATACTTATATTATACGTATAACAAATATTTAGAAAATATTTGTCAATCCTTAAAATAAAATAAGAAATATATGTATATTTATATATTGTAATAGTATACTGAAAAGCAATGCTTTGAGTATAAGTGGGAGATTGTTAGGGTTATATACTAAAAGCATCACTTTTGTAGTAACCTTATTTCCTTAAATTTTGAATGAGAATCATATGGGCAATTGTTTGCATATTGAATTTATTGCAAGTGTTAATGCAAATATCTGATATTCTATATTGTAGATAATATGGTGTGTGGTGTCACACAGAAGATCATATTATCAGTTTTCTATGGAGTATATAAATAGTTCACAACCTAGATGGACTTGGACAATCTATTGGAAAGGTTGTAGTGTAATCTGGTATTAGTCTATCTTGACTATAGGTTTACACTAGTACACTTTGTGTGTATTGAACAAGACCACTTGAGGTTGTTCTCTTTGTACTGACTACATAAGAGAACAAATACCTCTGTTATTATGGATGTTTGTGCTCTTAATCCGGATATAATAACGGACATGTATATGTAGTGTGCATTACTTTGACTCATAAAAGAGTGAAATTCATTATGGATCAACAACCTCTATGAATTGGGTAATAATATTGTATGTATGATGGGCTGTTCATTATAAATGGAATCCATGTCCCGATACATCGGGTTGATGATGTCCTCTTAAGGAGCTCATAAGGATTGTCATGTAAACCCTGCAGGTGGATTATATTCGACATGACAAATAAAGTTGAGCGGTACTACTTAAGGATAAAAGATGTCGAATCAATATAGTTGTCAGTAACTTAATTTGATCGACGGACATACGATATCTTAACATGGGAAGCCAAACGAGCATATAATAAAAGGAGCCCACAAACATAATTTGGGATTAGGGAGGTAGTGCAATAATAGCTCATTAGTGGACTGAGCTATTGTTAATGGGCCAGGATTGTGTGTTCGGGCTGAATACGGGATATCCAGATCCGTTAGGAGGCCTAACCCTAATTTCTCCTCATGGTCCCTGCCGTAGCCTATATATATCCTCTATTCTCTGGCCGCCAGATTACTGATCAGAAATCTGAAATTTTCTCTAAATTCGTGATTCACGTAAGGAGAGAAAGAGAGGGCTGCCAAGGAGAAGAAAAGGTTGGAAGATCGTCGCCCACACGACGTCCAACTCGAGGAAGGAATACGTACAGAAGATCTTGGGGTCGTCCGCTCGAGATTGCCAGAAATTACTTGTCTCCTTTCCGCCGCAGGTATAATTCGTGAACCCTAGTTTTGGTCTATGAAGGGTTAGAACACGTATTAGATCTGTTTAACTTTCTATCGATCAATACGTACACCAAAGAAAGGGTCCTGGGAATCCCCAGTTCCATCAATTGATATCAGAGCCACTTTGGATCTACTTATTGATTGATACGTCCATGTTGTCCAACAAAACCTGCGCTGTGTAATAGTCGGTAGATGTAGATCTGTTCTAACTCGGTTTTGCAGGCATCTTAGATCCAACTATTATGGTCCAATGCATGTTCTTTGATTGTGTTGTTTAAACCACGGACATGTCGTGGATGTTGTTGTTGTTGTGGATGTAATTAAAATCATGAGGGTTGATCGTGCTTATTATTTTAATTTTTCAATCTAGATTATGTGTGAACTCCTTCGGGAGGCATAGGATTGATGTAATTTTAATTATTTTTGATCAATCGTGATGGCGGTGGTGGCTGTTTCTGACGCCGGACGAGATGCTGGTTTTAAGCAGTCCAAAGGCAGACAGATGATTTTCGATGAAGGAATCGACAGCCAAAACCTTTATAAAAAATCGGGGCACTGTCCCGAACCCCGTGACCTGACCGGGCAGGTCGAATCCCGATTAGATCTGCGCAGCGCCAGATTTTGGATTCGGATAGTTGAGGACGGAGCAGCAAAGATGACCATAATAGTTGGATATTTTCTCTTATTTTTGTCATTTTGCTTTTTCTGATTATGCATATTTATTATTGTGTGATTATTTTTTTTGAAAAACCAAGCCTACATTAATAATGGACAACATGGACATAATATCAATTAGTAGAAAAACCCTCATTGTTAAATAACTAAGTGAGAGAGGATTTTTATTTAGTATAAATCCTATGGTCTCCATTACTGGTTTGTAGGTGATGTAATTATACATGCTTGTTGGCTTTAGTGCTTTCCTCCATATCGGATAAGTATAATTATGGATCACCAGTACAAACTTCCTTAGGGATAATTGTAGAAAGTTACCTAGTATGTGTTCACTTCTCCATCTGAAGGAACTCATTACAAGGTAATGGACTTAGTATTAAGTAATGGTATACACTTAGATACAAATAATGGTATCCTCCCCATCGGAGTCACTGGTATTATTTGTATGACCAGAGCAAGACCAGCATATTAATTTTATTTGTCATAAAGTTATATTGACATGATAGTAAAATTAATAAGAAAAATCTACTTGAACAAAGTTAAATTTGTATACGTCCACACTATCGTGGCATGCTAAATTTATGGTGTTCAAGGTGTTGGTGAATTTCTTATTATTATTTTGAGGGAATCAATATTTAGTTAATTCAAAAAGTTTTTTTTGCCCTACATAATTTTATTTATGTAATTCTCAGGATTTCAAAAATGGGTTCTTTCAGTCCACTTATGGTGATTCTTAAAGAAAACAAACTTACTGGACCTAATTATATTGACTGAAAACGTAATTTGGACAATGTTCTGACTGCTGAGGAGTACAAATATGTACTTGTTGAGGAACGCCCACCTAAGCCTGATGCTAACTCTGATGAAGAGGTCAAAGAGGCTTATAAGAAGTGGAAAAAGGCAGATGAGATGGCGCGGTGTTACATTCTGGCATCTATGTCAAATGTATTGCAACATCAGCATCAGGCCATGGCCACAGCTTATGACATGATGTATAACCTCAAGGAACTCTTCGGACATCAGAGTAGAGAAGCTAGGCAGTTTGCTATGAAATGTTTGATGAATACAAAAATGGCCGAGGGTACACCAGTAAGGGATCATGTTCTCAAAATGATGGATCATCTGAATGAGATGGAGATCCTTGGAGCTGAAATCGATAGGGAATCCCAGGTCGATATCATTCTCGGGACTCTGCCTAAAAGTTTTGACAATTTCTGCCTTAATTACAACATGAACAAAAGGTTGTATAGTTTGGCAGAACTTGCAAAAAAGCTACAGGATGCTGAATCCTCTTTAGGCAGAGTGGTCATGTTTTTGTTTCTGAAAAGACTTCTACTTCTAAGCCAAAAGGCGGTAAGAAGAAGAATAACATTCAGAAATAGGCAAACTCAGCAAACAAGGGCATGGGACCTCAAGGCACGGAAAAAAGCTGAAAGGCAAATGTTTCAAGTACAAAGGGTCAGGACATTGGAAGACTGATTGTCCACTTCTCAAACAAGGGAACAAAGAAGGTATATCTCATTTACTAGTAGTTGAAACATTTAGCGGTGTTATCTACCGGCACCTGGTGTAGATACATGAGCCACTAATCATGTCTGCAATAATTGCAGGGGTTCCAGGAAACCAGACGGCTCAGTGATGGAGAGATATGCTTGTTCATGGGTGATGCTACAAAAGTGTCGGTCGTTGCATTAGGAGATGTTACTTTATCTTTTGGTAGAAATAAGTCTTTGACATTGAGAGATTGTCTTTATGCACCTTCACTTAGAAGGAATTTAGTTTCTGTTTCTATGTTAGTTAAGGATAGATATTCAGTTTATTTTAATGACAATATTATTATTAGAAAGAATAAACATTTTATCTGTTCTGGTGCATTGGTTGATAATTTGTATGTCATTAATTCTATTTCGCCCACAATGCAACTTATGAAAATGAATAATATGTCATCTAACTTAAATAAGAGAAAAGAACCTTTTGTATGAACCAAACATATCTTTGGCACTTGCGATTGGGGCATATTAACCTAAGAAGGATTCAAAGACTGGTTGAAGATGGACCTTTGAGTTCATTGGAAGTGGAGGCACTACCAGTCTGTGAATCCTGCTTGGAAGGTAAAATGACCAAAAGGCCTTTTACGACAAAGGGGTATAGGGCCAAAGTGTTGGAATTGGTTCATTCTGATTTGTGTGGACCCATGACTATCCAAGCTAGAGGTGGCTTTGAATATTTTGTCACATTTATTGACGATTATTCAAGGTATGGATACATTTATTTGATGCGCTATAAGTCTGAGTGCTTTGAGAAATTCAAGAGTACAAGGCTGAAACGGAGAAACGTCATGGAAAATGTATCAAGTCATTACGATCAGATCATGGTGGCGAGTACCTCTTTGGAGAGTTTAGGGTATTTATCAGAGGCTGGGATTGCATTCCAATTGACTGCACCTGGAACACCCTAACAGAATGGTATAGCCGAAAGAAGGAATAGAACTCTTATGGAGATGGTTAGATCAATGATGAGTTATTCGGATTTGCCATATTCATTTTGGGGATATGCCTTAGAGACTGCGCTTATATTTTGAACTTGGTTCCTTCTAAGTCAGTACCTCTACTCCACAGAGCTGTGGATTGGGCGTAAGCCTAGTCTGAAACATGTTCGCATTTGGGGTAGTCCAGCACATGTGCTGAATGGGAAAGCAGATAAGTTGGAATCTCGTACAGAAGTACACTGTTTGTAGGCTATCCAAGAGGAACGAAAGGAGGTTTATTTTATAGTCCTAAGGATCAGAAGGTCATTGTTAGCACCAATGCCCGATTCTTAGAGGAAGACTATGTGATGAACCATAAACCCACAAGTAGAGTTGTTCTAGAAGAACTGAGACGTGAGATACCAAGTACTTCAGTACCAACAGTACAAGAGGATGAACCACAAATAACTGCACAACGTGTCACAAATGTTACACGACAACCGATAGTGCCTCGTCGTAGGGAGGGTTGTGATACAACCTGATAGATATATGTTCTTGGGAGAGTCGTCAGACTTCGTCCCTGAGGAACAAAATTATGATCATTGTACCTACAATGAAGCACTCCAAGATAAAGATGCAGAGTCTTGGCAAAAAGCAATGATATCTGAAATAGAATCTATGGATTCTAATCAGGTCAGGGAGCTTGTAGAACCACCCGTGGTGTAAAAGCCATTGGATGCAAGTGGGTCTATAAGAGAAAAAGAGGATCAGATGGTAAGGTTGAAACCTTTAAAGCTCGGCTTGTAGATGTAGGAGCGTAAAAAGTGCTTCATTTAATGAGTCAAGGAGATGGATCATTCCACTCATAATGATCTATTTTACGCCAAGGAGAGGCTAATCACTTTACGCTGGGTCTATGCCAATTTTTACGCCTAAGACAGGCTAACTATTTACGCTGGACAAAGCTGTCAAGTCTTGCATTTAATGCAAACTCTGACATAAAGATATTAATGATGACATATATCACAGAATTCGAAGGGATTGTTTTATACAGAGATCAATGTGTCGTTTAGTACGTGGACTGAGCCACTTTACGCTCATAGTGTGACTTCTTTTACGCATGGAGACTATATGAGTTTTACACTCAAAGTTGACGTGTGCGTAAAGTCTATTTGAGCTACTTTTATGCTCAAGGTTATTTAACAACCACTTTACGCGGGAAGTCTATGTCAGGGCTATTTTACGCCTAGTCTACTGCTTTACGCTCAGAGTACATTGGGAATGTTTTACGCCCTATTTATCTGACCAGTTTGGAACGTAGTTTGCCTACATGGCTCTCATGCTACACATCTCGAAGAACGGTGTACGTGCACCTATTCTTACTGAAATGATGGGACAGTGTCAACGTATACAGAGGATGACTTGGTCGTGGGTGGCAGTGTTAGCGAAAAGACGGAACTTTTGTTGAGTTTTTACGCACAAGAGCCCAAGTCTATAAATAGACTTATTTTCTCACATAACAGACAGAGACAGAGGAGGAGAAAACAGAGAGATTAGAACTCAGAGACTTTGGTTCTCAAAGAGCATTCTTCTTCAACCTTTCTTTCAGAACAGAGTGAAGCAAAGCAGGAAAGTATTCGGCCTCGCCATCAGTGCCCAAGTGCGTCGATACCTTTCTGGTGACTTAGTTCTTCCAATGTTCAACTTCAAGCAGCGATTTTCATCATCATCGTATGGTCCAAGGAACAAAGTGATCATTACAGATTAGACTTCCATAGCAATACTTTTCCAGAATCAAATTTGTACTTCTTGTACTTTTCTCGTTTTATTTTCAAAAGCCAATTTTCTTGGCATTTTGTTAAGTGAAACAAAATGGCGACTCTGCTGGGGATGGATCATTTTGTTAAGTGCTCTTGTAGGAGCGTAAAAAGTGCTTCATTAATGAGTCAAGGAGATGGATTATTTACTCATAATGATCTATTTTTACGCCAAGTAGAGGCTAATCACTTACGCTCGGGTCTATGCTAATAGTTTTACGTCTAGGACAGGCTAGCCACTTTTACGCTGGACAAAGCTGTCAAGTCTTACATTTAATGCAAAGTTTGACATAAAGATATAATGATAACATATATCACAGAATTCGAAGGGATTTGTTTTATACAGAGACCAATGTTGTCGTTTAGTATGTGGACTGAGCTATTTTTACTCTCACAGTATGGCTTCTTTTACGCATGGAGACTATACGAGTCTTTACGCTCGAAAGTCGACGTGTAGTAAAGTCTATTTGAGCTACTTTACGCTAAGGTTATTTAACAACCACTTTACGCGGGAAGTCTATGTCAGGGCTTTTACGCCTAGTCTACTGCTTTACGCTCAGAGTACATTGGGGATGTTTTTACGCCCTATTATCTGACCAGTTTGGAACGTGGTTTGCCTACATGGCTCTCATGCCACACATCTCGAAGAACATGTGTACGTGCATCCTATTCTTACTGAAATAATGGGACACGTGAACGTATACAGAGGATGACTTTGGTCGTGGGTGGCAGTTGTTAGTGTAATGACGGAACTTTTGCTGAGTTTTTACACAAGAGCCAAGTCTATAAATAGACTTATTTTTCTCACATAACAGACATAGACAGAAGAGGAGAGAACAGAGAGACTAGAACTCAGAGATTTTGATTCTCCAGAGCATTCTACTTCAACCTTTCTTTCAGAACAGAGTGAAGCAAAGCAGGAAAGCATTCGGCCTCGCATCAGTACCTAAGTGCGTCGATACCTTTCTGGTGACTTAGTTCTTCCAATTGTTCAACTTCAAGCAGCGATCTTCATCATCATCGTATGGTCCAAGGAACAAAGTGATCATTTACAGATCAGACTTCCATAGCAATACTTTTCCAGAATCAAATTTGTACTTCTTGTACTTTTTTTCGTTTTATTTTCAAAAGCCAATTTTCCTGGCATTTTGTTAAGTGAAACAAAATGGCGACTCTGCTGGGGATGACCTTCTCTCTGACGAGGAGGCAATTGCTCAATATGATTGTTTCGGTCGGTTCGACCAAGAAGACTCTGGTTGTGCGCTTCGACCAGACTGCCTACGAAGAAATGCTCCGAACTGGGGGTGGTTCTCGCTGCTCCAATGTTCAAAAGTCTCGCAAAGCACGAAAAGTTTGGATTCCTAAATCCAAAGTAGCTTCTGATATCTCTGTTGTCCGATAGCAAGGAAATTCTTCCCACTCTGTCGTAGGGGCTCCGTTCGTAACGAGGCAGTCCTTACTTCAGCGTCGCACTAAGTGTGGCAATTTATCTCCGTCTGTCACGGTTGAAGATAATAGGTTTACGCCCAGTGGATAAAAACCAAGTTTTCGCTCAAGGCATAAGAATGAGTCTCCCATTTGTAATATGGCAGACTCTAATGCTTCTGAGTGTAAGAAAAGTCTCCAGTCTGTGACGTGGTAGACCACACGCAAATTACGTCTTCGCGTAAAGGAAAATCTCCGTCCGTGACGTGGTAAATAATCAATTTTTACGCTCTACGCGTAAAGGTATGTCTCCTGTCTGTGACAGTGTAGATAAAATTCGCAACGATGTTTGCACATCTAATGTGAATGTACCTAAACGCATACAGCATAAAAATGTCGTTGGTAAAGCTTCAGTCCTACATCAACAACCTTCTTATACTGCTTTACGCAAAGTACCAAACTTACGAATTACACGCAATGAAAATAGAATCCTTTGTACTAAAAAATCTCAAGATTTACACACACAACTCCAAACGCGTAAAAATGTACAGTTTGGTTTGCGAATACAGCCAGTAATCTTTATACACAAGGGACTAAACGTTTCTCTACCCAAATATAATAAAGAAGAATACTCCCTCTACCCCTTCTGATTTACGTGAGTTGCTAATGCAAAAGCGTAAGAACAGACAATCTCCGGTGACATTCCCCCAAGAAAAACATCATTGTGAATATCACCAGGTTGTGATCAACTGTTGTTGTTCGACTTCAAAATGGTCAGTTTTTGATCGATTAAGTTTTAATTCACCTCAACATCAAGCTGAAGACCAAGAACATGAGCTGTCATATGTATCAGTCAACATGGCATCTCATACTAACAGAGGACGACGTCCGAGACGGAATATGTCCCAAACTCCAGTCAACAATAATTCAACAGACTTCTTGATTCCTTTGAAGGAGTATATCAGAATACTCGATCAAGAAGACAAAGACAATTGCAGACTTCTGATTCAGAAGCTGGGGGTACTCAATCTTTTGAGTCTGAAACTGATAGTGTGGATTCATACTTCTATAAACCCCTCTGTATCTTCAAGAGAAGTTGAATCCTATGCTATTGGAGATGAACCAGAGACGTCATCTGCTAATACGGAACAAGTCTCACTGCCGTCGAGCAATCATTGAAAGACATGCTTAATATGGTAAAAGCATGCATCAGATAATATTGACTCAGCAAACTGCACAACCGACAGTAGTAACACCGGTACCAGTAGCAGCACAAACTCAAGATAGTCAAGGGACTGAAATACCTTTGAATATTCAAGAGCCTGTTGTTAACTAAAATTCTGCATCTCCAGATTCCATCATTCCTGAAGATGTACCACCTCCAGTGGGGGTTACGGTACATCCAACAACTATTCAGTCAAATGTGCTTCTCAAACAGTGAAGCATTCAAGCAGTGCATGAGCTCAAAGCACAGTTTGAAGTTTTGAAGCACAAGGATCAACTCCAAAGGTTAGGGATTAAGCAACCCTATCCTCCTCATTGGAATGATGTACCCTTTCTACCGAAATTTAAGCCACAATCTATGGTTTTGTTCGATGGAAAAGCATCTCCCAGTTAGTATATCAATTACTTTGATATTATGACTGTACATTTATAGAAAAATGATGCTCTTCTCACTCGAGTGTCATCGGGTGTATGACGGGTTAGCTTACGACTGGTATCGTAGTTTACCGATAATTCTATTTCGTCTTTTGACGAATTCAAGGCAATATTTCTCTCCCGCTTCTATGAAGGAGGTATGGACATGAACATGTGTCTTTGATAGAAATCAAACAAAAGAGAGAAAGAAGATACTCGGACATTCATCGAACGTTTCCGACAGGCTACTCTAAAGATGCCTCTGGTATGCCAGATTCAGCGTTGATTGATACATACAAGATGAATCTGCGTCCATCGTTGCTGTCTTCACGGGTTCCCAATTCACAGATTGGACTTCGTTTATCATAGCAGCAGTTTTGTCGAGACCAATGGTAGGTTAGCTCGTGAACATGGGATAATTTTGCTTCAGAAGATAAAGGGAAGAAAAGTAATCCTGGTAATAATTCTGGTAATCGTAATGTGAAAGGAAAAGATACCCTCATGGTCAATCTTTCAAGAATAAAGTGATGCCGAATAATCAGGAATCTTCCAGGCCAAAGAAGAAGAATACTCTTTTGACGAAAGTGATATCCAGGGATATTCCAATATCTGGTGAAGAGTGGCAAACTAAATTCGGAGCCAAAGAGGCCTAATGAGTGAATCTGACTGACAATCCTAAATATTGTATCTATCATAGATACATTAATCATCCTACCAGTGCTTGCTATGTCTTGAAAAAGAAGATCCAAGAGCTGATAAATGGTGGTGCTATCGCTTTAACTAATGATGATCATACGGTTACAACCAATATGGTTTCTCTTCAGTTCGGAGATTTTCCTCCACAGCAAGTCCTAGATGGAATTATCCCAATCTCAAAGGCAACAATGAAGATCGTAAATATCCCGCCTGCCAGGGAGGAAAATGAACGATTGTTGCCTCTTACATTAAAGAATGGTGAAATTATGTGGGTACATCCTGACTTAATACCTGAAATGGAAGATGAAGGTAAAACTTAAAAACCAAGAAAGGTAAGAAAGTCAAAACCTGCAACATGATTTCTCATGTTATTCCAGATCTTGATGATTTGGATCATCTATGGGATGGCATCCTTTCGAAGATAGACTAAGAGGATTGAACATGTCCTCCAAGTCTAGCTCCTCCTACCAAGCTCAAGCTTACTCATCAGCAATGGCTAGCCATGAATAGTATTCCTTATACAGGGCACAACAAGTTTTCACTGTCTATAAAAAGGCTCCTACAGGGATTTTTCCTCGTATTTCAAATCCTTCTCTGTGGTTACAGAAGGTCCTGCTTCTCTTCTGTTGAACCATCTATTAAAAGTCCACTTCCTACTCACTTGTATAGTCAGCAATCTATCCTTCTCATGAAGAAGATGGGTTATGACTTTCAAAAGGCAGAAGGTTTGAATTATAATAAAGGAATACGACTTCCTTTACAAATTTAAAGTAAAAAATCTACTGTTGGATTGGGTTCTGAGTTCCTCATAACAATCCTTACAAGAAGAAGACTAAGGAAAGGAAGATTAAATCCTGCAATATGGTACTTCCTTCTTCTGAGTCTGAAGAAGAAACTTTTGCTGGTACAAGATCTGGAAAAGAGTACCACAAAGATTATGAGGGATCCTCCAAAGAAGCAGAAGACGTAGTGGAAACACTACCAGCTCAACCTTCTCTTGTTCCTGCTAAACCATCTGTGGTTGAAAAGGGGAAACAGAAAGCTGTACGCTTTGACGTCCCATTGAAGTCTGCTTCCAGTCAGGGGGTGGTGATGAAACCTTACAAATTTGATATTCTAGCTCAGTTGGCCAATACTCCGGCTAGACTATCTATATTTGAGCTGCTTCGTCTTTCTAGAGAAAGGAGAGAGACTTTGAGTGAAGCTTTACTTCAAGCAGATTCATGTTTGGCTCAACTCAAGAGTCCTGATAATACACCAGTGTCATGTTCGTAATATCATAGTGATGGAAGCAATTCCCAATATCACCTTTACACAAGAAGATATGCTGTTGAAGCATAACAAACATGACAGGCCTCTGTGCTACACTGGGTATATTGGATCCACTGAAATTGACAGGATTTACATTGATCCTGGGTCCTCAATTAGCATAATTCTTCAGAGCATGCTAAGACCCCTGAGGATTCCTACTAGTGATCTGACTTACACTAGTACTACGATAGTTGGTTTTAACTCTGGCAAGAGTAAACCACTGGGGAAGATTCGTCTGCAGATTCAGATTGGTGATCTTCGAACTATGGTAACTTTCTATGTTATCAACTCAGACGTATCCTATAATATCCTTCTGGGGAGACCATGGTTACATGAGCATAACATCGTGCCTTCAACTCTCCACCAATGTTCAAGTATGTGGATTCCCAAGGAGTTGTGAAGACGTTTGCTGATATCAATCCTTTCAAGGGTGTCGAAGCCTATTTTTCTGATTCAAGGCTTTATAAACAAGAATATGTGAAAGAGATATCAGACATAGCTGAAGATCAATCATCTACTGAGGATCAGTCTGTTAATAAAGATCCGCCAGAAGAGCAACCTTTGAAGATCATAGTCAATGGACGAATCCAATCCCAACCTGTCAATGATCAACCTTTGATAATCAAGGTTAAAGGAAGAACTCAAGCTTCATCTGAGGAATTAGTAAATATTCCTGCTAAGAGCCAAGTTCAACCTTTTATAATCAAGGTCAAAGGGTGTACTTCTTGTACGAATGATCCAGAACCACCACTGATTGTCAATCTTGGCAAAACTACGCAGAAGACGGATAATTGTCCACTGATGATTAATCCGAAGCGTAGCAGTCAAATTGTAAATGATGTAAAATTGATCATTCTGTACTTTGATATCAATGAAGATTTCTTTTTGAGTATATGGCTGTCAAGTTTATTGAAAGGATGACTTTATTTCTGATAATCAAAGTCATCAATATAAAGGCGACATAGAACCAAAAGAAACTTTATACATCGACCATAAGGAAAATTCTTTTCCTCTCCAGGTTGATGTCGGACCTTATGCTCAAAAGTTCCTAAAATCTTCCCCTATCTTCTACCTGTGGCCGCTTCATCACAAGCTTGCATAACTTTTAGACGTCACGAAGAATCTTATTTCGTGGTTCCGTCTAATAAGAAAAACAAGCGCCAAATTGTGTTTGGCCTGGCTAGAATATCCCTGTTGCTCAGAGGATGATCTGAAAGATAAAGATAAAAGAAAAATCTGAATTGACAAATATAGTCAACAATCTATCAAGATTATCCAGAACATGGGGTATGATTTGAAGACCATACAAGGTCTCAATCAA